>JARQOC010000006.1:190218417-190294106 GCA_033576535.1 Allobates femoralis | reverse complement strand
GCACTCGGCAGGAGGCCAGGGACAGTAGAGAAGCTTACTGCTCCTACTTCAATGGGTCTGGTGCAGTGAGCTGGCAGAACCAGGCCATGTAGTGTGGCTGGCTCTGGGAGATGTATTTGAGCTTGCAATGGAGGTGACAGCAGGTTAGCTGCGCCCCTTTTCTTTTTTGGTTACCATTTTCTGGATCTTTGGTTTCATTATGTGCAGGAGTTTTCCTTAGTTAGTTAGTTAGTTTAGGTATGCTATTTTGTTTTGTGTTGCTGCACAGGTTTCAATGTGTGGTCAATTTGTTCTCCCTTTAATGTGGTTAAAGAATGTGACATGCACTTTAATTGTCCATTGTTTTTACTTTCTGTATTTTTTTTTTTACCAATCCCAGGTAACGATTAATGCATTATATTAAAAATATTTATGTTGGATCCAAAATAATCTGTGTGAGCCTGATTACTTGGTGGAGGAGGGCAATGTGATGAAGGTTTTGGTGGGGGCCAGGGATGTCATAGCCACCTATTGGCTGGGATTGTGCACACAATATGTGTGGGTAGCCATGTTTTTTTAAAAGTATTTTGCCCAACAGTGTTTGTGGGCATTGTGTGTACATGAGCCTTTATTTAGTTGTAGGCAGAGGGTCCCCTGCACACAGCACATTGATGCAGGACATATTCTTCTCAGGTGGTTTCAAATACAGTGTCACACAGATCTTTGACATGTCGCCCTGGGAGCTGTTCCACTACATTCACATCTGTAAGCAGATATATGAACACCATTGAGGCTGTATTCACACATAGTTTGCCAGAGTTGACACAGATACAATTTCAACAGAAAACGCACATACTGTGTGTTATAAGCCGCTACTGTGTGTCGCACAAACGCACCTTAGCGCAATCGCCACACGCCGCTGTCACAAGCGCTCATCGTGCGTGACAAGGCAAACACTTCTACTAAGCACACATAGCCCGAAACAGCTACTTTTATGCACACTGCGTATGTGACTGGCCACCACTCCAGCGTGACGCTTTACCATCGATTTAGATGCATTTGCCACGCTCCGCCATGTCACAACTGCTTATTCCGTGCCACAGTCCGATCACTAGTACGTCACGTCTCGCCCATCTGCCCTTTCCGTCGTGCCCAATCACAACTCCGTAGTGTTGGCCAATGGTTGTGGTTTGGGCGCGGCGTACAGGACTGTGGCACGTCTATTTGTTTTACGTCCTGCCTTTGTTCCTCCCAGATCACTCTGTGGTGGCGGCGTGTAAAGCTGGTAGGCTGAGCTACAGATGGCTACTTGAGACACCCGGCGATGTAGCTAGTTACAGATGTAGCGTAGCGTAGCGCACCTTGTGGCGGCGTGTAAAGAGGGTGCGTTTCCCGTTTGTAACCGTTTGGGCGTGCTCGTGCACGTGAAGTAGCGGATTGTATCCATCCTCCAGTAGCGGCGTGTAAAGGTACCCTTACAGATACTGAAATAAAACTCACCAAATACTCATTGTCTGAACGTGGCCTTACAGATACTGAAGTAGAACTCAACAAGTACTCCTCGTCTGAACATGGCCTTAGGCGGCCGTCACACGCACAGATATCTATAGCGATATTGTAAGCGATCACGTGCACGCGCAATCGCTTACAATATCGCTCACATCACTGGTGAGATGTCACACAGACAGACTCACCAGCGATGTGGATCCGCGATCTCGCTGGTAACTATGGTACACATCGGGTAACTAGGCGCCGCGCGTCGCTTAGTTACCCGACGTGTACCATAGTTACCATCTCCCAGCATAGGCTCTGCCGCTGGGAGATCGTTCATCGTGGTGTCACACACCACGATGAAGCAGATCGCTAAATCGTAAATCGCTAGATCTGAGGTCCGGACCTCAGATCAGTGATGGCACGATCAAGCGATTTCACATCGTAAATCGCTTGATCACATGCAACGATTTTAAGCCCGATATCGCTTAAGCGATCAAAAAGGAGATCGCTTAAACGATATCGGGCAAAAAATCTTTGCGTGTGACGGCCGCCTTACAGATACTGACGTAAAACTCACCAAGTACTCATCGTCTGAACATGGCCTTACAGATAGTGAGGAAAAACATCACCAAATACTCATTGAGGGAACATGGCCTTACAGATACTGAAGTAAAACTCACCAAGTACTCATCGTCTGAACATGGCCTTACAGATAGTGAGGAAAAACATCACCAAATACTCATTGAGGGAACATGGCCTTACAGATACTGAAGTAAAACTCACCAAGTACTCATCGTCTGAACATGGCCTTACAGATATTGAAGAGGGGGCATGACATGCCTATGGCTAGGGTCACATTTGGGCAGGCAATTGCGTTCACTGCATCAAGATCCGGATGCGGTGAACGCAATTGCCTTTACACACATTTTTATGGAAAAATGTGTGCAGTATACTGCAATCCAGTAACCGGATTGCTCAGGATGTGGATAATTTGCTCATCCCTGCTGCTGCAGGGATGAGCAAACTGTTCTATGTATTGTGAATCGATAAATTTAATAAATAAATGATTGCTTGATGTCTCTAGGGGGGGCTTAGTCCCCCCTAGAGACCGTACGCCCACTCAGGTGGGCTTATCCTGCAATGTCCAAATGCGACAGGCTCCTCATAGCTCCGTGCATGACCCCCAAACTTACCCCCCCCGTATCTATATAGAGGGGTCCCTGCACCCCTCATTTCTAGCTCTCCCTTTTTGTGACAAAAACGGTGGGGCTAACTTTGCCCCTTTCATGACGCGGCCTCCCTTTCAACACAGAAGCAAGGCCAGAGAGGGCGGGCATAATTAATTAGCGGGCGGAGGCAGCAGCACACAGCCCAGCCTATGGCTTCAAACTGAAAATACCTGGCACAGCACGTAACTGTGAGCTCAATTCTCTACTTTAATACTTAGTTTTTTTCACATAAAGGGAGAGCTAGAAAAGAGGGGTGCAGGGACCCCTCTATATAGAAAGGGGGGGTGAGTTTGGGGGTCATGCACGGAGCTATGAGGAGCCCATCGCATTTGGACATTGCAGGATAAGCCCACCTGAGTGGGCGTACGGTCTCTAGGCGGACTAAGCCCCCCCTAGAGACATCAAGCAATCATTTATTTATAAAATTTATCGATTTACAATACATAGAACAGTTTGCTCATCCCTGCAGCAGCAGGGATGAGCAAACTATCCAGTAGCCGGATTGCTCAGGATTACACATCCTGAGCAATCCGGTTACTGGAGTGTGGATGCTTAAACCGCTCCGAAAACTGCAGCCTGCATGATTTTTAACACAGGCTGCAGAGCCGGAGAAGGACACCGGATTGCTTGTGAAGCAATCCGGTGTTTAGCATTGTCTCCTATGAGGAGCGTTTCTTGATCCGGTTTTGAGCTTTTTGAAAGCTCAAAACCGGATCAGGTTTTAAAAATAAAAACGTAGATGTGACTCTAGCCTATATCTGTGTCTCCTCCTTTTACTCGTACATCTCTTTTCTTTTTGCATATGTACTTGTCACTTTTCCATGTGTTTGTTGTGTGTTTTGAGTAGTTTGTCACCTTTTGGACACCTTAGAAGGTGTTTTCTATTTGTTTGTATGTGTTTGTGTTTGCCTGTCATTGTTTTCAATGGGATTCAAAGGTGTTCGATGAACATTCGACGAACATTCGATGAACACACGATAAATTCGGCGAATTGAATCGAATTCGAACACTGGGGTGGTGGCTCATCTCTAATCTTCATCAACAGTTTGGATGATACCATGCGCCCTTGTTGCTTCCTCTCCCCCACCCTTCCATGCCAGCCACCTTGGTGCTACAGACCGTCTGGACCTTTGACATCTTGTTATCCCTTCCGCATATGCCTCCTCCTCTACCTCCTCACCTTCCTCTTGGCCCACCACCTGACTCCGAATACTTGTTAAAGTGTGCTCCAGCATGTAGTTGACCGGAACAATCATGCTGATTATGGCATCGCCAGTGCTAAACATCTTAGGAGCCATTTCAAAACCCTGCAGAAGGGTGCAGAGGTCCTTGGTCTGAGAACCACTCCAGCAGCGTGATTTGCCCCACTTCTAGATCGCGTTTGCCCAGGCTATACGACATAACATATTGCACGAGGGCTCATCGCTGCTGCCACAATCACTGCAACATGTGCAGAGCGGAATTCCATCATGTTGGCACATCGCATTTCAGACGGTGATGTGGCAAGCCGAAAGACTTCTGTAGCGATGCAAGTCGTTGAGCTGCGGAAAGCAATCAATGGAAGTGAGTATACAGCGACCGTGCCCTCTGCAGAAGTGCATCTAGGCCGGGATAGTGTGCTAGAAATTGCTGGATGACTAGGTTCAAGATGTGAGCCATACAAGGAATGTGTGCCACCTTTCCTCGGCGAAGAGCCGCACCCAGGTTTGCAGCACACGGCTTTCCCTGTCTGCAGATTCAGTGGAGACAACCATTGATTAAATTCGATCTCCAGAGCTGACCGCAACTCCTCAGCAGTGTGACTCACATTTCCCAGACATTTTCCCATAAACACCACCTAATGGCATTTAGCCCTGCTGCCAGCATAGTAAGGAGGTGTGCTGGATTCCTTCTGCGCAGTTTGAATGCGTGTCACATTACCAGACAGGCTTTGGGCACAGGTGGAGGACCTAGAAGAGATGGAGGATGCAGAAGCAGTGGAGGAACTTCTACATACAGAGGTTTGACGCACAACATGTGGCGATGGCAAAACTTGTACAACAGTCCCTTCTCCTGCTTTCACCATAGTCACCCAGTGCCCAGTCAGTGATATGTGATGCCCCTGTCCATGCTTATGCGTCCAGGTGTCTGTGGTGAAATGCACCCTGTCACACACAGACTTTCTCAAGGAAGTGGGGATGTTGTATGCATGCTGGTGTTGCGCAGGCACAGCTTTCTTCGAGAAGTAGTGGCAACTGGGCATCTGGTACTCCAAGACTGCGGCGGCCCTAATATAGTGATTCACCCAGGGGTCTATGGGAACTAGGTACCTGGGCCTTGTTCTGGGGGGTGCTGTCTCGGTGGCTGGTGCCCAGGCCTGTAGCCCTGGTAGTCAATTGTAAATTAGAAAAAAAAGGGAATACGTCTTGTGACGCCACTTGTGGTTTCTGGTGATGGCACCAGTACTGCTGTGGGTCTCCAGGGATGATGGACAGGCAGCTGGATGGTATAGCCCCCCACAGGTGGAGCAGAGTCCACGGGGTCGTGATGAGGTGACAGGGATTTGCACCGGGAGGTGGCTAGGTAGGCGGGCCACTGCTATAGTCTCTGAGCTGGACAGGGCCAGGGTTGGAGAAACGGACACACACACTGGAAGTTGTATCTGTACCTTTACTGGTGGTATTGAAGATACTGTCCAGGGCACACTCCGGTGATCGGGAAACACTTCTGGATCTTCACAGTGAGTGAGTATAAGGCCTCCTTGTTGCTTTTCCCTTGGTGAAGTCTCTGACCCATGTGAATCTATGTCCTATCAAGAATCTAGTATATATAACCGGTAATATTATACTTTTCAAGAAAGGCATCTAGGCCCTTCTTAAATTTTAGTAGTGACTCACTCATTACAACATCATGTGGCAGAGAGTTCCATAGTCTCACTGCTCTTACAGTAAAGAATCCACGTCTGTGATTATGATTAAACCTTCTTTCCTCCAGACGTAGAGGTTGCCCACTTGTCCCCGTCTCAGGCCTAAGAGTAAAAAGATCCTTAAAAAGGTCTCTATACTGTCCCCTCATATAGTTATACATTATTATAAGATCACTTGTGGCACCCCTGGGTCAAAGTGCCACAGTGTTATCACTGCCCCGGGTGGTGGTGTCACAAGAAAGCAACAAAGGGTCTTCTCATCAAGCAACACACACACAACACTCACACCTCCAGGCCAGAAGGAGAAAACCAAGCCTGGGTTCAGGGTGAGCTCCCCTATATATTCTGGTCTGGGGAGGAGCTAGTTAGTGCAGTTCCAGAGAGGACTGTCAAGAGTTCAGTTCCTGGGAGGACTGTGAAGAGGTCCCAATCTTTGTGATTTGAATCTAGGACTGTGAAGAGGACCTGGGTGTAAAAGAGCCGTGCTAAGCTCATCCCATAGTCACTAGCTAAGTTCCAGGCCTAAGGCTAGGGCCTGAGGAATGGAGAAGGAACACACCTGGGAGGCTGAGCAACTCCGTGTTCACCCCAGAAGAAAGGCGCATAGAACGGACACTGGAGTCCGAGATTATGCAGGGTCTCATGTCCCGGCAGTCAGTACCGGAAAGTGGGGATTCCAAATTCTCCATCTATACTGTACTGGAGGCACAGGAACCGCGTGAGAGTTCAGCAGCATACACCTGAGATCAGGGTAGAGAAAGGACTTGAGTTGCCTGTCATACCGGTACCTCACAGGAAGAGACAGGGCCGGCAGCTCAGCTTATGCAACTGCAGGAGCCAGTGAACAGCGCAGTAAGGGAGCAAAAGACCCAGCTGGATGGGAAGAAACCCCAAGTTGCTCTCAAAAGACCTGTGAACAGCTCCATCTGACATTGCTCAAGTAAAGGACTGAGAAACTACAAAAACAGTGAGTCTGACTATTCCTTGCGCCCGTTGCCCTGCATCCCACACATGGACTATTTACACTGCCCTAGGGATTGGCTCTGCCCGTGGAGAGCCGTTCCATCCCAGCTGCCCGTCCATCATCCCCGGAGGTTCTGCAGCAGTGGTGGCCATCCCTAGCCACATACCACGGGTGGCGCCACAAAAACTCCCCTGTATATAACTCCTTTTTCAACTGAAACCCAGGGCATGGAACCAGGTCAAGACCCCCGTGACTTCCCCCAGAAACAGCAGCAGCTAGGCCCGGTCCCGAGAACCCCATCGCCCTGGGGGCGCCTCACACCCCTAAACCTTTGTTTTTCCAAACTAAATAACCGCAAGTTTAATAACCTGTCTTGGTATTGCAGACCCCTCAGTCCTCTAATAACCTTGGTCGCTCTTCTCTGGACCTGCTCTAGTTCAGCTATGTCTTTCTTATACACCTTAGACCAGAATTGTACACAGTATTCTAAGTATGGTTGCACTAGTGACTTGTATAGAGGTACAATTATGTTCTCCTCATGAGCATCTATGCCTCTTTTAATGCATCCCATTATTTTATTTGCCTTTACAGCAGCTGCCTGACACTGGCCACTAAATGTGAGTTTGTCATCTACCCATACACCCAGGTCTTTTTCAGTGACAGTTTTGCCCAGTCTTTTACAATTAAGCACATAATTATACATTTTATTTCCTCTGTCCAAGGGCATGACCTTACATTTATCCCCATTAAAGCTCATTTGCCATTTATCAGCCCAACTTTTTAATTTACATAAATCCTCCTGTAATATAAAATTGTCCTCCTCTGTATTGATTACACTGCAGAGTTTAGTGTCATCTGCAAATATTGAGATTCTACTCTGCATTCCCCCTACAAAGTCATTAATAAATATTTTAAAAAGAAGGTCTCGAAAATCCTCTGTATCCACCAGCCAGAAGGGCAGCATTTCCGTAGCCAACAGCTTGCAGATGGTGAAATTCAACTTCTTAGCTTTGGGATGGGTAGGAGGAAATGGCCTTTTACTTGTCCACATTTGAGGGACCGAGGGTTGGCTACTGTGCTGAGACAGGGTTGAGTAGGGTGTCCCAGACAAACTGCTGAACTGTGAGGAAGGTGCAGGTGGACATATTATGTCGCATTCATAAAAAGGTGGTGCTCTTGATGTCTGACAGCTCTCAACACCAGCAGGTGTTTCCACTTCCAAAACAGCTGATGACCTGTTAATCACACTGGCTGTTGTGGGTAAAGAGGTGGAAGTTCTGCGGCCGAAAGACTGTGTGACAGCTGTCCCCACAGTCACAGAGGATGAAGAAGCCACAGATGCACTTGATGGGGCAGATGGTGGTTGGCCAGGCCCGCTAGGTTGCATTGTAGCACAGTGAGATTCCCACTGTGACTTATGCTTCATGTCCATGTGACAGTTCATGCATGAAGTACTCAAACTATTGATTTTTTGGCCTCTACTCAGATTTTGTTTACAAATTTTGCAGATAACATGAGTTGGGTCATCTTTTGCAATCTGAAAAAAGTCCCAGGCTAGGCAAGGTTTAGCGCCCATGCAACCACAGAGCCACCATGGCTTCTGTACAGAGGCAGAGTTGTGGCTGAGGACGCAGTTGTTGACATGCTTTCAGGACTCCGTCTCTGTCCAGGAAGCCGCAACCTAAACTCATCACTAGCATCCTCCTCCACCTCCTCTGCTGAGCTCTTCAACTGCCTGCCTGTGGGTTGACAGTAAGTGGGATCTCCAACCTCATCATCATCCTGTATGTTCTCACACTCGTCATCCTCAGAGACAACCTCTTCCTACCCTGAGCGCAAAGTCAAGTTGTCGTTCCAATCATGTATCTTAGTCTTATCATCATGTGCCTCATTCTCTCAACCAACAGGGGTAACAGTTTGGGAATGTGGGTCTACATTATGCTCGGACCCTTCTTCATCTGGGCCTGGATCCGACTCACAAAGATTTTGGGCATCGTTGCAGATCATTTCCTCGACTTGACTCACTTGGTCTTGGAGCAGACCTCTGATCCCCAGGCTATAGTATGAGTGAACAGCTCTGCAGACTCACCCATCTGTGTTAACTCGTAGTCAGTAGGGTGGCTGGAGACTTGTGAGCTGTGAGCAAGCAAGTGCGATTGGGGTGACACCTCTGAGGACAGGAGTGTTTGTGATGTTGAAGCTGAGGTGGAGGAGATCCCACTTGATGGAGCGCTTGATTTTCATTACAGCACCTGCTTTTTTGGGCCTCATTTACAAGTTTCTGTAACTTTAACACCTACCCCACGGACACAAAGATTTTTACCCTTTCCAACATGCCTATTCCCCTTTCCACCATCAGCAGACCTTTTACCACTCACATTTGATGGTAACTAATTAGCAACTCTGTTGTTGTTGGCACAAAAAACTATGGATGTAAAACTGGCATAGCTGTGTGGCCAAACAGTGGTACTACCCTAAATAGATTTTGGTAAGTAGGTTTGGGCAGATGCAATACAAAAGTGTTCTCTGCGCTGTGTGGAGGTAGATTTCAACAGAACACTGGACCACAGATACCTAGTCAAACTGTGGTTCTACCCTAAATAGGTTTTGGTAAGTAGGTTTGGGCAGATGCAATACAAAATTGTTTTTACGCTGTGTGGCGGTAGTTTTCAACAGAACACTGGACAAGAGCTACCTAGTCAAACAGTGGTACTACCCTAAATAGGTTTTAATAAGTAGGTTTGGGCAGATGCAATACAAAAGTGTTTTCTGCACTGTGTAGCAGTAGATTTCAACAGAACACAGCTACCTATCCAAACACTGCTACTAGCCAAAAAAGATTTGCTTGGCTAGATGCAGTAAAAAAAGGCTAGTAAACACAGGAGGTGTAGCTTTCTTCCCAAGAGTGCTACACCAGTGCCTGGCACACACTGCTACGAGCCAAAAAGGATTTGCTTGGATAGATGCAGAAAAAAAGGCTAGTAAACACAGGATGTGTAGCTTTCTTCCCAAGAGTGCTACACCAGTGCCTGGCACACACTGCTACTAGCCAAAAAGGATTTGATTGGCTAGATGCCGTAAAAAAAGGTAGTAAACACAGGAGGTGTAGCTTTCTTCACAACAGTGCTATACCAGTGCCTGGCACACACTGCTACTGGCCAAAAAGGTTTTACTTGGCTAGATGCAGTAAAAAAAGGCTAGTAAACACAGGAGGTGTAGCTTTCTTCACAACAGTGCTACACCAGTGCCTGACACACACTGCTACTGGTCAAAAAGGATTTGCTTGGCTAGATGCAGTGAAAAAAGGCTAGTAAACACAGGAGGTGTAGGAGATCTGCATTATTTGACCACAGACCTCTCTCCAACCCGCCCACTATTCCTAGACACTGAAACTCATAATAACGTTGAACAGAAGCATTACTGTGAAAAGTCAGTAATGCTTTTGGTCAATGAACCGTTATCGAACATAACCTCGAATTACTGAATTTTTAGTAAATCGTTCGCATTCGTCAAAGGACTCGAACATAGCCCAAAACAGGTTGAATTTGAAATTGGCGAACATGTTGATCAAACATCGCTCATCTCTATTAGTGACCAATGATTAGCTATGCTTAATATTTTGTAACCAATCAATGAATGATCTTATTCTGGGGTAACCACACCCAGAATTGTTTGTATAATTTCATTTGTTTTCTTAAGTAAATTCAGAATTTCTTAGCATCTTAAACTTGTGTCAGGTGTCTATTATTCTCACTGCACGCATGTATTTAAAATTTGGCTGAAGACAGAAGGTTGATACTCCTAATTAAGGAATCCCTAACATACCCATGAGGCCCAAGTCCTTGTTGTGTGTGTTGATGGCAGTGGAGTAACATTCCAGTTTGCTTTCTTCACCCTCTCCCACCAAACTCACTCAACAGAAATGTAACCAAAACCTCCCTAGCCTTCTGAGTCTTCCATGAACATTGCCTCTTTCTCCTCCATTTCTTCCTCGCCTCCTGCACCTTCATCAACAGTTTGGCTGCTACCATGAGCCCTCGTCAATCCCTTTCCTTCACCCTCCGATGCTACCCACCTCTGTGCTGATGACAGTCCTGATCTTTCAGATCTTGTTATCCCTTCTGCATATACCTCCTCCTCTACTTCCTCCTCTTACTCTTGGACCACCACCGGATTCTGCATGCTGGTTAAAGTATGCTCCAGCATTTAGATGACCAAAAAAGTCATGCTCATAATGGCATCTTCCGTGCTAAACATTTTAGTTGTCATTTCAAAACTGTGTAGAAGGGTGCAGAGGTCGTGGATCTGTGACCACTCCAGCAGCATAATTTGCCCCACCTCAGGATTGCGTTGGCCTAAGCTATATGTCATAACATACTGCACCAGGGCTCATTGCTGGTGCCACAATTCCTGCAACATGTGCAGATTGGAATTCCATTATGTCGGCACACCACATATGAGATGATTAACCGGCATGCCGAAAGACTTGTGTAGCGATACAAGTCATTATGCTGTGGTCTGCGAACGGACGAAGTGAGCACACAGTGACTGTCCACTCTGCAGCAGTGCATGTAGGTCGGGGTAGGGGCTAGAAATTGCTGGATGACCAGGTTCAGGACATGAGCCATGCAAGGCACATGTGTCAACTTGCATTGGTGTAGGACCATACCCAGTTTCACAGCTTTGTCAAACATGGCCTGTCATGACTGCAAGTTCAGTGGAGACAGGCATTGATGAAACTTGGTCTCCAAAGCTGACCACAACTCTTCAGCTGTGTGACTCACATTTCCCAGGCATTTTAAGTTACTACAGCCTAATGATGTTGACCCCTGCTGGCAGCACAGTAAGAAGGTGAGCTAGATCTCTCCTGCACAGTTGGAACGCATGTCACATTACTAGAGAGATTTTCAGCATAGGTGGAGGAGGAGAAGCAGTGGAGAAACTCCTAAATATTGAGGTTTTACTCACAGACCGTGGAGATGGCAAGATCTGTAAAGCAGCCTTTTCCCCCACAGGAACCAGAGTCACCCAGTGCCCAGTCAGTGACATGTAATACCCATGGCCATGCTTGCTCGTCCAGGTGTCTGTGGTGAAATGCACCCTGTCACACACAGAGTTTCTCAAGGAAGCAGTGATGTTGTCTATGACATGCTGGTGGAGCAAAGACACAGCTTTCTATGAGAAGTAGTGGTGACTGGGCATCTGGTACTCAGGGACTGCGACGGCCATGAGCTTCCAAAAACCCTCTGTATCCAACAGGCAGAAAGGCAGCATTTCTGTGGATAAAAGCTTGGATTTGGTGAAATTTTGAGCTCTTAGCTTTGGCATGGGTAGGAGGAAATGTTTTTTTATGTGACTACATATGCTGGACCGTGGGTTGGTGCTGTGCTGATACAGGGTGGAAAAGGGTGTACCAGACAAACTGCTGGACTCTGAGGGAGGTAAAGACGGAGAGGTTATATTGCCTTCATCAAGAAATGGTGCAATCGATACCTGACAGTGTGGCACCCCAGAGTCCGGATGCTACTATGTTATTACCTCCCCGGGGAGTAGTGTCATACCTGAGAGCAACAGAGGAACCTCACACCAGGAAAAACCAAAGCACACAACACCTTTCTGCCTCCTGAAGGGGGAGACTTAAACCCGGGTTCTGGGTGAGCTCTACTATAAATTCTGGTCTGGGCCGGAGCTAGGCTGGTTTCACACAGCAGTTTTTTTTCCTGATCAGGTGCCATCCAGTTTATGTGCCAAACCCAGGAGTGTCTCCAAAACTCACAACAGGTGTCAATCTTTCAATTATACTTTTTCTCTGCAAGTTTCACTCCTGGGTTTGGCACACAAGCCAGATGGAACCTGATCAGGGAAAAAACTGCAGTGTGAAACCAGCCTTAGTCAGTTCAGTACCTAGGATGACTGAGGAAGACATCCTGTGGACTAAAGCAGTGCTAAGCTCGTCCCAGGAGAGCCAAACTTAGCTTGAGGGACCCATTGGCAAAGGTCTGAGGAAGGAGAGGAGAGCCTAGGGTGCAGAGCGGTGTCAAGCTCACCACAGAGGAGTAAGTGCCAGACAACGGATACCGGAGTCTGAGGCTGTGCAGGGTCTGACGACCCGGCAGCCAATACTGGAGGGTGGGGAATTCCAAGTTCCCCATTCACACCAAATGCCTGGAGGCAGAGTAGCGTGAAAAGCCCAGGAGTAGCCACCTGTGAAGTGGGGCTAATAAAGGACTCGAGCTGCCTGTCATACTGGCACGTGCAGGAGAGAGAGGGAGAGAGAGGGCCGCAGCTCAGCTTCAGACAGCAGCAGGGACCCACAGGAGAAAGCGCAGCAGGGAGGCCTCTGAGCTTGCTGGATGAGGCAATCCCCGAGTTGCTACCAGGTTGCGGGATTCCATCGATATCATCTGTCCCTGTGTAGGTATCACCAGTAAAAGATTTGAAGAGTCCAGATAAGAGTGAAAAAAGAGCTGGGCTCAAATGCCGCGCTGACCACAAAGATAAACACAGAGTAAATCACACACTCTGTTTATTTTGCCTACACGTGTTTCATGGCTCATAGGCCAATTCCTCAGGGCATAGCTGGGAGCCTGCAGCGACCTCCTGTGTGCTTTTATTGTAGTTGTGACACTCACAACTACATCAGGTGAGTTTAACCATTTGGGGTCTGAGGGACCTGTATAATAGCAATACTACTCTATGTGCGCTTCCTTTCTCTTTTAATTTATACAGTAAAAGATTTGAGGAACCAACAAAACGTGAGTCTGTCTGTTAATGCGCACCCTCCATCCTGCACCTTACACCCTTCAACATCCACTGCCCTGGGGACCGGCTCCACCCGTCGGAAGCCACTCTATCCTAGCTGCTCGTCCATCATCCCCAGAGGTCCTGCAGTAGCGGTGGCTACCCATAGACACAAACTACGGGTGGCATCACAAATAACTCCCTTATAAATCACCCCTTTTCCTACACCAGCCAAGAACTGCCTTTTACAGATGAACCCAGGGTCACAGAAGCCAGGTCTCGACCCTGTGTCTCCCCAAAACTGCTCAAGAGCCCGGTTCAGAGAACCCCACGGACCTGGGGTGCATCAACAGCGCTCAACACGAGCAGTTGTATCCACTCCAAAAACAGCTGACGGCCTGACAATCACACTGGCTCTTGTGGGTAATGAGGTGGACATTGGGCAGTCGAAGGTCTATTTGACAACAGTCCCCACAGTCACGGAGGATGAAGAAGCCACAGATGCACTTGATGGTGTGGTCAGTGGTTGGTCAAGCTTGCTAAACTGCATTTTAGCATGGTGAGCTTCCCACTGTAACTTATGCTGCATGCCCATGTGACGGTTCATGCATGAAGTACTTAAATTATTGATTTCTTTTGCCTCTACTCAGATTTTGCTTACATATTTTGCAGGTAACATGAGTTGGGTCATCCTTTATCATCTGCAAGAAGGGCCAGGTTAGGCAAGGCTTAGCATCCATGCAAACTGCAGAGCCGCCACAGATACTGCATATAAGCAGAGTTGTGGCTGAGGATGCAGTTGTTAATGTGATTGCAGCACTCCATCTCTGTCCAGAAAGCCACAACCTAACCTAATCAGCTTCATACCCCTCCTCTTCCACCTCCGCTGCTGAGCTCATAAACTGCATGCCTGTGGGTTGAGAGTAAGTGTGATCCAGAACCTCATCATCACCCTCTGTGTTTTCACACTCTTCGCCCTCAGAGTTACCCTCTTCCTACCCTGATTGCAATGACACGAAGGTCCGCCTTAGGTATCTGACTGTCATCATCATCAGCCTCATTGTCTTCACCATCAGTAGTTAAAATTTGGTAATGATGGCAGGGGTGAACCCAGCCTCTCTGCTGCCTGAGGCGAACTGCAGAGCGGCGCCCCTTCTCCCCCGGTAAATGTTTTAAAATCGATAGAAATAGATCTGGTTTATACAGAACTATATCTATCCTCAGGGGCTGACTGGCGACGCAAACCCTGGGTGGCAATATTTTTCCACCAGCCCTTGGGTGAGGACCGGGGGGAGGGGGTTCTGTCGGAAATTAGCCCTTAGCCCCGATTCTGTGGGTGGGCGGCCCTAGGTGGGGGCTATACCACCAGCCCAGGGGGCACTTGTCCCCCTGCCACCTGGGTCAGTCCGCCCCTGTCTATTCTGTAAAAATTAGAATAGTGGCCATATTAATTTGGAGGCATAGAAAAAAGACGTCCAAACACAAGATTGTCAGCACCTTCAAATGCGTATACAAGAACCACACAGAAGAATCCAGAACAAGGATCATTAATAGCAATGGCAGCTTGGCACAAGCTACAGACACTCAATGATGGCGGCAGAGTGGTGGTCCTGTAGGCAGGCACAGTCCTGGATCATTATAGCACAGGAGGCAGCACTGATTGCCAACATATTGTCTGACTAGTCAGACATGTCCACCATGCAGCACCATCCACACACTACATGCAGCAACCTGCAGTCTGAGCATCAAAAGCTGCCACTGCACTAAGGCCCCTTTCACATCAGCGGTTTTCGCTGATCGCGGCAGTTGCGTGAAAAAAACGCAACTGCCGTGATTACCGCATGACGGCCACACTTGCGGTTCACCTGCGGCAAGCCCCATGCAATGTCTATGGGGCTTGCGGCAGGTGCGGTATAGTTGCGGTTACGGCACTTGCCACAGATGCGACCGCACTTGCCGCACCTGCCACACACTTACCGTAAGCCCCATAGACATTGTATGGGGCTTGCCGCAAGTGAACCGCAAGTGCGGCCGTTATGCGGTAACCGCGGCAGTTGCGTTTTTTTCACCGCAACTGCCGCGATCAGCGAAAACCGCTGATGTGAAAGGGGCCTAAGCTGGAGAAATGGTGCATCTTCCCCAACAGACCACGCCTCCTTCTCCCAAAACACTTAGCCAATCACAAGCGCAGCACATGAGGCTGTCCAGAGCGAATAGCGGGGGCCTTCCTATTGGGTTGAGGAAAGGATGTGGGAGTGGGAAGGAGGACGAGTGCCACTGAGCAACCACCACTCAAGAGAAGCATGGCTGGATGCCTGTATGTACCGAGGGGCGGCACTGGACGTGGTGTGTAAGTTACGGCCAATCAGTCCTGCAGCAGAGGGACAATGCATGCTGCACCAGGGGCGCACATAGAAATCATGGGGTCCCATAGCAGAATTTCTAATTGAATTGGGCCCTTCCCCTCAGGCTGGATCACTCTCTTTCAACTTTGTAGCCGTTACAAAGTAATTTTCCTCCTATTGAAGCCCCTAGATTCCTCTTTCATTGCCCCCAAAAAGTACGATGCCAACAAAAGTGCCCCCCAATCACTGCATGATCCCCCACAGTGATGCCTCCCCCTGCAAAGTATGATGACCTGACTCTACCCCCTCAACTATCCTGCCTCAATATGATCCCTAACTGTGACCCCCACACAGTCTTCCATACAGTATAAAGGACCTATGTATAGTACAGTATAATGGCCCCCAACACAGCCCTCCATAAAGTATAAAGGCGCCCTCTTAGCCCTTCAAGTATTATCATGCCCTCCACAGAGCCCCCCAAATATTATAATTAATTCCATATAGTATAATTAGCTCCTTTAGTCCTCCATATATTATAATGCACCCCCATATTCCTCCATATATTATAATGCACCCCCATAGTCCACGATATAATACAATGCACCATCCATAGTCTTCCATATAACATAATGCACCCTCCATAGTCCTCCATATAGTATAATGCCAGCGTGCAAGCCTGTATCAAGGGCAAGGATTCAACCTTTGAAGTATATGAATGTCAAAGGTGGTGAAGGGGTTAAATTACATGATATACTTGTATACAGCACACATATACTGGACAACACATGCTCATTACATACATCATACATGTCCATATGACACACATACTATATAACAGATGCACAGCAGGTACACATCATATACACAGAACATGCATGCAGGGCAAAGGTATATACACACTTCTGTATACTCAAATGATATTCTAAATACACACAGAGACACAACCCTCACACCACATATACAACACAGACACAACCCACACACAGACACAACCCACACACAGACACAACCCATACACAGACACAACCCATACACAGACAGACATACAATCCGCACGCAGACACAATCTGCATGCAGGAAAACCTGAGAACAGAGTTCAATAGCTACAGAACTCAGTATAAAGTCACAAAAAATCCACCAAAATGCTAGTGCATGAATTTATTATAATATTGGTGAATCAGTAATTTACTGAGTGAGTATAAAACCAAGGAAGTTACAGAAAGGGTGAACAGGTCAGCAGACCCCCATTGCAAGGATACAATTCATAGGCAGTATACATGGACATAGTCTGGCAACAACATGGTACAATAAATATATAATAAGGTGCAGTAGAAACCACATTATAGCCTGTCACAGAGCCCTAGAACTCACCCATACAAGGGGGTTGTGACACGTGCTCAGGGGCTACCCCGACACGTGTTTCCAGCAAGTCTTCAGCCTCAGGGATATGCTGGTACATAGCCACTTTGTCCCAAAAAGGGAGCCCATTTTTGGGCTAGGAACACCTAGAATTGGTTGCTATCCCTGTGGCTCCTGCCTTGCATTCCAGAATATTGTGAGGGCAAAAGTATTTAAATCTGCCGATGGGCTCCGGGAGTATACAATCCGTAGGTATATCTCGTGTTCCTCTAAAGGAGTGATCTATCACGCCACCTGTGGCTGTGGCCTGGTGTATGTTGGTCTGACCACTAGGGAACTTAGAGTCCGAGTACGTGAACATGTGGTAAAAATTCAAAATGCGGGCTCAGTGACTGATGAGACCACCCTAAGGACTCTTCCCCGTCACTACAAACGCTTTCACGGATGCAACCCCAGCTGCTTAAGGGTACATGGCATTGATACAGTTAACTTGGGGAGTAGGGGAGGCGATTTGAGTAATCGCCTTGCCAGACTCGAGTGCCAGTGGATTGTGCGACTGGGGACCATGAGCCCCGCTGGCCTGAATGAGAAGCTGAGCTTTTCACCGTTCTTACAGAATAGGTCAATCATGGCCCACTAAGACTCAGACTTTGTCTGGGCTGGTTGTGGAGTCTTTGTCAATATTTTCCTGTGTTTCGGATACCCACCTCATGGAACATCCTGGTCTTTTGGTGCAGTGTATTTTTCCTATGTGCCGCTTATCTATGACTGTAAATCTCTTTTAGTGTCATTCCTAATGGGAGTGTTTTTTATCTTATTTTAATTTCACTAGTATTCTCCTCCTGGCTGCATACATGGTTCCATAATTGCCTGATGAAGAAAGAAAAAAGAGGATCCAAGAATCATTTGTGCAATCATCTATCCTATGGATACTTCATATTTCACCACTAGGTGGTGGTCAAATGCAGTAAACGATCTTACCCATAAAGATAATGTTTTACATTGTTATGTTACTAATAGTTTACTGTATTGTGGCCATAGCTGTACTGTTTTCCAGTAGGATAGGATGCCCATATGAGAGGGATTCCGCGGCCTTAGAAGTAATCATCAGCTTTTGTTTACCTGGGTGCTAAATAGCACCTGCCAGGTTACCTGCCCATAACCAACATGGCGCCGGGATCATCGGCGCGTGCGCAGTGCGTTGTGCGGGTACCGCGCATGCGCGGGCACCGCTCCGTCTATTTCCGGTTGGGTGACGTCACCGGAAGTAGGCTTCCGACCCCGGAACTACGGAGCTGAGTGCCCGGCAGCGTGGGGACGCTTTACCACGGCGCACACCATGTACAAACAAGCAACAGGTGGCCACCAGGTATATAGCCAGGTCCTCACTCCCCTCCTATCACCCCCTGAAGAAGACTTGCTGGAAACACGTGTCGGGGTAGCCCCTGAGCACGTGTCACAACCCCCTTGTATGGGTGAGTTCTAGGGCTCTGTGACAGGCTATAATGTGGTTTCTACTGCACCTTATTATATATTTATTGTACCATGTTGTTGCCAGACTATGTCCATGTATACTGCCTATGAATTGTATCCTTGCAATGGGGGTCTGCTGACCTGTTCACCCTTTCTGTAACTTCCTTGGTTTTATACTCACTCAGTAAATTACTGATTCACCAATATTATAATAAATTCGTGCACTAGCATTTTGGTGGATTTTTTGTGACTTTATACTGAGTTCTGTAGCTATTGAACTCTGTTCTCAGGTTTTCCAATATATCATGAGTTGCTTAACCATGTGAGTCCATGATGTTTCCCTATATCCTTGTCTTAAACAATCTGCATGCAGACACAATCCGCACGCAGACACAACCTGCACGCAGACACACAACCCACGGACAAAACCCACACAGATACAGAGACACAGCCAACACACAAATACACATACACAACCCGCACGCAGACACAGAAACACAACCCACACACAGAGACACAAAACCCACACAGAGACACAAAACCCACACACAGAGACAAAACATACACACAGAGACACAAAACCCACACACAGAGACACAAAACCCACACACAGAGACACAACTCACATACAGAGACAAAACCCACACACAGAGACACAAAACCCACACACAGAGACACAAAACCCACACACAGAGACACAAAACCCACACAGGCACAAAACCCACACACAGAGACATAACTCACACACAGAGACACAACACACACACACAGACACAACACACACACACAGACACAACAAACACACAGAGACACAAAACCCACACACAGAGACACAACCCACACACAGAGACAGAACCTACACACAGAGACAAAACCCACACACAGAGACACAACATACACAGACACAACCCAAACACAGACACAACCCAAACACAGACACAACTCACACACAAAGACAAAACATACACAGATACAACCCAAACACAACTCACACACAGAGACACAACCCACACACACACAGCAACACAGACACAGAGACACAACATACACACAGAGACACAACGCACACACACACAACACAGACACTGAGACACAACATACAGACACACAACTCACACACAGAGACACAACGCACACACACAGAAACAAAACCCACACACAGAGACACAACATACACAGACAGAACCCAAACACAGACACAACTCACACACAGAGACATGGAGACACACTCCTCTGTGCTGTAGGGGTGGAGGTTGGTGTATATGTGCAGCTTTACCTGCTCACAGCAGCTGAACACCTCCCCACTCTCTCTGTCGGGACTGTCCAGCAGGAGAGCTGTCATCTGGTGGATTAGAGCTGCTTCTCCTCTGGATCTTCCAGCAGAGGTGACTTCTCTCACCTCTTCACTTCATAGACCGCGCCATGCAGGAGGTGGAGAGCACTGGCCAATCAGCTCTTCTGTCACTCAGTCTGATGTAAGAGGTTAATTGGCCAGTGGTCTCCTCCTGCAGGACACTCCCCCTCTGTGAGTTGCTGAACCCGGAGGGTAAAAGCCGCTGCACAGTGCACACATTAAAGTGCAGGTTCCCCCCCAGCATAGAGTGGCGCTGCACTGCATGAGATACTGCAGGATGTCAGGGCAAGAAGAGCTGCCAAAGGCAGTATCTGATAGAATGGCCCTTCAGCACCTCCGCAGATGCCGCCCCCCATTTTATCAGCAGGTGTCGCCGCCAGAAGCAACTGTCTCAACTTGCCTTATGATAGATGTGGTCCTGAATGATGGTCTACATTATGCTCAGACTCTTTTTCATCTGTCCCTGAATCCAACTCATAAAGATTTTGTGCATCGATGCAGATCACTTCCTCCTCTTGACTCAGTGAAGCTTTGGAGCAGACCTTTGATTCCCAGGCTATAGTATGTGTGAACCGCTCTGCAGACTCAACCATCTGTGTTGACCCACAGTCAGTGGGTGGCTGGAGACTTGTGACATGTGAGGAAACAAGCGTGATTGGTGTGACACCTATGAGGACTGCAGTGTGTGTGCTGTTGAAGTTGAGGTGGAGGAGAGGCCACTTGATGGAGCGCTTGATATCCATTGTAGCACCTGCTCTTTCTGGGCCTCATCTACAAGTCGTGGCAACTCCCATGGGAGCTCCCACCTGAGGATGATGGCAATCCGCCGTCGAAACGTGTTGTGGTCTATTTAATAAATGATAAGTATATTTAGTGCTCATTCCTATGGTCTATGTAATTAGCGCTCTCCAGCTACAGCTTTACATAATTCACAATTGTTTCCTCCCCTCCTGGGAGCTTGTGGTAGAGCTACTTATTATATAGACGACCTGCGGTTTGAACACAAGGACCTGACGTGACGTAGGCGCTAATGCGGTGTCAGGTGATCAGCTCCGAGCCAGCGCCGCAGCCTGTGGGAGACACTGTGCCATACACCAGGGTTGTGCTGGGCAAGCACAACCCTGCAAGGTGAGAGGCTTAACCCCCTGCACCTCAAAATAACTGCTCCCCACGGGTCCCTCTCATGATGCGCCTGTCTTCCTTTTCTCTTTTTACATTAAAAGAAGTTGACATTTTTCTTCGTCTAGAAGCTGGTGTTAGTTGAGCAGAACTTTCATTTACTTTACCACCTACCCCACGGTCACCAAGTGTTTTCCCCTTATCTCCATGCCTATTCCTCTTTTCCACCATGAAAAAGACTTTTCTCACTCATATTGGATAGTAACAGATTTGCAAGGCAGTTGTGGTAGGCCCAAAATATCTGGAGATTTGAATCCAGCAGACCAGATTTGCCAAACGGGGGTACTAGGCAAAAAGTGTGGGTGCTGCATGGATGTTGCACTTGCCAGATGTGGCACTAAATGGTTTTCAGCACAGAATTGGTGCAGATGATCTTACACGCACCAATGTACCACAGGGGGATTTGCCAAAAACACTGGTACTAAGCCCTAAAAAGGGCTGTTTTAGGAAGGGGTTAGGGTGGCTTCACACCATGGTAAGATCCGATCCGAGGCTGTCAGGGATGACCCTGACAACCCCAACCGGATCAGCAGACAGAACCGGAGAGGTAATATGCCCTCCGGTCTGGTGTGCAGCCGGACGCAGCTGCAGCTGCTGATGAATCAGAACCACGGCTTGCAGGAAGCTAGCCGCGGTCCTGAAACAACAGCGGCGTGCAGCCGCAGGTGTCCGGTTCCCAGATCCTCCCAGGACAACCTAGCCCCATAGGCTCCCATGTTAGGGAGCGCAGAATTGCACCGGATCCGGGAGGGTCCGGGGCAATCCAGGAGATTTCAGTGAGATCGGCTTTCTATTTGTAAGTACAGTCTCTGTGGCTACAGAGACGCTTCCTCCTTATAAGTCTTGTCAATTTGCAAAAAAAAACGTCTTTAATTTGTATAACTGCATTATCCTATGTTTATTATAGTATTTTATGTAGAAAGTTCCGTGTTTTGATAATTTGTTTTTAATTTGCACTGCACCAGTCACTTAATTATAACAGGTGTGCCGCTCTGGAGCCACCGCCTATGAAAAGACGGCCCCAGATGCAATGCTCCTGTACACTGGACCCGTAGAAGCGGGACATCCCGCGAAGCGGTCACCATCGGTCCTAGCACCTCCCTCCCTGTATCATGCACCTGCTGCTGTATTTTTTGCATTAAATTAACCAGCTGCAAAATTGGAATGCTGAGTGCCGCCATCTTTCTTTTTGGATTAACTCTTTTTTCCTTTATTAAGATGGTTTCACACTAGCGTTTGTGTTGTGTAGGTATGCGTACAAGTGTGCATGCCTACGGATCCGCCTTGCATCCCTATATTTAAAATGGGGATACAGGGGGCGTGTCCTGGCCATGGAGGGAAGAGGAGGCTGATAGCTCGTCTCCTGCCCCGCATGCTACTGGCAACCTGACAGGACAGCTTAACACCCTACAAATCAACCCCTTATGCCGTCAAGGAAGAGGAGCACTCAGCCCAAGCAAACGACGGGCTCCACGGTGACTCCGGTTGTGAGTATCACCAGATACCTCAGAAGCGCGGGACCGCGCCATTCCCCATCTAAAATGGCGGAGGCTGCAGGCGGAGGCGGCGCACAACACACAACGGCGGCACCGCTGACTATGGATGTGACCAGGAGATCCCCTCCGCTCGGAGAAGCCGCATCACTACCGGGGACATAGACAATCACCCACATCCCACTGCCGCAGAGTCCCTGGCTGTGGAGGCTCCAGAGACGCGGCGGATCCCAGGGACAAATGACAGAGGCGCAGATTCAGGAGGTGAGAGAGCACATGGCGGTGAGCCGGGAGGAATGGAGATGGCTGAGGAGGAGTCTGATGCGCTGGCCTCTGCATGGGGAGAGGCAGAAAACAATATCAGCACCCCACAATTAGATATAAACAACATGTACTCTAAGGGTCACGGATACAATGGGCACCCTGGACACATATGCGCAGCCCAGCAGATCTGTGAGAGGCCTTTAATGCAGGCAGACACTATACAGAAGCAAAAAAGCTTGGAGGTTTCCACAAAGCACTTGTCAGCACCCATGGGGAACAGACCATATACTCAACATATGGCAAACCCTATACCAAGCCCAGTTACACTCCCTATGTTACCGATGACCTCTGTGCCCTCCTCGGGACACTTAGACCCAGCTTTCCTGCCTGCAGACATTGCAACTCACACTCAATGGTCCCCTGATAACGCCGTCTGGTCAGACTTTAAAGCACGCATAGCAGCCATCCCGACCAGAGGAAATAGAAGGCTTTATTCACAGGTTAGAAGTATCATACAGAGCGGAAACATCAGCTGTACGAGGAGAGGTTCACCAACTTGAAAATAGAGTATCCTCCACAGAATCCGCCTCTGACACCCTGCATAGGAGAGTAGGTGCTCTGGAACAATGGATCTCACATCAAACATCTCGTATTGAATACATGCTCGATGCTATGGAGGACTTGGAGAACCGGGAATGTCGTAACAATGTTAGAGTGAGGGGTATTCCAGAAACTGTTTCACCACAAGATCTTGACACCACAATCCAGAGATTCCTAAACTCAGTCCGTCGCATGCCAGAAGACTCCCCTCTGGAGTTTGATAGAATACATAGATCTCTGGGACCTGCACCAATAGAAGGAGCCAGACCATGTGATATCGTCTGTAGAATTCATAACTTCAGATCAAAGGAAAGAGTGTTAGCGGGTGCACGCGAACTTGAGTCTTTATCTTTCCAGGGATCTCCGGTCCAGATATGGCAGACCTCTCTCGTCGTACTTTGCAGAAGAGAAGGGCTCTCCGCCCCCTTTTAAAAGTGTTGCGAGACTATGACATCCTATACTCCTGGGGATACCCCTTCCGTCTGCAAGTTAGGCGGGACGGTCGTTTTATATCCATGTCGCACCCGGACGGCATTCCGGAGTTCTTGTCCGAGCTCGGGATATCTGCTCCGGATTTGACAATAACAGAGTGGCCATATTTCCCAGACTTTAATAGCCAGAGGCCACATCCAAGGGAGCAACGTTCTAGACGTCGCAGACGAAGAGGTGGTAGAGATGGAAGAGTCGATAGAGGAGAAACACCCGACCCCTCTGGTCATACCTGATTACATGTTATTGCCGCAATGTGTTTTCTCTCTATATATATATATGAGAATAATTAAGATCTCTCCGTTGGCTTTTTGATGTTTTGTTTAGCCTTATAAGAGATCTGAGTTGGGATATAGTACTCCAGACAACCTGTGCCGCTTATATGACTCACCGTAGCCGGGGGGTACACGTAGCGGGCGTTGTTTCTCCTCCAGTCACGGAACCGCGCCTGCGGTGGTGTAGGCCCGGTGGTCCAGATCAATAGGGGAATGGCGGAACAGTGGGGGGGATTTGTCTTCGTGACGCCACCTGCGGGTGTTCTGGTAACTTTACCAGCGCTGTTCGGGTCTCCGGGGGATGGTACACAGCGAGATGGAACGCTCCCCACAGGATGAGCGGGAATCCCGGAGCCGGGAGCTGCGCAAGATGTTGTGAGGCAGCTGCGGGACGCTGCGCTGAATCCAGGAGTAATGCACAGCCACGCACAGTCTCTTTGAGGTACCTTTACTGGATGATAGTCAGGTACACTCGGACCGGGATAGTGAAGTTGGCACTTATGGAGTTTCACAGCAAGCAGTGTTAGGCTTCCTTTCTTTACTTCTGGTGCTAAGGTCGGGTGGATGTGGAATCCAGCCGGACCGGGCAGGGTGTTCAATGGAACTTGCTTCACCTGGTTGTCAGCACTGAGGGCACTGTAAAAGGGTCTGAGCAGGATCAGTACTCTTCCCTGGGCTCTCGTGGGTAGGTGCATCAGGTGGAACAGGTGGCTAAACCTCCTGTTGGATGTGCTGGTTCTCTGTGAGGGCTTTGTAGCTTCCACAGCTTCGGTTCCAGTAACCGGATGATTTGGAAAGAGTTGGATTAACTCTGTATTCCTGAGAGGTGATCTCCTTCTTCCTATTATCCCAATTGCAGGGATCTCCACTGGCTAACAGGCTAGCAGGGCCTAGTGTGTTCCTCATAGGGTGGAGGTTTCACACAGGCAGGCAGCTCTTGTAGCGTCTACCACACTCTGAAGTTTCTCCCTCCAAGACTCTTTTTATAGGGAGAACTGGTTAGAAGTCACCAGTGTTAGATCCCCCTAGAGGCTCGGGGTGAAACCAGGTGTTCTAAGTGTTGTTTGTGTTGTGGTTTTGCTGTGCTGTTACTTACTCCATTTGTACCTAAGGATTTCTGTGGTGCCCAACAGGTGCCAGGGTGCCACATTCCCCCTTAGTTAACCTCAGTTCTCCCGGCTGAGCAAAAAGTTCTTTTTACAACTTAACACTAAGCATTTATAACATTCAATTTACAAAGTCTTAAAGAAAACACAAAAATCACTGAAAAGGAAGTGAAAAATGTGGAAAAGGTGAAAAGCAGTCCGTACGGCACTAGTCCATCCGCCGCAGGCTGGAAAAAGGTAAAGTTAGTGGTCACACAAGTCCTGTGACAATTGTTCAAAGTTTATGGAAAGGGAAAAAGGTAAAGTCCAGGGATACACGGTAAACTTTATACATTCCCTACGGGTGTCTCTGCTTGGGAGGCCGGTACTAACCTTCTATACCTTACCAGGCGCTTTCTGTTCCCAACTTAGTATACTTGGGACATAGCCCAGTTCCTCCACCCTTCTGTACACTACTTTTTACAGGTTTTGAAAAACAGTATTATATACAAACACTTACAGGTTATATTTTCCACTACATTTTAAACCCATTCTCCAAGTTTATGTGGGGGTTGACCTAATGTAGTACGTGTGGATCTGCGTAGTGTGGGTGTTTCCAAAGCTGTTGGTGTAGTGTACGAAGTGGTTGGTACTTCTCTATGTCTGCTTTGTGTAAGACCATAGTAAGTGCGGAGTCTATCAACTGGACTGACCTCTGTAGGTAGTTGATTAGGAAAGGCTTCTCTTACTGTGGGACTAGCAGGCTGACCGATTACAGGAATCTCAGGTTCCATGATAACAGGCTGCAATTCTTGCACTTGGACTTCTTCTTCTTGGACTTGTGGAATTGGATTAGGCTTTGGCTGATCTTCTACAGGTTGGTAGAAATGCATAACTGGTATGAGGAATGCATCACCTATTTGTGGCCAATCAGCTGGTAAGTATCCAATTTCTGTAAGGACGAGATTTTCTTTTGTTTCTTCATCTGTAGTTACAGTAGGGTAACTGGTTGCTTGTGGGATTAACTGTGGCGGACATTTCTTCAAATGATCCCTTGAGACAGTCGCAATAGTATTCCCATTGTCTTTGCTAATAACACAAGTTTTTGAGTTATCAAAGTGTGACGGCATAACGGTGTAGGGTATGGATTCCCAACTGTTATCCAATTTGTTAGTTTTTCTTTTTCTTTTCAGCACTACATCACCTATAGCTAGTGGTTCAGCTGAGGCGTGCTTGTTGAAGTCTTTTTCTTGTTTGGTTCTACTGATTTCAAGGTTCCTTTCCACGCTTTCCTGTACTTTTCTGTACTTTTCTTGGCGTTGGCTGACCCAGTCTTCATCAGAAGAATCTTCTGTGGGTTCAATGGTTCCCATCTGCAAATCAATAGGCAGTTTACCTGGTCTTGCTCTCATCAAGTAAGCAGGTGTGTAATTTGTCGAACTGACAGGTATGTGGTTGTAGATGTCCACGAGATCTGGAAGTTTCTCTGGCCATTGATTTCTCTCTTCAACTGGTAAGGTCTTGAGCATATCAATGACTATGTGGTTCATCTTCTCACATAAACCGTTCGTCTGAGGATGATAGGGTGTGGTGCGGATTTTCTTACACCCATACAGCCCTAAGAATTCTTGGAACAGAGCTGATTCGAAGGCTGGCCCTTGGTCAGTTAAGACCTGGTCTGGATACCCATGGGGGCGACAGAAGTAACTCTGGAACGCTTTTGCTGCTACCTCAGCAGTTAAATCCTTAACTGGAACGACTACCAGGAATCTTGAGTAGTGATCAACGATGGTGAGAGCGTAGGTGTACCCGGTTCGACTTGGGGTAAGCTTCACGTGGTCGAGAGCAACTATTTCAAGAGGTTTGGTGGTAACAATTGGTTGCAACGGAGCTTTCTGAGTTAGATGGTCTTTTCTTCGAAGGTGACAAGGTCCACAGTTTTTACACCATTTGTCAATGGAACCTCTCATACCGACCCAGTAGAACCGATCCTTCAGGAGTCTCTCCAGTTTCTTCCATCCAAAGTGTCCGGCATCATCATGGTATGCTTCAAGGATCATTTGGACTTCAGTCTTGGGAACTACAATCTGCCAGATGAGTTCATGGGTTCTCGGATTGAGGTATCTTCTGCATAGTTTACCTTGGTAGACAAACAACCTTCCTTTCTCCTTCCACAGGCGTTTAGCATTTGGTGAGGCATCAGAGTCCATATTGGCGTGTTCTTGAGTGATGAGATCCCTTACCAGGCTGACATCTGGGTCGTTGGCTTGTGCCTCCTTCCAGTCATGGTGAGGTAACGGGTTCAAGGTCCTCTCTACACGTGTCTGGTTTCTCTGATGACATGTTGCTGTACCGGAACGGTGGAAAGCAGGTAGTTCAATCTCTTCTAGGTCATCTATGTCTTCTCCATCTTCGGGAAGATGGGGCATTCGGGACAGGGCATCAGCATTGCCGTTCCTGTGACCTGCCCGATACTTTACAGTGAAGTCGTAGTTAGCGAGTCTCGCTACCCAACGCTGTTCTAGGGCTCCCAGCTTTGCAGTCTCTAAGTGTGTTAGAGGATTGTTGTCTGTGAAAGCTGTGAACGGGGCGGATGCCAGGTAATGCTTGAAACGCTCTGTGATCGCCCAGACCAGGGCCAGGAACTCCAGCTTGAAGGAGCTGTAGTTTTCCGGGTTCCTTTCGGTGGGACGGAGCTTTCTGCTTGCGTAGGCTATCACCTTCTCCTTGCCCTGCTGACGTTGAGATAGGACTGCTCCTAAACCTTCATTACTTGCGTCAGTGTACAACAGAAACGGTAGATTGTAGTCAGGGTAAGCCAGGATTTCTTCTCCAGTTAAAGCATCTTTTAACGTTTGGAAGGATTTGTCCTGCTCTGGGCCCCAGTGGAACGGGGGTCCCCTGATCTTGCCGTTTTTGGATTGACCTACTAGGAGATCTTGCATAGGTGCGGCTATCTTGGTATAGCCTTTGATGAATCGTCGGTAGTACCCGACCAGTCCTAGGAATTGACGTACCTCCTTGTGGTTGATGGGTGCTGGCCAGTCCTTGATGACGGTTACTTTATCCGGATCCGGTGCTACGCCTTCGGCGCTGACCACATGTCCTAGGTATTGGACCTTGGGTTTCAGCAGGTGGCACTTGGACGGTTTCAGTTTCATCCCGTACTTGGACAGTGACTCGAACACTTCACTCAGGTGTTGGAGGTGATCTTCATAGGTCTGAGAGTAGACAATGACATCATCAAGGTATAACAAGACAGTCTCAAAGTTCTTGTGGCCCAAACAACACTCCATAAGTCTCTGGAATGTTCCTGGGGCATTACACAAACCGAATGGCATACTGTTGAACTCGCATAAGCCCATGGGAGTAGTGAAGGCTGTCTTCTCACGATCCTCCTCTGCAACGGCAACCTGCCAGTACCCACTAGTAAGATCTAATGTGGAGAAGTAGTTGGCAGATTTGAGTGCAGCTAGTGACTCTTCTATGCGGGGTAACGGGTATGCATCTTTGTGTGTGACTTTGTTGATTTGCCTATAATCTACACACATCCTCATACTACCATCTTTCTTTTTAACCAGGACTAGTGGTGCGGCCCAGGGACTACAGCTATCCCTAATGACTCCTGCATTCTTCATGTCCTGAAGCATCTCTTTTGCTTTCTGGTAGTGTGTGGGTGGTATAGGCCTGTACCTTTCTTTGATAGGTGCATGGTTGTTTGTGGGGATATGATGTTGTACCCCTTTAATCCTCCCAAAGTCAAGTGGGTGTTTGCTGAACACTTGCTCATACTCCCGAACTACCCGGTATACTCCATTTTTCTGGTGAGAGGGTGTATTGTCAGTCCCTACACTGAGGTCTTGACACCATTTCTCTAACTGATCTTTGGAGTGAGGGGGTTCATCAGTGACTATTTGGTTTGAGGATTTTACATCAATCACAGCATCATCTTTTACTTGGTACAATTTTGCAACAGTTGCATATCTAGGTAGTCTGACTTCGTCATCACCATAATTCAATATGCGTACGGGGACTCTCCCCTTTCTCACATCGACTAACCCTCTGGCTGTCAAGAGCGTAGGACTACTGTCAGACATTACAGGTTCTACTACAGCTTGGTAGTCCTGCCCTCTGAGGCCTATGGCTGCTCGACACCAGATCATCATTTCACTTCTGGGTGGTACCACAATTGGAATGGGATCTGTGACCCTTACTCTGCCAATCTCACCATTTGACAAGGTTACCTGTTGTTGATACACCAGAGCTCTGATCTGCTTTTGGATAGCCCTCTTTTCTCTGGGTTTACCGGCTTCAGCACTCTGTTGGAGCAAAAACAACACTTCATCGAGGCATTTGATCATGACATTGGTACCCAATATGACATATGGATCCTTGTGGTTAGGCTTGTCCTGAACCACTAAGATACCCTGGTTTTTCAACTGCACCCTCCCCACCTTTACTGTAGCTTCCCACTGTCCCTCTATGGTAACCGGAATACCATTAGTGGCTTCAAGGTTCATCTCGGGATTTGGGGGTTCTAGCTTAACATCTGGCCAGAACTGCTTGTAAAGGGTACTGGGGATGGATGTCACCTGGGATCCAGTGTCTATCAAGGCGGAGATAGCGATGCCATCGATGACGATTGGTAAGTATGGGCAGTCTCCCACATACTTGTGTTCCCAGCTGGACGTAGGGCCTGCACAGTCTACTCCTGGGGTTGGCCCTTCTCGCCCAGGGGTCGCTCGTTTAAAGGACGGGATTGCAGGTTGCGTCCTCCTAAGTCGTTCTGCTGACTGTGGCGGCGTCTGTCAGGACTGCGGCGGTCTGCAGGTTTTCCTCGCGACGGCTGTGTCTTTCTCCTCATCCAGGGGACGTCATCCGGGCTGTCGGCGAGTTGAATCTTGTCCGATGGCCTTGCTTCTGTCTTGGGTCTTCTCCCAGCTTGTAGCTTGGCCATGTCTTTCATCAGCTGCTCGACATTAGCACACAGTTGATCAAACCGGTCAGGTGTTACAGTCTGTGCGCTGGACTGAATCGCAGGGACTGGAGATGTTGCTGCCGGCACGGAAGGGGTGTCAGCGTACTGCTGCTGCTGCGAAGCGGGATCAGGTACTTCAGCGAGTCGTTGTCCCCAAACTGTTAAGTCTCTCAAGGTATCAAACTCTGCGCCTGGGTTCTGTATGGACCACCAGCTTGCTTGCTTCCTATCCTCAGATAGTTTAAGGCCCACAATAAATTGTCCAATTAACGCTTTGTTCTCATCTCGAGCACTGTCAGGGTCGACTTGTTTTAACAGTCTGTATGCTTCTTGCAAGCGCAGTGAATAATCAAGGACACTTTCTTGTGCCCCTTGGTTACAACGATAGAATGACAGTCTTAATCCAGCTTCGGTATGGCACTCAAAGACCCGAGTTAATCTAGCGAATATCTGCTCCACAGATTCCTGAACTTCTACAGGCCAGCTGCGGCTCTGCAGTTCGGCTGCACCGGTTAATTGTCCCATAATAACTGAAGCTCTTTGCTTACCGGTCATCGGGTACATGTCCAGGGCTTGGCATATCTTCCTCTGGAAGTTTTCCAAGGTGCTGGGTACGCCGCTGTATTTGGGTAACCAGGTCGCACTAGGAACGTAGGGTAGAGACATCGGCATAATCGGAGCGGGTTGCGGTAGCATACCGCCGACTTGTTGCTGTCCATCAAGTTGTATATTTTGAGGTGCCGCTTGGTCTAGCGGGGGCACCGCGTGATCGGGAGCCGGGTTACTCATGGTCGCTCCCCCTTAGTTAAGCGTAGCCTTTCCCTCGGTTGCAAACGGAAGTGTCGGCCTCGCGGTGAGGAGTGAGGCACCACGGGAGTTTCCGGTTCCTGCTGCGTACGGAGGAAGTCGTCAGAGCGTGGGGGTGGGGCCAATCTTCGCGCCCTCTGCACAGTCACGCCCCTTCTTTTCCCGCCTTTTCGCGCAGCAATGGCGGACCAAATGTACAGTTCGATATTTACAGTCAATAAATAGCACACAATACCCGTGATAACGGGCCTGCTCGTATCCTGTTCGTGACGCCAAATTCTGACTCACCGTAGCCGGGGGGTACACGTAGCGGGCGTTGTTTCTCCTCCAGTCACGGAACCGCGCCTGCGGTGGTGTAGGCCCGGTGGTCCAGATCAATAGGGGAATGGCGGAACAGTGGGGGGGATTTGTCTTCGTGACGCCACCTGCGGGTGTTCTGGTAACTTTACCAGCGCTGTTCGGGTCTCCGGGGGATGGTACACAGCGAGATGGAACGCTCCCCACAGGATGAGCGGGAATCCCCGGAGCCGGGAGCTGCGCAAGATGTTGTGAGGCAGCTGCGGGACGCTGCGCTGAATCCAGGAGTAATGCACAGCCACGCACAGTCTCTTTGAGGTACCTTTACTGGATGATAGTCAGGTACACTCGGACCGGGATAGTGAAGTTGGCACTTATGGAGTTTCACAGCAAGCAGTGTTAGGCTTCCTTTCTTTACTTCTGGTGCTAAGGTCGGGTGGATGTGGAATCCAGCCGGACCGGGCAGGGTGTTCAATGGAACTTGCTTCACCTGGTTGTCAGCACTGAGGGCACTGTAAAAGGGTCTGAGCAGGATCAGTACTCTTCCCTGGGCTCTCGTGGGTAGGTGCATCAGGTGGAACAGGTGGCTAAACCTCCTGTTGGATGTGCTGGTTCTCTGTGAGGGCTTTGTAGCTTCCACAGCTTCGGTTCCAGTAACCGGATGATTTGGAAAGAGTTGGATTAACTCTGTATTCCTGAGAGGTGATCTCCTTCTTCCTATTATCCCAATTGCAGGGATCTCCACTGGCTAACAGGCTAGCAGGGCCTAGTGTGTTCCTCATAGGGTGGAGGTTTCACACAGGCAGGCAGCTCTTGTAGCGTCTACCACACTCTGAAGTTTCTCCCTCCAAGACTCTTTTTATAGGGAGAACTGGTTAGAAGTCACCAGTGTTAGATCCCCCTAGAGGCTCGGGGTGAAACCAGGTGTTCTAAGTGTTGTTTGTGTTGTGGTTTTGCTGTGCTGTTACTTACTCCATTTGTACCTAAGGATTTCTGTGGTGCCCAACAGGTGCCAGGGTGCCACATATATACTGGGCTAGAGTGTTAGTTATATCACCCTTCCTGATTGGTAGGTAGTTATGTATGTTAATATTAGGGTTAAGCTTGAGCTGTTTAGTATCTTGTGCCATTCCATGATATTTTTTTTCAAAGGTCGCAGTATGGGGGCATATAGACCTCGGGTGGAAAAGACACGTCCTACTCCGGGGATCCACACTCTGCTGGCAGGTGTGGAAGTTTAGATATATACCCCAAGTACACTGTAGACCAAGTTTTGGTCGCTATACTTTTCTGATTTTATTTCTTTCTGTGGTTTCTTTCCCTTATTCTTTACTTCTCTCTCCTATTCTGTATTTTTTCCCCCTTTTTTTTCTCATTTAAAAATTGTCGCTCCTTGCCTCCCCTCGCCCATCCCATCACCCAACGCCTACGTGGCATACCTTCTCTGGACACGATTTGATTGTGTCTCTCTTTCTTTCCTTTTGAGGAGGGAGGGGAGAGGATTGACAAAGGGAGGGAGGGGGGAGTGGAGAAGGAAAGGACCTTCGGCCTGTTTGTTACGATCTGGATGCCTTGGAAATGTCTTCGCTGAACATCTTTACATTTAATGTAAGGGGGTTCAACGTACCCCAAAAACGTTCACAAATTTTATAAAGATCTCCATAAAAAGAAAGCGCAAGTGGTTTTACTACAGGAAACCCACTTTAAGTCAGGATCAGTGCCAAACATTCGAAACCGTTATTATTCAACTTGGTTACATAGCTCCAACCCAAACGCAAGATCCAAAGGGGTCTCTATTGGAATACATCGCTCATTTCCACATGTGATACTGGGTTCCGAGGTAGATGATGGTGGGAGATATATTTTCCTTAAAATACAGGTTGCTGCTTCTATTGTAACCATTGTTAATTGGTACCTTCCCAACAGGAATCAGACATTGGTATGTCGATCTCTTCTGAACAAATTGGCTGACTTCGCGGAGGGCTCCATACTAATAGGTGGGGATTTCAACTTCGCAATGGACCCTGGCGTGGATACTTCTTCAGGCAAAGGTACGGTCCCACTTAAACGCATTCGTGCTTTGAAGAGCCTCCTCCACTCTTTCCGGCTCATAGACATATGGCGGGTTTTCCATCCCAAAGATAAAGATTTCTCATATTATTCTAATGTCCACGACTTTTACAGTCGTTTGGATTACTTTTTAGTTAGCCATAATATGCTCTCATGGGACCCCAAGACAGATATTGGGGACATTTTGCTCTCTGACCATGCCCCCGTATGCTTACAATTGACAATCCCAGACACGGTCCGTAAACCCTAGATGTGGAAGCTCAACAATGAGCTCCTTAAAGATTCCATATGTGTGGCGGAACTCAAGGATAATATCGAATTATTCTCTCAAGTGCACGCGACAGATCCCACACCACAGACCTACAAGTGGGAGGCTCTTAAATGTATGATACGAGGAACCCTAATCAAACATGGTTCTCGTATTAAGAGAGCCAGGATTGAAGAGATCTCTAATAAGATCACACAGATACATGCATTAGAAGTCGCCCATAAACACACATTATCTAGATCTGTCTTATCCGAACTGACTTTTCGTAGACAAGACCTCAAAGATTTATTAGCCCAAAAATATAAAGCTTTCATGGACAGGACGAGAAGTTACTATTATAGAACGGCTAATAAATGTGCAAGACCTCTTGCTAGACTACTCCACCCTAGAATAAATCAATCTTATATACCGAAAATTAGAGGTAAAGGGGGAGTGGAGGTACACAGACCGGAGGAGATCCTGGAAGTCTTTAAGAATTACTATAAGGAGCTTTACACTCTTAAGGGCAAATACGCAGACTTAGCCCCAGATGAACTAACTAATAAAATTAGAGAAAATATTTCTTCTAACCAGCTTCCGCCTTTAAATGATGATGCAATTGCGTCTCTAGAGACTCCAATCACGGGAACGGAGATTTTGGAAGCTATTAAGGCCACACCTCCTTCTAAATGCCCTGGTCCTGATGGCTTTACTCCAATTTTCTATAAGACCCTTCAGACTTTGTTGCTGCCTCACATGCTGGACACTTTTAACTCCATCTCAGAGGGAATTGGTTTTGCCCCGCAATCCCTGGAAGCACACATATGTGTCATACCCAAACCAGGGAGGGATCCGGTCTTGGCATCTAATTATAGGCCAATCTCTCTTTTAAACGTAGATGTCAAGATCTACTCTAAGATCTTGGCAGAACGTCTAGCCCTGTTGCTTCCCTCAGTGATTAATATGGATCAGGTGGGCTTTGTCAAAGGTCGAGAAGCAAGAGATAACACTATTAGGACTATTCTATTGATCCAAAAAGCAAAACAACGTAACATCCCACTGAGTCTTTTATCAGTAGATGCAGAAAATGCCTTTGACAGAGTCCACTGGGGCTTCATGAGGGAGGCACTGATCCATATGGGACTGAGTCCACAATGCCTGGCTCGGATTCTCTCCCTATATTCGGCTCCTTCTGCTAAAATCAGAGTAAATGGCAATTTGTCATCTCCTATTGCCATACAAAACGGGACCAGACAAGGATGCCCCTTGTCGCCATTATTGTATGTGATTGTTATGGAGCACCTGGCCAATGCCATTAGACGAAACCCCGATATCTCTGGTATGGGAGATTTACATCACAAAACTGCACTCTTTGAAGATGACCTTCTTCTATACGTGACAAATCCCCATGTTTCTCTCCCATGCGTAATGGTAGAGTTTGAATTGTTCAGCTCCTTGAGCAATTTTAAGGTCAATTACTCTAAGTCAGAGGCGCTGAACGTTTCCCTTCCCGTGGCTGAACTCTCTCTACTGAAATCTAATTTCCCATTTAAATGGCGATCTGACAATGCTAAATACCTTGGAGTCCGGATACCATCTGATGTGTCCAACCTCTTTCCTTGCAACTATCAGACTCTCCTGACCGAAACTGAGTCGCAATTATCGGCATATAATATTTTGAAGCTGTATTGGTGGGGCCGTATCAATGTGATACGTATGGATATCCTACCTCGCTTCTTATATATCTTTCAAACTGTTCCGATCATGCCTCCATGTAGTTTCTTCTCTATACTCCGTTCTAGTCTATCACGATTCATGTGGGGTGGACGTAGAGCTAGAATTAGTTTTAAAACCCTAACAGCTCCAACGATAAGAGGGGGAACTGGTTTACCGAATTTCAGGGCCTATTTCCAAGCAGCATCCTTAGTTAGAACTTTGGACTGGTACTTCAGGACTGACATAAAGAGATGGATAAGTATAGAACAGGAGGGTGTTCCGGTACCATTGCAATATCTTCAGTGGTTTCCGTCGATACCTGATACTGTGATGTCCACTCTCACTGATACATCTAAAGCCACTTTACAAGCCTGGTCTCAGACATCTGGTGCTTTAGTTAGCGAAAAACAGTTAAGCCCATTGACCCCGCTATTCTCTAATCTAGGCTTTGTACCAGGAATGGATAGGAGGTCCTTTGTGGGCTGGATGAGAGTGGAGGATGTTCGAGTCGGGCAGATATTAAACAATGGAGATCTGCCCCCTTTAGAGGTTCTACGCCAGAGGTCACAACCAACAGTAATACAATGGTTGGAGTATGCTCAACTCTGTTCTTTTCTGTCTTCGGGGACCCAATCTTGTAGAGTCCGTACACACTTTGTCCCTATCGAGACACTGTTTAAACAAAATTCTCCCCCGTCTCATCCTATTTCGGTGCTTTATCACATGATTTTGGAAGAAGCAGAGGAAAAGACAAAACACAAGTCTCAGGTGAATTGGGACAGAGACTTGGGAAGAGAGTTATCCGAGATGGAATGGAAAAAGAGTTTTTTATGCACACGTTTATTGGCTCTTCCGTGTGCATCACAGGAAAGAAATTACAAAGTCCTTTCCCGCTGGTATCTCTGCCCAGACAGATTACATAAAATCTCTCCCAGTGTTTCTGATATGTGTTGGAGATGTGGAACAGCTGTCGGTAACGTGATTCACATATGGTGGTCCTGTCATAAGGTACAGACTTTCTGGAGAAAGGTTTTCCGTAACTACAATATGATTACAGGGAAGCAAATTGAGGGCACCCCTGAGGTGGCCTTGTTATCGATCCTGCCAAGCTCATTAAAAAAGACATTCTTAGATTTTGTGTCTCAGCTGCTAGAGCTGTTATTCCTTGTCTTTGGAGGACACCCACTCCGCCCTCCATTCTGGATTGGTATTCGGAAATGAAAGACATATTCAGAATGGAGGAACTAGCGGCGGGACATTCTGACGGAATGCCCCAGTTTAATGCGACATGGACGGAATGGATCATATTCCATGATTCCCCTGATGTTCAGAGGTTGCTGGATTGAGGAGGTATTATCCACGGATGGGATGGGTCGGGGTAAGAGGCGAGGTAGATACATAGAAACATTCCCCCCTTTTTTTTTTCTACTTTAATCCATGTTTCCTTTACCAAATCTTTTTCCCCTTCCTAACATTATGTACCTGGTCTTCTCTCTCTCTTTCTTTCTCTCTTTCTTTCTTCCTCCCCCACTTGTTGATCTTCCCCCCTTTTTGCTTCTATATTTTCTTTATTTCCATTTATTGCTTCCTTCTATCTTCTCCTTTTTCTCTTTCTTACAATTTCATGTATGTAATATGAAGAGTCCTCTGAGGTTGAGAGGATATTTAAGCATGCAGAACCTGGCATTATATTTTATTAAGATAACTATCACCTAGGTTTGAACAGGGGGATGTCACAAGCCTTAAGTCTAAGTATATAGGATAAAGTTCTTATTCTTTACTAGACATTAGTAAACTATATGTTCTGAGGGTTCCTTTCCTAACAGAACATTTGGGTCAAACATCCCCTAGGTTGTTGCTTGTATCTATAAATTACGAGAGGACATGAGAGGATATATCTACTTCTTTCTTATGTTTCTGATGCCTTTATGACTATACATGCTTTTCTTTTCTGACATTATTGATGTCTGACTGTGATGTTTATATGTTTTTATGCAATTTAAAATTTTAATAAAAACAGATTTAAAACAAATAAAATGGGGATACAGGCTGCATGCACAGGCATCCGTTTGTGTGCGCATGCGTCCCATCGCTTCTTTTTAATGTGTGCTCCGAACGCATTATGTTGCATTTCGGGCGAGCATGAGGCTGTCTCAAATAAATGCATGCATGCTGATGTGCCTAAATAAAACATCGATTGCAATGGTGATGCATAGTCCTCTGATGCATGCGGGTGGACATGCCAAACAAATCTCTCCCTCTTTCTCTCTTTCCTCTTAAATTCCCGAGCATGCGGATCCATAGAAAAAAAGCAACGCTGCCATGCGTTCTGGCATGTGTCTGTACATCCGCACACAAACTGATCTGTCTAGAATGCTAGTGTGAAACTAGCCTAATCCCACCTTTTTGCTGTATTTTGTTTAACTTGTGACAGGAAAATTCAGCTTTGTAGTGACAGAAGCAAATAGTTATGAATAAGGTGTAGAAAACATCAGCCTGTATCAAGGCCCGTTGTGCTTGAGTGAAACCATTGTCAGTAAAAATTAAGCGACAAATTAATTTAGGGTCCCATTAAGAATCATTTTTAAAACCATGCTGTGCATTTGAGGTGGACACAGCTTCCTATATGAAGGAGCCTAAAGTGTCAGTGTGTACTCAGCACAACTCTAGGGGCTTCTTCTGCCGCATCCAAAACCAGAAAGATCGACAGCTTCTCAAAAGACAGAACATTTCCTTGGAGAGTTTTGTACAAATTAGCAGATTATCTTCTGGCGAGAGAAGTGATCTGTGGAGTGTACTATGCAGGTGACAGGAACTGGTATAGACCTCAGGTGAAGGACCTCTCAGGAATAGTTTTCCACAATGTACAAGGGTGGACCGAAAAATTAGAAGGAGGCTGTCTGATACATGCTGAAAGAGACCATGAGGAGGGCCTCATGAAATATGTGTTACCATTGTTAAAGAGTGGTACTGGTAGAGTCAATGCACTATTTGCAAGGGTGGACAAAAAAATTGCCCTGAGGGGTATACATATATGAAGACCATCAAGACATGGTGGAGAAAGAGGAGGAGTAGGATCTGAGACAAAAAAAATTATGTAAACTTGTTTGGATGGGAAGGGATGCACGTTAACCCTCCATCAAGAACAACTGATCTGACAGGTGCAGCTTTGGCATTGTCCACACACCTGCACTTCAGTATTTAGCGCTTCTTGCGCTAAATACCTAGATTCTGGCAGAGAAGCCCAGGTGCGTGGATGCAGCTGCTTCTAGCAGACGCTGTCCCTGGTTACCCGATCTGTATCGTGGTACCCAGTTCAGACAGCAGCCTGCATAGTCACCGCTTATCACTTGCAGCGTTTCCCTGTGCGCTCGCAATAAGCGGTGACTATGCAGGCTGCTGTCTGAACTGGGTACCACGATACAGATCGGGTAACCAGGGACAGCGTCTGCTAGAAGCGGCCGCATCCACGCACCTGCGCTTCTCTGCCAGAATCTAAGTATTTAGCGCAAGAAGCGCTAAATACTGAAGCGCATGTGTGTGGACAATGCCTTTGATAGTTCCATTTCACCAGATTATCAGGAAATCCCCCACCCCCAATACCTTCCTGACTCCTGATGCTTTGTGAAACCTAATATTACAGTTGTATTGCAGAGACTCAGTAAGGCTGGGGTCACACATAGAAGTCCGTTTTTGGAAGTGATTTCCATCACCAATCCGTTTATTTTGGGGTGCTTTTTGAGCCTCCTGCACCTCTGAACGTTTTTGGACTTTTTTCATTTTGTTTCATTAAAAACGCATATGCGTTAACGCAGGTGCCTATATGTGCCATGCGTTAACGCATGCGTTTCCCATAGGGCCCCATGTTAAAAAAAACGCATGCTTTTTTTCACTGATGCCAAAAACATTGCTAGCAACGTTTTTGGCTCAAAAACGGACAGAGCAATGTTTTGAGGTCCAGAAAAAAAGACAGGGTGTTTATTACATCCAATCCGTTTTCTGTCAGTTTTTGGACTTAGAAAAAAAAATGACAAAAATGAAGCCAAAAACGGACCAAGGGCTTATGTGTGACCCTAGCCTAAAGCAGATATAACTGTACTGGCTTCTCAGACACGTTGTTCCCGAACACGTCACACTATATGAGGTTGATGTTTTATGTTTTTAGTCATCACAATTGTTAATTTAGGTTGTTTTATGAATGGATAGTACAAAGTTTCTGGTTATTTCATAGAAATAAGTAAATGAGTATAAGTAAAAGAAATAAGTATGGTTTTCTTAGTAATGAAATTGTGCTTTTCAGGCACATTGTTCCTTAACACATATTCTTTCTCTTGCATCAGATTATATCAGATTATAATGCAACCAAAGGAGGTGTCGATACAGTTGATCAGATGTGCTCAACTTTCAGTGTCAGCAGAAAGACCAGGCCCTGGCCAATGGTCATATTTTTCATTATGTTGAATTTGGGTGGTATAAATTCACAAGTGATTTACCTTGAAAACCAGCTTGAGCCACTTCGTAGAAGAGCCTACCTGAAAAAATTGGCCAATAAACTAGTGCTTGGAGAGATATGCAGGAGAAGCATGAAAACTATTGGTATCCCTTCTAGCCTTCAAGTTTGGCTCAAAAGATTCCGTCTAGAAGAAGATAGTGAAAATCCACCACCTCTACCATCTCGCAAAAGAAGGAGATGCACCATCTGCACCATGGAAAGCAGACACAGAAGACTTTCTAATTATGAATGTCACAAATGTCATAATGCAATCTGCCTGACACATGCAAAAATTATGTGCAATTCTTGCTCTTTGCTCTGCAAATGTGTTTTTTCTGGCGAACCTTTAACATCTAATTCTGAATGAATGTGTGCCTTAAAATTAAGCTTTTTCCCCTAAACTTACTCTTTAATAATAGTTATGCGTTGAAAACTGGGACTATTTGGCTGGATTTGTGAAATGTGTGTACTTTAAAGGTACCTTTACACTTGGCAACTTTTCTAGGAATTTCACTGGTAATTTGCTGGTTGCAGTGAAATCATAGAGACATTGTTCCATTTGTACACAGCAACAAGATAGAACAATGTGTCCATGATTTCACTGCAACCAGTAAGTTGCCAGTGAAATTCCTAGAAAAGTTGCCGCGTGTAAAGGTACCCTAATGGCCACTTTACACGGCCCAACATCGTTTCGATATTGTATACAACGGCACGGGAGCGAACACTTTTTTGGCTGAAATCCAAGATTGCATAGGAGATGTTACACAGGGCAATATCGGCAGGCAACACAACTGTGATGTCTACGCCCCCTTGTACGAGCGACCCAGGAACGACCATTTAACATGGGAGTGAATAGGGGAAGTTGCTCTCCAAGTCAGTGTTGGGCTGTCACAAAGAACAATCCTGCCAGATCGTCCATCCAATATTGGGCAGTTGGAGAGCCTGCACAATTCTTCCCCGATATCGTTTTTGCATCGTTCTTGCGTCGCATTGCACCACACAACGCATGAACGATATCGGCACCAACGCACTAACCACGTGACTTTTTATCGAAGTTGGATGAGATATCGGGGCGTGTAAAGTGGCCGTTAGAGTTATTACTTCTATGGTAAGTAAATTGTTTTGTTGTTTTTTTTGCACCTGATTATGTGTTCTCTCTTTTATTACATCTCTATGAAGGTCACTGATCACTTTTAGAGCACTGAAATTGAGAAAATTAGATATTATAGGCATTTTTCTATCTGTGCCTTACAGGTGCATTGAACCTAAACTTGTTAGTGAAGACATTGCTCCTGACGGAGGATTAATACAACCTACAAAAAAGAAGATTTTGGGTGACTTTAGGTTTGGTTAGTGTCTTTTAAGGTACCTTTACACACCGCCACTGTGCCTAGCAACAGGTATCCACCGCACGTGCACGCGCACGTTTTTGACGGTGGATGCCGATCGCCGATGCAGCATATACACGCCGCCATTGCGTTGTCAACTGAAGGTATCTTTGTTCCCGGAAGTTCCAACAGATCCTGCGGCTAACTTCCTGTTGAATACCTTCGCTGCTTCACACGCTGCTACCACAAAGGAATATGGGCGTACATCTTTCACGCCGCAAGTACATAGGCGTGACAGAGTTGTGTATTCCGTGACGCTAATACGCTGATTGGACAACGCAATAGCATCATGATTGGCCAGCCTGCGCTGGAAGGCTGGCTAATACATGACACCATTCCAATTGTGGACTGTGAATGGATAGCTCTTTAAATATGGCACCCTGAGAAGGGACAGCCAATCGTAACACAGTAGCCCCCACCAATGATCGCTGATGGGGCGTGGTATCCATGACGCTGTGGCACGCCCCTGGGAATTCCCTAGGCGACGCAAATTCCATCCCTGTGCCCCGTTTACACGCTACTACCATGGCAATTGTGCCTTTGTGTTGCCTTCGGTTTTTGAGCACGGCTGAGAAACAGGTATCTGAGTCAACTGCAGGACACCGTCAGGAATTTCTCTATTTACACGCCGCCATTTCGTAACAATTTCTTGGCAACAGGCACAAATATCCCCAATGCCAGGCAGTTGCTACCTTGCAGTGGTGGTGTGTAAAGGGGCCCTTAGCAGGGTTGCAATGTCTGGGGAAATCCAGCCCTTGTTCAATTTTAGAATAGACAGCCTGTCTGCATTTTCTGGTGACAGGCAGATGCGTCTATCTGTTAAGATGGCCCACACTAAAAACCTGCTCAGACAAGATGCTAGCAACATTCCAGGCCAGCAACTCCAAGGTGTACAAGGAGAGTTTGTGCCCTGTGTCTAGCTCAGACACCCAATAGTTATATGGCACCGAAGAATCTTTTAGGATGCTGGTACAGTTGCCTACGTGTTCCATGACTATATATGTTAACTTCTCTCTCCTTGTCAAAATAACCCACACAACCAGCTCTTGGTGCTGGGACATTGGATGCTTGGTGCTGGTGTGCGTGTCCCTCCTCCCTAATCCTTCTTGTCCATAGAAGCAGTAGTTCTGTGATCAGTGTTGTCTGAGGGGATTTTTCTGAGCAATTGTTCAACAATGGTCTTCAGGTATTCTTACATTTCATTAGCCCTTTCTGACACTGGAAGGAGAGATGGAAAATTCTCCTTGTAGCGTGGGTCAAGGGAGGTGCACAACCAGTATTTGGTGTTGGCCAAAATGCTCAGCACGATAGGATCTTGGGAAAGGCACTAGGGATGAATTCTGCCATGTGTGCCAGACTACCAACAGGCAATATTTCAGTGTCCCACCAGGATGAACACTAGTCGTCATCTACTCCTCCTTCTGCTTCTCCTTCTCCTGCTTCTCCTCTTCAGGTCTTCCACGCTAAACAGACAAGATGCTTGTTTTGGTGATCCCCTTTGCAGCATAGACAAGCAGCTCTTGTTCATCCTCTTACTCCTCAGCATTCTTCTCCTCATTATCACCCAATCTGCTCTGAGAAGATGATATGACTCGGCTGGGTAGTATCACCCAGTGTTAGTCCTTTCTCCATAGTCACTTGGTTGGCATGCAAAGCTTCCTCTTTAGTGGAGAGCAGTGAGACTTTCAGCAGACAAAACAGTAGAATGGTTAAGCTGATGGTGTCATCTCTGCTCACCATCTTGTTGGAATTCTTAAGTTTTGGAAAACCTCACAGATGTCAGATATCCATGCACACTTGGCAGTTGTTATGTGTGGATGCTGGGTGGAAGTTCAATGGGAAAGTTGGAGTTGGTAATCAACTGATGCCCTCTGCTTCTCTTAGCCTTGTCAACATATGTAATGTTCTGGATTAGGGATAGAGACTGTTCACCCAGGCCCGCACTGACAGGTGGGAGTAGAAGAATCTTTCCCGATGGGCCGCTGGCTGTGGATTTGGCAAGCGCCCGCTCCTCTGACCGCAGACCAGCTTTAATAATTTTGTGGCTATTGGGCATAGCAGGATCCGGAGAGCGTCACTGGCCGCCAAGTTACACATCATCAGAGTGAGTCAGACAGTGAGTGACTCACAAACATAGAGTGACATGGCGGACAGCGTGAGGAAAGCACGTTCTTTGTGGGCAGAGAGAGCATACTCTGCTCTCCCACCCACAATGCAGGAACATGGCCATTTCCTGGTCCCTGGAGCCTGGAGCTGGAGGCAGAAGTCAACAGCTTCATCTCTCTCCTCGCTTCTCCTGTCTCAGCTGCAGACCCGGGACTGCCAGTGCCTTCCACTCCACATTGTCTCCGACAGAGGGGTTCAATTCATCTCCCGATTCTGGCTTTTCCTCTGTAATCTGTTGAAGGTAACCCTGGACATTTCCTCGGCCTATCACCCACAATCTAACAGCCAAGTGGAGTGAGTGAATCAAGTCCTCACCAACTATTTGCAACATTTTGTGAATGGACACTACAGCGACTAGGTTGCGCCATGGGCAGAGTTTTCCTAAAACAACCATGTAGTTGAGTCCTCCTCTAACACCCCATTTTTATTGTTTATGGACAGCATTTTAGGATTCCAACTCCATTGCTTCTCTCTTCTGGCAATCCTGTGGCTGATTCCCTGGCCAGGGTCTTCACAAATGTCTGGATGGAGACCAGTACCTCACTGGAGCAGGCATCGGTCTGAACCATGGAGCATGTGGAAAAGAGATGTCTGGATCCGACACCTTTCCAACCCAGACATAACGTATGGCTCTCTTCCAGGCACATCCGTCTTAAGGTCCTCTCTTACAAACTGGCTCCTTGCTACATTAGTCCTTTTGAAGCTCTCCGCTGAATCAATGATGTGTGCTACCATTTGAAACTGCCTACCTCCTTACAGATCCATAACTCCTTACATGTCTCCCTGTTGAACCCTGTTGTTCTCTGTTGCTACTCCCTGGATCCAGATAATTCTACTTTTCCTGTTAGTGCTGAGGACATCTATGAAGTTAAGGACATCCTGGCCATGAAGAAAAGAGGTGGCAGGACACTCTTTCTGGTCGACTGGAAGGGATATAGTTCTGAATATAGATCCTAGGAGCCTGAGAATATTTTAAGGAAAGGGGGTACTCTCATGTCATCGGCCACGGGCTGGTTTCTGCTAAACATGGAGATCGGCAGCCACCAGGCAGCTTCACTGGCACTGCTGACCTGGTCCATGGTCCTAGGAATGCTTTCAGGATGCGTGCACCGCTTCCTGCACATACCTAATGGAGCAGTTCACCTGTTCCCTATTAGGACTCTGAGTGCTGAACTGCTCTGTGCATAAAAGGCATCCTCCCCCTATGAGAGGTGCATGGGCAACTTGTTCATTCATTTGGATTGCTGCCTCTACCCAGGTTGTACTCATTGGTGTTCGGCGATAGGAAGACTCTTGCCTTGCTTTTTACTAATACTGTTGTCTCCACAGAATTCTCTGCTGGCAGTTCCTTATCCTGGATCCCTCTAGACACTCTGGATACCTCTACCAGTGGGATTTGCCTTTCCAGGATTACACGGAGCCCCCAGAATCCTCTCCACTGACAGAGCCAGTATTCCACAGTCTCTCCATATCTCCTGTCCGGTCTGTACGGGTTGCCCCTCAGGTCCGGGATTTGCAGTATTGAGGCCTCCTGGTGTTGTAACGGGTGTATTCCTGTACAGTGGTTACCTCTGCCAGTGCTTCACTACAAGTGTACATTATCGCAATCCAGAGGGTCCTCCCCTCATGCACCTTTCCCCTTTTGCTAAACCTTGCACAATAAATATCCTTGGTTTTACAAAAGTCACTCTCCTATCTCTTGAATATTGGGTATACAACTGCCACTGCACGATCATTGGTCTAGTGAGTCCACTCTACATCCTCACGCCCTGTGGGCATTACAACTGGTGATATACACAGGAGCTCTGTATATAGTGTCAGTGTACAGGTAATACAGTGATCACCAGTAACATTATAGAATGGAGCTCAGTATATGGGGTAAGTGAACAGGTAATACAGGGATCACCTGTCACATTATACACAGGATCTCTGTATATAATGTCAGTGTACAGGTAATATAGTCATCACTGGTGACAATATACAAAAGATCTCTGTATATAGTGTGTGTGTGTACATGTAATACACTGACTCTATCTATAGTTGAAGTAATTAATCTTCACTTTTACTGCTATCACTTCTTCCAGGCAGTACTTGTCTCTGCAGAAAATAACACACAGACATCTATAGCTGATCACTTTTAGAGCACATTCACAACTTTTTCCTTTCTTTCTACTTTATGCAATAACGAAAGAAAGTGACATATCATCACTCTGCACAGTAACAGGACCTTCCTTTTATTACACCATTGTAAGACATGTGAGGTAGCAACCGGGGAACCCGCTTGCAAAACGACAAGAACACGTGTTTATAAGTTAACCAATGTCTACCCGTTTATTTTTCACATATAATAACATAACCCGGGTAGCATGTTTGACACATATCACATTGATTATAAATACTTTACATAAATACACCATACATTTGACATATAACATTACATAACACTTATATTGCACATAACATCTTATAGTAGCCCGGGACCTGTAACCATCTCTGTCCCCATTGGAGCTCTACTAACAGCTCCCGTGGTGGCTACGGCCTCCGGCCTACTTACACTATACATACGTTACAGTACGACGATGACCCCTCCGGGTTCATAACAGGGATTGAGCAACCTGAGTACCGGTTATGTCATGTATCCCCAAGGGGCTCCTTCCTGGACGTATCTCCGCCTACGTCCCGGTCAGAGTCCACCTGGTTCAACCATGGTGTCCCCACTCTAGGAGCCCTTGTAACCCCTGCTTCTGACCTTCGTTACATACGCCTCAACGGGCCCTGTGGGTCCCAATGGCGGTACCTGCCGCCTGGCTTTAGTCACCCAGCATGATGACACAACATTACCCCGTAGTCAGGATTCCTGCCTGACCGGGACCTTACATACCGTATGTGATCCATCATTCAAACGTCCATGGATCACACACATTTCTTCCACACGCTCACAGCCCATCATCCAGGGACTGTGGCTCCTCCATGGCCCATTACAGGGACTGGCAAACCATAGTACACGGGAACCTCATCATCCATTACCTACTAGGAGCCCTATTACCCCTGTGTCTGGCACCACAGGCACACCCACACCATTAGAGGCCGTGGTTGAGGGACAGGTACCCTCTACAAGCAGCAGGGCAAGCCTCCCTCTCGTCCCCACGGGACGGAACGCCTCCAACATCATCCATACTAGCTGGGTCACTCTCTCCCCACATCATTATACATGGGTCTTACATATAGGCCATCATCTCTCATTCAGGGCCATTACCTAAGCCCTCATACACATAGTTAAACACATTCTGATTCATCAGGTCCTTTAACTGAGTACTCTGACTCGGAACCAAAGGCGGTCTATGCCCGCCTGGCATTAATCACACACAGCTCACTCCGTTACACGGGAACCGCTGTCTTACCGGGCACAGATCCGGGTCTCGCTACCTGCGTAACGGGTCCACCAAGCGTCCCCCAAGGGCTCCTTTCCCGGACGTGGTTCCCTCCACGCCCGGACCAGTCTCCACCGGGTTCAGCCACGGCTTCCCCACCAGGTGCTATCACAACCGCGGACCTTGGCACCGGCATGGAGCTAGCATGCTCCCTTCACCATCTCAACATGGCGGCATGGACTTGCATTCCCAGTCCCTCACACAGACTGGCTCTGCTCAGCTCTCAGGCTGGTAATCAGCCCACATCCTCTCAGGCTGATGTCTGGCTGAAAATGGTTCTCATCTCTCAATCACTCAGTGGTTGCCTCTTATCGTGCCAGCCACTCCCACATGGACACACCCCCTTAGCTGCTGATCATCAGCCTTTCACACAGCTCAGGTTAACTCCCTGTGTTCCGGGTTGTCAACACTCAGCCCTTACATTCCTTAGGGCTTCCTCGATCTCATCCCACTCTCACTGCCGCTCATTAGGCTCATGAAACCCTGTGTCTCACAGTTGGTTCACACAGCATTATCAGTCAAACCGGCCAGTGTGCACAGGATCATACCTTGATCCTGCATGTGACGCACCCCGGCCATGAGGACCATGCCGGCGGTGCCTCACAGACAGTATCCTCAAAAGTAAATTATATTAAAGTAGTAAAAAGTCCCCTAATTTGCCCCTAGAGTAATTACATCCCCACCTGCCATCATAAACCAATAGCATATATTCTTCATTCTGGCTCCCATATGAAAATTGCATCCCCCTCCTTACCCCTTTTATTTTATAATGTCCCCCATCCTGGGCCCCTTAATTTAATAATGTCCCACATCATTGCCTCCTTTATTTAATAGTGTCTGCCATCCTAGGTCCCTATGTTCTCCAACCCTGGTCACTTTGTCCACTACCCTGCCAATGCACAGAGGGTGGAGAGATTCTTCTCACCATCCAGCGCTCCCCCAGCATCCTATTGAGGCTTCATATCCAGTGTGGCTGATAAAATGGCCGCCAACCCATCAGAGGTTGCACACTTGCGTCAGTGTGCAGCACATATCAGTAACATTAAAAGGTTGCCAACTTATCAAAGGCCATATGTGTTAGCGTAAGGCCCCTAATAGGCCGGTAGCAATTACAGTTGAAGCCAGATGTTTACATACACTATATAAAAAGACACATATGCATGTTTTTCTCACTATCTGACATGTACTCAGAATAAACCTTTCCCGCTTTAGGTCAATTTGCATTACCATAATTATTAATATTTGCCAAATGCCAGAATAAGGACTAAGGTCCGTCGCCATTCTACCGACAAGCAGGACCCCTCTATGTCCAACACGTGGAACACCAGAGTTTGGGTGCAACATGCCTGAGAGGCACATGTTACAGAGTTACCTAAAATATCTGGTTATCTCAATTTCAATGCTCTAAAAGTAATGTGATCTTCATGGGGATGCATTACAGTAGAGTTTACAAAATCAGATGCAAAAAAAAATATTTAATAACACTAAAAATAATAAAACAAAAAGTTCCCAAATTTCCCAACTACCGCCAAATAGCCTCCAGCTTTCAAGACATAAATATTACTAAACATTAACCCCTTCCTGACCCTTGGCCCTACGTTTGGGCCATGGAAACAAAGTGCTTCCCGACCCTTGGCCCTAGGGGTGGGCCATGGAATGATCGGGCTCCTGCGGCCCGTGTGAGGGGGGTGACTCAGGTGTCACTGTACATAATGCACAGTGACAACCTGTAGTACACCCCACGGGGGGTGGATTAACCCCCCCGTGCCCAGGGCCCGTCTGATTGGCAGTTGAAATTCAGACTGCCAATCAGTGCTAGTAATCCCCTCCAGATCCGATTGGAGCTCTCCAATCAGATCTGGAGGGGCGGGATGGCATGTGCCGTCTCCCTCCTAGCCCCCCCTCACTCCAGGGCCCCCCGATCGGCCTCCTGGCCCCCCCGATCGCCGTCTTACCCCCCCCACGGCGGCGGTAACAGTCATCACGCCGGCGGAATGCCCGGTGGCGGTAAATGACAATCACCGCCGCCGCTTGTCAGCTTCCACAGCCCCCTCCGTGCGATCACGGAGGGGGCTGATGAAGCTAACACCCCCATGCCCCGTATCCACCCCCCCATCCCTCTCTCACCTACCGGCGGGCCCGCCGGTGCAGCCGCGGTCCAGCTCCGGTGTGGGCTCCTCCTCTTCCAGGCTCCTCCTCCTGGATCAGGTAAGTATGTGTGAATGAATGAATGAATGAATGAATGTATGTAGTATGTATGTAGTATGTATGTATGTAGTATGTGTGAATGAATGAATGTATCTATGTATGTATGTATGTATGTAGTATGTATGTAGTATGTAGTATGTGTGTATGAATGAATGTATCTATGTATGTAGTATGTATGTAGTATGTATAAATGAATGTATGTATGTATGTATGTAGTATGTATGCATGTATGTATGTAGTATGCATGTATGTATGTAGTATGCATGTATGTTTGTGCGTCGCTGTCTCCGTGCGTCGCTGTCTGCGTGCGTCGCTGTCTGCGTGCGTGGCTGTCTGCGTGCGTGGCTGTCTGCGTGCGTGGCTGACTGCGTGCGTGGCTGACTGCGTGCGTGGCTGTCTGCGTGCGTGGCTGTCTGCGTGCGTCGCTGTCTGCGTGCGTTGCTGTCTGTGTGCGTGGCTGTCTGTGTGCGTGGCTGACTGCGTGCGTGGCTGACTGCGTGCGTGGCTGTCTGCGTGCGTGGCTGACTGCGTGCGTGGCTGTCTGCGTGTGTGGCTGTCTGCGTGCGTGGCTGTCTGCGTGCGTGGCTGTCTCCGTGCGTGGCTGTCTGCGTGCGTGGCTGTCTGCGTGCGTGGATGTCAGCGAGCGGGCGTGGATGTGTGTGTGCATGGCTGATGGGTGCATAGGTGAATGGATGGGTGCAATAAGGGATCAAGTATCCTCTTGTTGTAGTCTCTGGGATCATAGTCATGGTGCACTGTATGACAGATCATTGTCATACAGTGCAACATAACTCTGACCCCATAGGCTGTAGGAAAAGGACACTTGATCCCTAGCTGCAATCTCTGGATTGAGCAGAGGCGATCGAGCGTCGTGGGACCTTCGTTGTGGACTACGTCGGAGGCGGTCGAGCGCCGTGGGACCTTCGTTGTGGACTACGTCGGATCTTTATAATAAAGATGGAGTCCAAATTTTGTTTGTTTTTTTTTCAAATAAAAAGATTTTTCTCTGTGTGTATTTTCTGACTATTTACCAGAGATTCCTAATGGCGGGTCTACCATTGGCCCTAAATTAGGAATCTCGGGGCTTAGTGCCAGCTGCCAATAACAAGCTGGCATTAACCCCTTTATTACCCAGTTTGCCACCGGCACCAGGGCAACTGGAAGAGTCTGGGTACAGCGCCAGAAAATGGCGCTTCAATGAATGCGCCATTTTTTGGGGCGGCTGCGGGCTGCAATTCGCAGCATGGGGGGCCCAGAACGCTTGGGCCTCTCAATGCTGTGGAATCCAGCCCCCAGCTGCCTAGTTGTACCTGGCTGGACCAAAAATATGGCGGAGCCCTACGTCATTTTTTTTCTCTAGAATTAGTTCTAGAAAGAAAAAAAAAAGGGCTTTGCTGTATTTTTGGGTACCAGCCAGGTACAACGAGGCAGCTGGGGGCAGCTGGGGGTTGCTGGCAGTCCGTAGCTGCCAAGTTGTACCTGGCTGGACCAAAAATATGGCGGAGCCCTACGTCATTTTTTTTCTAGAATTCTAGAAAGAAAGAAAAAAAGGGCTTTGCTGTATTTTTGGGTACCAGCCAGGTACAACGAGGCAGCTGGGGGTTGCTGGCAGTCCGTAGCTGCCAAGTTGTACCTGGCTGGACCAAAAATATGGCGGAGCCCTACGTCATTTTTTTTCTAGAATTCTAGAAAGAAAAAAAAAAAGGGCTTTGCTGTATTTTTGGGTACCAGCCAGGTACAACGAGGCAGCTGGGGGTTGCTGGCAGTCCGTAGCTGCCAAGTTGTACCTGACTGGACCAAAAATATGGCGGAGCCCCACGCCATTTTTTTTTTTTACGTCTACCAATAAAATGACAAGGAGCTTTGCCTTATTTTTGGATGCCAGCCAGGTACAACTTGGCAGTTGGGGGGCTGCAATCCCCATCGTGGAGAGACCCAAATGTTGTGGCCCCCCACACTGCAAATTGCAACTCACAGCCACCCCAGAAAATAGCACATTAGAGGTGCCATTTTCTGGTGCTGTACCCCAACTCTTCCAGTTGCCCTTGTGCTGGTGGCACAAAGGAGCACTCCATACGTGACATGGTGTCCGCTAACAAGTTGAATGGAAAACTAGCTCCAATTATTAGCGGACACTATGTCGCGTATGGAGAGCCCCTGTGTGCCTAAACATTGGAGCTCCCCCACAAGTGACCCCATTTTGGAAACTAAACCCCCCAAGGAACGTATCTAGATGCCTAGTGAGCACTTGAACCCCCAAGTGGTTCACAAATTGATCCATAAAATTAAAAAAGTACTTTTTTTTCCCACAATATTTTTTCATTTTTACGGATCAATTTGTGAAGCACCTGGGGGTTCAAAGTGCTCACTATGCATCTAGATACGTTCCTTGGGGGGTCTAGTTTCCAAAATGGGGTCACTTGTGGGGGAGCTCTAATGTTGAGTCACACAGCGGCTCTCCATATGCAACATGGTGTCCGCTAACAATTCCAATTGTTAGCGGACACCATGTCGCGTATGGAGAGCCCCTGTGTGCCTAAACATTGGTAAAAATGAAAAAAATAAATTTTTTGTGGAAACAAAGTACTTTTTCATTTTTACGGATCAATTTGTGAAGCACTTGGGGCTTAAAAGTGCTCACTATGCATCTAAATAAGTTCCTTGGGGGGTCTACTTTCCAAAATGGGGTCACTTGTGGGGGAGCTCCAATGTTTAGGCACACAGGGGCTCTCCAAACGCGACATGGTGTCCGCTAACAATTTGAATAAAAATCAGCTCAAATTGTTAGCTGTAACCATGTTCTGTTTAGTGAGCCCCTGTGTGCCTAAACATTGGGGCTCCCCCACAAGTGACCCCATTTTGGAAACTAGACCCCCCAAGGAATGTATCTAGATGCATAGTGAGCACTTTGAACCCCCAGATGCTTCACAAATTCATTCATAAAAATGAAAAAGCACTTTTTTTTCCACAAAAATGTTCTTTTTTCATTGTTATGGATCAATTTGTGAAGCACCTGGGGGTTGAAAGTGCTCACTATGCATCTAGATACGTTCCTTTGGGGGTCTAGTTTCCAAAATGGGGTCACTTGTGGGGGGATCTCCAATGTGGAGACACACAGGGACCCTCCAAACGCGACATGGTGTCCGCTAACAATTTGAATGCAAAATGAGCTCAAACTGTAAGCGGACACCATGTTGCGTTTGGAGAGCCCCTGTGCGTCTCCACATTGGAGCTCCCCCACAAGTGACCCCATTTTGGAAACTAGACCCCCAAGGGAACGTATCTAGATGCATAGTGAGAACTTTGAACCCCCAGGTGCTTCACAAATTAATCTGTAAAAATGAAAAAGTACTTTTTTTCCGCAAAAATCTTTTTTTATCATTAATTTGTGAAGCACCTGGGGGTTCAATATGCTCACTACCCATCTAGATATGTTCCCTGGGGGGTCTAGTTTCCAAAATGGGGTCACTTGTGGGGGAGCTCCAATGTTTAGGCACACAGGGGCTCTCCAAACGCGACATGGTGTCCGCTCACAATTTGAATAAAAATCAGCTCAAATTGTTAGCTGTCACCATGTCACGTTTGGAGAGCCCCTATGTGCCTAAACTTTGGAGCTCCCCTACAAGTGACCCCATTTTGGAAACTAGACCCCCAGGGAACGTACCTAGATGGGTGGTGAGCATTTTGAAGATCCCAGTGCTTCACAAATTAATCTTTAAAAATGGAAAAAGAAAATTTTTTGGAAATAGAAGTACTTTTTCATTGTTACGGATGAATTTGTGAAGCACCTGGGGGTTCAAAGTGCTCACTATGCATCTAAATAAGTTCCTTGGGGGGTCTAGTTTCCAAAATGTGGTCACTTGTGGGGGAGCTCCAATGTTTAGGCACACAGGGGCTCTCCAAACGCAACATGGTGACAGCTAACAATTTGAGCTGATTTTTATTCAAATTGTGAGCGGACACCATGTCGCGTTTGGAGAGCCCCTGTGTGCCTAAACATTGGAGCTTCCCCACAAGTGACCCCATTTTGGAAACTAGACCCCCAGGGAACATATCTAGATGGGTAGTGAGCATATTGAACCCCCAGGTGCTTCACAAATTAATGATAAAAAAAGATTTTTGCGGAAAAAAAGTACTTTTTCATTTTTACAGATTAATTTGTAAAGCACCTGGGGGTTCAAAGTTCTCACTATGCATCTAGATACGTTCCCTTGGGGGTCTAGTTTCCAAAATGGGGTCACTTGTGGGGTAGCTCCAATGTGGAGACGCACAGGGGCTCTCCAAACGCAACATGGTGTCCGCTTACAATTTGAGCTCATTTTGCATTCAAATTATTAGCGGACACCATGTCACGTTTGGAGAGCCCCTGTGCGTCTCCACATTGGAGCTTCCCCACAAATGACCCCATTTTGGAAACTAGACCCCCAAAGGAACGTATCTAGATGCATAGTGAGCACTTTCAAACCCCAGGTGCTTCACAAATTGATCCATAATAATGAAAAAAGAAAATTTTGTGGAAAAAAAAGTGCTTTTTCATTTTTATGGATGAATTTGTGAAGCACCTGGGGGTTCAAAGTGCTCACTATGCATCTAGATACATTCCTTGGGGGTCTAGTTTCCAAAATGGGGTCACTTGTGGGGGAGCCCCAATGTTTAGGCACACAGGGGCTCACTAAACACAACATGGTTACAGCTAACAATTTGAGCTGATTTTTATTACAATTGTTAGCAGACACCATGTCGCGTTTGGAGAGCCCCTGTGTGCCTAAACATTGGAGCTCCCCCACAAGTGACCCCATTTTGGAAACTAGACCCCCCAGGGAACATATCTAGATGGGTAGTGAGCATATTGAAGCCCCACGTGCTTTACAAATTGATCTGTGAAAATGAAATAGTACTTTTTTTTTTCACAAAAATTTTCTTTTAGCCTAATTTCTTTCGTTTTCACATGGCAACAGCATAAAATTCATCCTAAAATTTGTTGGGCAATTTCTCCTGAGTACACCGATACCTCATATGTGGTCATAAACCACTGTTTGGGCGCACGGCAGGGGTCAGAAAGGAAGGAGCGCAATTTCACTTTTTGAATGTAAAATTAGCTCCAAAAGTCAAATTGCGCTCCTTCACTTCAGAGCCCTGCCGTGCGCCCAAACAATGGTTTATGACCACATATGAGGTATCGATGTACTCAAGAGAATTTGCACAACACATTTTAAGATCCATTTTATCCTGTTGCTCATGTGAAAATGAAATAATTGAGGCTAAAAGAACATTTTTGATAAAAAAATTAAAATATCCATTTTTTGTTTCCACTTTGCTGTAGTTCCTGTGAAGCACCTGAAGGGTTAATAATCTTCTTGAATGTAGTTTTGAGTAGTTTGAGGGGTGCAGTTTTTGGAATGGTGTCACTTTTGGGTGTTTACTGTCATGTACACCCCTCAAAAGGACTTCAAATGTGATGTGGTCACTAAAAAAAATGGTTTTGTAAATTTTGGTTGAAAAATGAAAAATTGCTCATGAACTTTGAACACTTATAACGTCCTAACAAAAAATTTTTTTTTTTTCCAAAATTGTGCTGATGTGAAGTAGACATGTGGGAAATATTATTTAATAACTTTTTTCTGTCACATATCTATCTTGTTTATCAGAAAAAAAAATTAAAAATGTGAAAATTGTGAAATTTTCAAAATTTTTGCCATATTTTTGATTTTTTCACAAATAAATGCAAAAATTATCGACTTAAATTTAATACTAGCATGAAGCCCAATATGTCACGAAAAAACAATCTCAGAATCGCTAGGATCGTTGAAGCGTTCCCGAGTTATAACCTCATAAAGGGACACTGGTCAGAATTGCAAAAAAGGCCAAGGTCTTTAGGGTCAAAATAGGCTGGGTCCTGAAGGGGTTAACATTAGGTAAAAAACTTACATGCAGATGTTAAAAGCTTAGCAGAAGTGACACAATTGTTGAGAAAAAAAGCAAGGTTGAAAGATCATATTTACATGGTATGGGCTTATTGTTTTGTGACATTTTTGCCATTCATAACATCACAGACTTCTGTGAAGTGTTAGATGCAAGTGGTGCATCTACTATTATTAGCATGTGTTCGGGCACAATGTGCGTGAGAGGCCACCCTTTTATTCTAAGAAAACACCAGTTATTTCTACAAAATATCCAGAAACATTGCTTAAGGCTAGGGTCACACTTGAGAGGCTGCATCCATTTACTGGATGCATTAATGGATCTAGTTTTTCCCCTTGCCATTTTTACCGGATCCGGTACCAATCCGTTAACGCATGGTACATACATGCACCATGCGTTAACGGATGCATTGCCCATAGACTCCCATGTTAAAAAAACATCCGGTTTTGAAAATGCACCAACAAACATTGCAGACCATGTTTTTACTGGATTTGGGGAAAACCCAATCCTGTAAATGCATTGCACTTTTGCAATCAGGTTTTTACACTGGAGTCTATGGGTGCATTAAGGGATCCAGTTTTCAAGATTTCAACATGTCAAAAACTGGAGCCAGTTACTGGATGCATGACACAAGTGTGGCCCTAGCCTTATTCATTCATAAAGCAAACAAAATAAACAATTGAAATAAAACCCCCAGAAAAGTGAGATGAGTTTGGGCACAACGAGCCTGAGAGGCCATGGAGGTCACATTTGCTCTCCTCAAGGATGGTGGTAAAACTTAAAGGGATCCTGACGTAGTTACACCCGCACCGCTGTTAGCTTCAAGTCCCGCACTGCGCATGCGCATGCGCAGTACGGGGCTTGAAGCTCTAACAGTGGTGCGGGTGTACATACATCACCCGGTGCCGGAAATGACGCGAATCGCGTCATACAGCCCCCACACTGAAGCCCGGACGGAATGGGAGAGTGGGGAGGCGCGCAGGGAGGCGGTGAATTTGCATCTATGATGAAGATCACGCCTAGACAGGCGTGATATGATGAAGAGGGACAGCCTGGCTGAGTGACTATGAATATCATAGTCACTCATTATCATCAGTAATGAGGTACTTATAAAACGTTTATATTCAGTTTGACTATATGCATTTAGGAGCTAAAAGGAGTGTAGGGTAAGTGTTAATATGCTCTAGGGACAGCTTTTAATAGCTTAGGAGGTGTTTTGGGGGTGACAGGATCCCTTTAATGGGGAGGTTTCAAGCAGCAGCTAAAGATGGTACTGAGGAAGGTACTGGGAGAGGCAGGATCCCCTTTCAATTGGAGAAGAAGGGGAAACAAAAATGTGTGAGTTGAGCCTGCCAGGTCAGTTACTCCTGATGCAGGGTTAATATGCGTTATAGAATTAATTTTAATATCTCCTGCTGACAGACATGTGAACTTGCTCATTTGTTATACTAAAATGACACAAGCTCTCCTCTAGATGCCATATGAGAAATGACCTTGGTTCAAAAAAGATTTCGCTTCCCAAACTTCATTGCTGCAGGGCCATATAAAGCGGGTAGCCTTTCTAGAAATCTTTACTCCGTCAGTTTGCTTATTGGAAGACAGACAAGAAGTATGGGAAACTCTGTCTTTCAGTTTCAACAGTCTACCTGTAATCCAGCCATATAATTAGCTGCTCTCTAAAATGATGTATGAGTTTCCTTACCTCTTGGGACTAGAGACTAAATGAGGACACAGCTAATTGCCGTGCAAAGCAGGCTGGCACAGAGGAGAAAAATGCAACCCCGTATATCCTGCCAGAAAAGGCTCAACATATACACTCATACTTTTGTTTCTATTCTGCAGTCATTGCTATTTTCTTTTATAAAGCCGTAGGAGTTCACTGTATGTCTATAAATCATAGTCTGCTTGTAGCTGAATTTACATCAACTCTTCCATGTGTTTTAAGCTGAGTGAGAGATTCCAGTATGACACCATTAGAGTGAACTTTTCTATGTGCTTCCATTTGAGAGGACTTACTAGAATTTATTAACAAGCCCATTGGCAGGTTGCATATTTTATTCCTTAAATTATAGCAGGTCTATTGTACAATGTGCACACAAAATGTTTTGTCTTTATGCTTTTTACATAGGAAATACTACATAAACATATTAAGGTAGTAGTAGATCTACAGTCCCTGACATAAGTTATGTTGCTTATCCATGTTATGTAAATAAAAGCTTATAACCTGACATTAAATTCATCCATTGGTTGTATAAATTACTCTTTTGAAAGCTGAAACCCTCCAAAATTTGGTTTAGGTTAAGAAAATAAATTGGCATCAATGCTGAAATATTGATCATTTAATGGTCAGATTTTGGCAACACAAAAGTTTTGTTGCCCGCAAAAAGTAATGTGATATTCAAACAAATAATTACCTTAAAATACAAACATGTGTTGCATAATAATGGAGAATGAAGTTGTGGTGCTATTAGAGTCATATTTTATATTTTTTGTGACTTCCATGAGCTTGAAGGACTGCATCCATGGGGTTCAACAATGATTCATACAATTTATTAATGAAGTCATCAGGAATAGCAAAGAATGCAGTCTTACATTCCTCCCAGAGTTCATCTAGATACTTTGGTTTTGGCTTCCAAGCTTCTGATTTCATCCCACCCCAAACATGCTCAATGATGTTCATGTCTAGTGATTGGACTGGCCAGTCCTTGAGCACCTTGATCTTTTTTGCCTGGAGGAGCTTTATTGTAGAGATGGATGTATGAGATGAAGCACCATCCTGCTGCAGAATTTGACCCCTTTTATGATTTGGAATGTTAGAGATAGCTAATACTTCTTGATATTTTAGGCTAATGATATTGCCTTCCACCTTGCAAATGTTTCGCACACCCTGAATGTAACTCCAGACCGTGATCTTTCCATCACCAAATTTAACTGTTTTCTGGGTGTATTCTGGATCCATACTGGCTCCAGTAGGTCTCCTGCAGTATTTGCAGCGGCTGTGACGCAATTCTACTGAAGATTCATCAGAGAAATCCACCTTCTGCCACTTTTCCAGCGTTTAGCACGCTGTGGGACTTTGCAAATGCAAATGCCACATTTTTCTTTGCCTTTTGTTTAGTGCTGGCTTCTGGGCATAGATTTGACCATGGAGGCCATTTCGAGACAGAATCCTACAAACTGTTCTAGTTGACACAGGGACTTAAGGTGACCAGGCCTGTTGGAGCTCTGCTGCAGTTGAAGATGACTTGCTTTGGATTTTCTAACCAACAAATGTTCCTCCTGATCAGTTGTCTGGCGGGGTCTGCCGGACCTGGGCTTGTCAAACACATCTCTAGTCTCTTCAAATCTTTTTTTAATTCTTTGTACTTGACCCTGAGACACATTAAAGGTGCCAGCCACCTCTGCAGTGGATCTGGTCTTCAGCCTCTTGATAATCAAGGCTTTGGGCGCAGGGTGGATTTTTGGCATGTTGACAGAGCTCAAGTTGCAGTTCAAGTGAAGGTCTGGGGTTCTAAGTTTCTTTTTATACACACCAACTAATTAACTCATCATTTACTGAGCACAGGTGAGGATGTAAACTAGGATTGGGTGCATTATATGACCAGGCTACAAAACTTTTGTCTTGCCAAAATCTGACCATTCTGTGTTCATTAAATGATCAATATTTCAGCATTGATTTCAATTTATTTTCTTAACCTAAACCACATTTGGGAGGTTTTCAGCTTTCAAAAGAATAATTTATAAAACCAATGGATGAATTTAACATCAGGTTATAAGCTTTTATTTACTGCAAGGAGTTTGTATGTTCTCCCCGTGTTTGCGTGGGTTTCTTCCGGGCACTCCGGTTTCCTCCCACATTGTAAATACATACTGATAGGATGATTGTGAGCTCAAAGAGAGACAGCATTACTCATGTATGTTAAGTGCTATGGAATTAATAGCACTATATAAATGAATAAATATTATTATTATTATATTATAACATGGATAAGCGACATAACTTTTGTCAGGAACTGTAGAAGTAGCAAAGAAAGACATTTAAAATAAGCTGGAATCAGAGAACATTTAAAGAGGACCTTTCACCAGTTTCAGCATATTATACTGGAGACATTATGGAATAGTAACTGCAGAGCTAAATAAAGTAATTTTTATTGTTCAACAATTTACTGACATCCACAGTACATGTATGGCGCAAGTCATTAGTGGTTGCATAGAGCGAGCCCACGGGGTGAACTCGAGCCATATACAGCAGGTCATGGCTGTATTTTTCAGACAGGATCTGCCTCTAGCAAATGAGGGTCTACGAATGTTAACCTGTTAAATGCAGCTGTCAAAGACGTGATCACGGGGAGACGATGGGTTTCAATAACAGCAAGGGTAGTGTGAAGGCCTCCCTGCTTGTCATAATGAAACTCTGTTGAAACCCAGCTTGTGTCCGGGCTTCAAAGCAGACCATGACTTTTACTACGGTATATGCAGCAATATATGTTCAAGTCCTTAAGAGAACTACAGTGCCTCATTAAAAAGAAAGATAATGAAAAAAAATACACATATGTGATATCACTACATTCAAAAAAGTCTGATTTATCAAATATAAAAATAATTAACCCAATTTTTAAATACTGTAAACAGAAAAAAAATCAAAAACGGTCAAATTAAATTTTTTGGTTGCTGCAATACCACAAAAAAACTGTAACAATCAAAATATCTCCCAAAATGATATCAATAAAAATGTTTTCTCACCCTGCAAAACATAGGCCCTCAGACAGCTTAATCGACCAAAAAAATGAACACGTTAAGGGCAACAGAAAAAAAATATTTTTTATTTTTTTCAAGGTTCTTATTTTATTTCACCACTGAAATAATAAAAAAAAAAACGGACAAGGTTCGTATTGCCACAATCAAAGAAATCTGGACAATTATATTGCCAGGTCATTTTTAGCACACATTATACACCTTATAAACAATTCCCAATCAACAATGTCAGAATTGCATTTTTGGTGTCATTCAAAAGCACAACTTGTCTCACAAGAATCAAGCCATCATATGTCTATGTGGACAGAAGAATAAAGATGTTATGCATACTGTTCCCATGCAAACTGAGCATTTTCCTATACAGTTATGCCATTTTAAAGCCTTCCCAGACCTCATTATCGGCTACAGCAGAAAATGACTTGCATTTCCCATAAACTTACATTGGACTCACGATTCAGTACAAATACGCGAGTATTACAAACTACTCGTTACAATTACAGCAAATCTGAATATTTCACTACTCTCTCATCCCTAGTTACAGACCAAAAATGCCTATTTAATGGAAACTGAAGGATTTGAGACTCACAGGTTAGAGGCAAAAAAGCCTTTTTAGGGGAAAATGAAGGATTTGAAAATCAAAGATAAATTTCCAAAAAATACCTTTTTAGGGGAAACAGGAGGATTTGAGATTCACAGATTAGTGGCCAAACAGAGCCTTTTTAAGTGAAACTGAAGGACATGGGAATCACTGGTTAATAGGCCAAAAAAAATCCTTTTTAGGAAAAAGAGAAGAATTTGATATTCACAGGTTAGAGGCCAAACAGTTGTTTTAGGGAAATTAAAGGATTTAAGATTTACGGGTTAGAAGTCAAACAGAGCCCTTTTAGGGGAAACTGAAGGATTTGAGAATCACAGATTACAGACCAAAAATGCCTTTTTAGGGGAACTGAATGATTTGGAAATTCCTTCCTGTATGTAAAAAACGCAGCTTTGCCAATGGACACAAATTTAGGAATCACACTTGTTCTCAGCACAAAATGCCTGGACGCTTTGCCCTGCTATGCTATAAAAAAAGTGATCAACTATCTAGCAATCTAATTATGTATCATGGATGGAGCAGCACTGAGGAGCACAGAGCAACAGCAGCAATGTCCCTAGCAGTAACACTCTCAAAATGGTCCATGGAGCAGGAACAAGCAGCAGATATGTTTGGTATTATGGACTGTGTTTGGAGAGGCCCTTTTATTTTAGCATACACTGTGTGCAGAATTATTAGGCAAGTTGTACTTTAGAGGATCAGTTTTATTATTGATGAACAACTATGTTCTCAATCAACCCAAAAGGCTCATAAATATGAAAGCTTAATATTTTTGGAAGTTGGGGTGTTTTTTTTTTTAGATTTGGCTATCTTAGGAGGATATCGGTTTGTGCAGGTAACTATTATGGTACCTTTACACGCCACAACAGGATGGTGGCAACAACCGGGTACATGAGAGAAATGTATCTTGCACCGCCAAATCAACCCGCTGTTGCGGCGTGTGAACACGGTTGTTGCCACCCGTCACTTCAGGCACCTGTTTCAGAGCAGAGCCCTAAAACAGGTGGATTTCAAGGCGATCGTTGCGGGTTGTATCGGCATGTAAATATGGTAGGGTAAGGTTTATTCGTCACCTAGATAACTCCCCGGGGCGTGACACAGCCTCCGGGAAAACCACCCCCTTCAGCGATCATTGGAAGAAGCTCCTGCGTTACGATTGGTAGTCGCTGCATAGGGCGGCATATTTAAGGAGCTGACCACTCACACTACACAATTGCTCGAGCGTCATGTATTAGTCTGCCTCCTGCGCTGGCTGGCCAATCATGATGTTATTGCTTTGTCCTATCAGCGTACGGAATTCTCGTAATCCACAATTGTGGCACGCCTATGTGTTGTCCGTGCTGCCTTTGTTCCGCCCATATTACCTTGTTATTGCGGCGTGTAAATGTGGTAAGGTAAGCTACAGAGGGTAATTTGTGGCACCCGGCGGTGTATCCAGAAATAGATGTAACCTACCGTAGCGCACCTTGTTACGGCGTGTAAAGGTGGTGCAATTACCGGTTGCAACCGTTTGTGCGTGCTTGTGCACGTGAAGCACCCGGTTGTTGCCACCATCCTGTTGCGGCGTGTAAAGGTACCATTACTGTGCAGAATTATTAGGCAACTTAATAAAAACCAAATATATTCCCTTCTCACTTGTTTATTTTCACCAGGTAAACTAACATAACTGCACAAAATTTTGAAAAAAAACATTTCTGACATGCAAAAACAAAACCCCAAAAAATTAGTGACCAATATAGCTACCTTTCTTTATGATGACACTCAACAGCCTTCCATCCATAGATTCTGTCAGTTACTTGATCTGTTTACGATCAACATTGCATGCAGCAGCCACCACAGCCTTCCAGACACTGTTCGAAGAGGTGTTCTGTTTTTCCTCCCTGTAGATCTTACATTTTAGGAGGGACCACAGGTTCTCTATGGGGTTCAGATCAGGTGAACAAGGGGGCCATGTCATTTTTCTTATTTTAGACCTTTACTGGCCAGCCACGCTGTGGAGTAGTTGGATGCATTTGATGGAGCATTGTCTTGCATGAAAATTATGTTTTTCTTGAATGATACCAACTTCTTCCTGTATAATTGCTTGAAGAAGTTATCTTCCAGAAACTGGCAGTAGGTCTGAGAGTTGTGCTTCACTCCATCCTCAACCCGAAAAGGTCCCACAAGTTCATCTTTGATGATATCAGCCCATACCAGTACCCCACCTCCACCTTGCTGGTGTCTGAGTTGGAGTGGAGCTCTCTGTCTTTTACTGATCTAGCCTCTGGCCCATTCATCTGGCCAATCAAGAGTCATTCTCATTTCATCAGTCCATAAAACCTTTGAAAAATCAGTCTTAAGATATTTCTTGGCCCAGTCTTGACATTTTATCTTATGTTTCTTGTTCAAAGGTGGTTGTTTTTCAGCCTCCCTTACCTTCGCCATGTCCCTGAGTATAGCATACCTTGTGCTTTTTGATACTCCAGTAATGTTGCAGCTCTGACATATGGCAAAACTGCTGGCAAATGGCATCTTGACAGCTTCACTCTTGATTTTCCTCAATTCATGGGCAGTTATTTTGCGCCTTTTTTGCCCAACATACTTCTTGCGACCCTGTTGGCTATTTGTCATGAAACACTTGATTATTTGGTGATCTTGCTTCAAAAGTTTGACAATTTCAAGACTGCTGCACCCCTCTGCAAGACATCTCACAATTTTGGACTTTTCAAAGCCCGTTAAATCTCTCTTCTGACCCATATTGCCAAAGTAAAGGCATTTGCCTAATAATTAAGCACACCTTATATAGCGTGTTGATGTCATTACACCACACCCCTCCTCATTACAGAGATGCACATCACCTAATTTACTTAATTGGTAGTTGGTAGTAGGTGATCAAAATACTCATTTGCCTAATAATTCTGCACACAATGTAGTAACTTTGGTAGCGTAACAGATGTTGCTGGGCTATGTGCTGGTTCATGGATGTAGTAGTCATATTGTTGTGTTTTTGCTTCTACTTAATTTGTTTTTTTTTTAAAAACTTGTCAAATAACATATATTGGATCATCCTTTGTTATCTCAAGAAAGGCCCAGACTAGGCAACCATTGCCGCCACTGGACAGCAGCGGTCATGGGTCTGCGGTTCTCAGAGCCGCCAGAGTTGTGGCTGAGGATGTAGTGCTTGTCATGGTTACAGCACTTAGTCTCTGTGCAGTAACCTGTAATCTAACCTCCTCATCTTCCTCCTCTCCCACCTCCTCTACGGAGATACTCAGCTGCGTGAATCCAAGTAGGATCTCAAACCTCATCACTATCCTCTCTATTATCCTATTTTTCACCCTGAGAGTCACCCTCCTCCTCTTCCTGCCCTGAACACACAGTAGAGTGTGGGTGCTCCTCAAGTATCTTACCTCTTCATCTATCTTCTTCACCTCCACCCCAGGGGTTAACATCTGGCAACAAGGGTCTGGATTCTGCTTGGACTCTACTTCGTCCATCCCTGGATATAACTTCCAAACATTTTGGGCACCTGTGTAGATGCTCACCTCCTCTGGAGTCTGTGAATCTTTTGAGTAGATTTCTGATATCCATGGAATAAAATGTGTGCACGTCTCTGTAGAATTGCCTATGTTTCCCCACAATCAATTGTGAGGTTGGAGAGTTCTGACATGGGGGCAAACATGGGTAATTGGGGTGCCAACTCTGAGGACTGTACTGTGTGTGATGTTGTGGTGGAGTAAGGCTGGGGTCACAGTTGACATGAGTTTTTTTTAGCGATTTAACAAAACTCATGCGTTTTTTCATGTCATCATGAGTTTTTTAAGGTGTGTGATGGCTCCCTGCGTTTTTGGCTGCGTTTTTAAATCTGCACCAAAAAATAGTGCATGTACTATTTTTTGGTGCGTTTTGAAAAACGCAAGCGTTTTTGTAGAAAACGCATGTGTTTTTATAACATGGGTCCCTATGGAAAACGCATGCAAAAACGCATGTACAATTAGTACCTTTTAGTGCCATTCAAAAACACATGCGTTTTCCATAGGAGCCCATGTTAAAAAAATGCATGAGTTTTCTAAAACGCTTGCATTTTTTTAACATGGGCTCCTATGGAAAACGCATGCGTTTTTGAATGGCACTAATTGTACATGAGTTTTTGCATGCGTTTCCCATAAGGCCCCATATTAAAAAACGCATGCGTTTTTGGAAATGCACCAAAAACGCATGGTACAGTCACACATGCGTTTTTGCTATTAGGGCATGCGTTTTTTAACATGGGGGCCTATGGGTGCGTTTTTACATGCGTTTTTGAAAACGCAGGTCTCCAAAAACGCTTGTAAAAAATGCTACTGTGATCCTAGCCTAAGAGTAGTAGAGAGCACTTAATGTAGTGCTTGCCATGAACTGTAGCAAAAGCTCTTTCTGGGCCTCATCCACAAGTTGTATTGCTCTGCTGCCACCAAAGAAAGAGACTGGTGTAGTCTGTCCAGTAACAGAAGTTTTCACTTAGGCTGCCTTCACATTAGCGTTTGGCGCCGCAGCGTATGATGCGCATGCGTATCCGCAAGGCAATATGCATGCATACGCAGTCAAACGCACGGGTTTTTTATACGCAAGTGCATACAAAATCCTTATTAAAAAACGTAGCGTTTCCTTGGGTATGCATGCGTTTATGCATCCGCATGCGTTTATTCTCATGGGTGGAGAGTGGGCGTCTACCTTTAAACCTTTTCTGGGCATGCGCACTATGCTGTCCGCATGCGTCCCAAAACAAGTCATACGCAATGTGTTGCTTAGCCTTGCGTATCCATAGACAGCAATGCTAATAATATCCGCAGGTGTCCGCATGCGGATGGTTGCGGATTTTTCATACTCCAAAAAATGCAACATGTTGCGTCCCGGGTGCGGACGCAGGACCCTGGAGGGAGCAGATATCGTTCGCATCCGCACCCGAACGCAGCAAACGCAGGCACTATGCGTTCCTATGTTAAACATAGGAACGCAGTGCGCATGCGTTTGACTGCGTATGGGAACGCAGCATACGCTGCGGCGCCAAACGCTAATGTGAAGGCAGCCTTAGATAAGGATGTGATGAGCTGCTGTTTGGTCAGTGCAGCCTTCAGTAAGGCTGGCTTCAGACTTGCAGATGCATCTGCAGCGTTTTGCAGATGCATCTGCAAGCATCTGCATGCAGACCGCGGCCCCTATGTTTATAATGGAGCGCACGGCGGTCTGCAGATGCTTGCAGACCGCCGTGCGCTCTCATTGCCCGCTATTAGTGATCTGTCCACACGCGGATGCCTGCGCACAAATCACACACTCCCGCCCGCACCATGGCCGCGAGATGTTGTGTCCATGGTGCGGGCGGGAGGGTGTGATTTGTGCGCAGGCATCCGCGTGCGGACAGATCACTAATGGTGGACAATGAGAGCGCACGGCGGTCTGCAAGCATCTGCAGACCGCCGTGCGCTCCATTATAAACATAGGGGCCGCGGTCTGCATGCAGATGCTTGCAGATGCATCTGCAAAACGCTGCAGATGCATCTGCAAGTCTGAAGGCAGCCTAACATTAGCAGTAGAACCTACCCCATGTACACGAAGCCTATTCACCCTTACACCACGCTATTCAACTTTCCACCACGACCTTAAGATTTCCCACTCATATTTAATGCACACAGGTATGGAAAGCACTTGTTTGAGACCCAATAAAAGGTTGGTAATCACGTAATTGAGGCCCCAGAAAGCATTTTAGGGAAACAACAAAGAATTGGCAATCACTTGTTTAAAAATGAAAAAAAGCCTTTTTAGGAGAAACAAAGATTTTTGTAAAAACCTAGAAAGACACAAGGTCGCACAATAGGGTTTATCTGTGGATATGAACTAGGCGTGGTGAGGTTCACCTAAGTGGGTTGTGAGAAAGTCACAACCACAATAATCACATATGATATCATTGGATATTCAGTAACCAATGGTTTGCAGCAGTCTCTTGATCGAAAAACTGGAGTACATTGCAGTAAAAAAGCAATATTTTTATTTTGATTTTTTAAAATGCGTGATAGCAAAAAGTGGATACAAAAAGGGTCTGAGATGCAACTCACCCCTGTGATTAAAAAGTTTCCAAAATCCAGCAATACATATGTATACAGCAAATTATGGAAAAGTGCATATATAGTGTTTACAGGTACCAATGCCTATTCTGGTGGATAGTATACACAGATAACTTAAAGTTTATGATTATACTGTGCTCATATCATGTGTATTTGTCATGCCATCAGGGTTTTTGTAAAAAAAATTCTTCATCTTGCATTCAGATGGTTATCCTTGCTTATAAATGAATGTGTTTTAAAAGCTTGTCTTCAGCTCGCATATGTAATTAATTTTCAGCTGTGTGCACTAAGTAGCTCGCTTTTATCACATAGTAAGAAGTTGAATACACCATGCTGTTGACAAAGGATTTACATCCGAAACGCGTTTAGCATTCCCCTTGCCAGCTATGTAATTTTGTATGCACTTTTTATGCACTTTTTGCACAATAAATATTAATTTATGAAGACGACGGTCTGTTGCTGGAAGTTCCTTTACTATTGAATTTGCTTGGACATCAGACGTCCTGCTCCCTCCAACAACCGGCACAGGTGTTCCAGTGCAGCAACCATTTCCCTTCCCTTTCCCTCATCAAGCTGACAACATGCTCTCTCTGTTTGGACACATGGCTTCTGTGCTCACAAAAATGATACAATTTTTTTTTTTTAATAAGCCCATTGCTTTTTTAACCATACAGTTTTCCACTTAAAGGTGCGTTCACAGTGTGTGGCTCAAAAGCATACATATGAGTACCTATTGGCAAACCAGGAATATGCTCCATAGCAAGATTGCAGAATGCTGTCTGGGTCTATGAGGAGAAAGATATGCCACTATTGCAGATCCCTAAATATACATTATATACAAGGGACACAGGGAAATACCTTATATATGTACCAGAAGCTAAAAGGTTTGGGTTAGCATTGTTTCACTATGGTCTACAGGTAAAAAATGATCAAAATATTGAAAGATTAGCTGAATTTTTTGATATTGTTATTAAAGATATATTTGATGCTTTGGCTGCTTCAGGTTACCACTGTAATGAATGAACACACTTTTGTTCTAGATAACCTTACTGTGTCCCAAGGAGAGCTTTGTTAGATGCGGGACCTGTGTTTTGCAACTGTGTGGATAACATCAGTACAACAAGGATTATGCATGATGTCTAGAATGCAAGGTTAGTCAAGGAAGAGTTCAGAAATCTCCGTTCTCAAAAAGAAGAAGAATTTCAGTGGCCCGATTAGCTTAGCTGACTTAACTCCGCCAACTGGTTCAAAGGAACGGCAGGATGGCTGGATGACGTCATGCACGTTGTTGCAATAAGTAGGGTCTATTTTTTTGGTAAAAACAATTGTTTTGTGTCTCTAAGGGGCCTTTCACACTTGCGTTTTTTTTCCTGATCTGGAAGATCAGGAAAAAACCTGATTCTTACAGGATTCATTTTTTTGCCCATTCACTTTAATGATTTCAGGTAGAATCTTGATGCTTCGGGCTTGGACATACTTTCCTAGTTACATCAGAGTTTCACTGAGGAGACTCTGAAAGGGCTGGAGCAGTGACCCTGAACGGCCTCTCCCTCTCTGGACAGGGAGTCTGGAGCTGCACAAAAACACAAGCAGCTGACAGCCCCGTCCAGAGAGGGAGAAGCTGTTCAGGGTCACTGCTCCAGCCCTTTCAGAGTCTCCTCAGTGAAACTCTGATGAGTTTGTCCGAGCCCTTCAGTTTTTTTCCTGAAATCATTAAAGTGAATGGGCAAAAAAATGAATCCTGTAATGGTGGGTTTGCACACACCAATTTCTGTGTCCAATATCTGAACAGATCTCTGGTTGCAGTGAAATCATGGACACATAGTTCCATTTTGTGGCTGTGTACAAATGATACAATGTGTCCATAATTTCACTGCAACCAGAGATCTGTTCAGATATTGGACACAGAAATTGGTGTGTGTAAACCCACTCTAAGAATCAGGTTTTTTCCTGATCTTCCAGATCAGGAAAAAAACACAAGTGTGAAAGGCCCCTGAGGCTGGGGTCACACATAGAAGTCCGTTTTTGGAAGTGATTTCCATGACCAATCCGTTTTTTTTGGGGTGCTTTTTGAGCCTCCTGCACCTCTGAACGTTTTTGGACTTAGTCATTTTTTCATTAAAAACGCATGTGCGTTAACGCATGCGTTAATGCAGGTGCCTATATGTGCCATGCGTTAACACATGCGTTTCCCATAGGGCCCCATGTTAAAAAAACGCATGCTTTTTTTAACTGATGCCAAAAACGTTGCTAGCAACGTTTTTGGCTCAAAAACGGACAGAGCAATGTTTTGAGGTCCAGAAAAAAACGGACAGGGTGTTTATTACATCTAATCCGTTTTTCTGTCAGTTTTTGGACTTAGAAAAAAAAAATGACAAAAATGAAGCCAAAAACGGACCAAGGACTTATGTGTGACCCCAGCCTAAGCTTGGCAAACTTAGAACCAGGTAAGTTAGGATTTAAATTGGCGTTACATCCACTTTTTTGTGTGCCCCAAAATCATTGGCTCAAAGATAATCCTGGAAATAATTGTCTGATAACTTAGTTTGACTGTTCCTCCTTACTGGAAAAATATCCCAAATTATTTAACAGATGAGTGGAAGACCTTATTTCTGGAAGGGAGTCCCACAGTTGCACCCCAACAGATCGGGTTATTACCATTTCACTTCAAATATGGTAAGAAGGTTGTTATACTACAGGAGTGGAGGGCATCGGAATAAAAAAAAAAAAAATAGCGCATGTGTTAGCTACAGTGTGCAACTAGCTCAGTCTGAGGACTGATCTCTGCATCCACCGGTTTGAGTGGACTATCCACATATCTCGGGAAAGTACCAGCTGACAATTGGGCGTTTACTGACACAGGCAAGTATAAATTAGGGACACTTGGGGGCACAATAATAGTTGGAGTATAAATGTATGTGTAGAAATTTTAACTACTGGAGGGAATGTAACAGTGACAACAATTTTAGAATGTAACACTGGCATCCACTTTGTTTTCTGTATAGAGTCCTAATCACACAATGCATTTATGTTTGAATTTTTAAAAAAAGAAACATTCCTACACACACTGACCTTTAATAAATCTTCCTGCTAAGAAAGCATGCAATGTCCGGTTCTCTCAGATAACAGATACAGTCATGGCCAAAAGTATTGACACCCCTGGAATTCTGTCAGATAATACTCAATTTCTTCCTGAAAATGATTGCAATCACAAATTCTTTGGTATTATTATCTTCATTTAATTTGTCTTCAATGAAAAAAGCACAAAAAGAATTGTCCTAAAGCCAAATTGGATCTAATTCCACACCAAACATAAAAAAGGGGGTGGACAAAAGTATTGGCACCCTTAGAAAAATCATGTGATGCTTCTCTAATTTGTGTAACTAACAGCACCTATAACTTACCTGTGGCACCTAACAGGTGTTGGCAATAACTAAATAACACTTGCAGCCAGTTGACATGGATTAAAGTTGACTCAACCTCTGTCCTGTGTGTTTGTGTGTACCACATTGAGCATGGAGAAAAGAAAAAAGACCAAAGAACTGTCTGAGGACTTGAGAAACCAAATTGTGAGGAAGCATGAGCAATCTCAAGGCTACAAGTCCATCTCCAAAGACCTGAATGTTCATGTGTCTACCGTGCGCAATGTCATCAAGACGTTTAAAGCCCATAGCACTGTAGCTAACCTCCCTAGATATGAACGGAAAAGAAAAATTGACGAGAGATTTCCACACAAGATTGTGCGGATGGTGGATAAAGAACCTCGACTAACATCCAAACAAGTTCAAGCTGCCCTGCAGTCCGAGGGTACAACAGTGTCAACCCGTACTATCCGTCGGCGTCTGAATGAAAGAGAACTGTATGGTAGGAGATCCAGGAAGACCCCACTTCTTACTCCGAGACATAAAAAAGCCCGGCTGGAGGTTGCCAAAACTTACCTGAGAAAACCTAAAACGTTTTGGAAGAATGTTCTCTCTTTTTGGGCAAAGGCATCAACATAGAGTTTACAGGAGAAAAAAAAGGCATTTAAAGAAAAGAACACGGTCCCTACAGTCAAACATGGTGGAGGTTCCCTGATGTTTTGGGGTTGCTTTGCTGCCTCTGGCACTGGACTGCTTGACCGTGTGCATGGCATTATGAAGTCTGAAGACTACCAACAAATTTTGCAGTATAATGTAGGGCCCAGTGTGAGAAAGCTGGGTCTCCCTCAGAGGTCATGGGTCTTCCAGCAGGACAATGACCCAAAACACACTTCAAAAAGCTCTAGAAAATGGTTTGAGAGAAAGCACTGGAGACTTCTAAGGTGGCCAGCAATGAGTCCAGACCTGAATCCCATAAAACACCTGTGGAGAGATCTAAAAATGGCAGTTTGGAGAAGGCACCCTCCAAATATCAGGGACCTGAGCAGTTTGCCAAAGAAAAATGGTCTAAAATTCCAGCAGAGCATTGTAAGAAACTCATTGATGGTTACCGGAAGCGGTTGATCGCAGTTATTTTGGCTAAAGGTTGTGCAACCAAGCATTAGGCTGAGGGTGCCAATACTTTTGTCCGGCCCATTTTTGGAGTTTTGTGTGAAATGATCATTGTTTTGCTTTTTGCTTCATTCTCTTTTGTATTTTTTCATTGAAGACAAATTAAATGAAGATAATAATACCAAAGAATTTGTGATTGCAATCATTTTCATGAAGAAACTGAGTATTATCTTACAGAATTGCAGGGGTGTCAATACTTTTGGCCATGACTGTACACACACACCCATGGCAGTAACCACACGTTTTTCATTTTTACTTCTCTGTCTTCCAAGAGCCATAACTTTTTTTTTGTAAGTATAGACACGAGGGCATGTTTTTTGCGGGATAAGTTGTACTTTCAGATGAAATCACTTATTTTACCATATAGTGTACAGGAAAATGAGGAAAAAATTCCAAGTGTAGTTAACTTGCAAAAAAAATGCAATTACGGTACATGTTTCTGTTTTGAGTTTTTTATTCACCATGTTCACTATATCGTAAAACTGATGTGATGTTTTGATTACCCATTATTGTATTTTATTGCAATGTTGCGGCTACCAAAAAAACATAATTTTGGCGTTTGTTTGTTTGTTTTTTTTCTGTTATGCAGTTTAGAGATCCGATCAATTGATTTTATATTTTGATAGATCGGGTATTTCTGAATGCGATCATACCAAATATGTATACTTTTAATTTTTTTAATACTTTTATTGTCAATAGCGCAAAACGGGGCGTTTTGAACTTTTATGTTTTTTTTCATACTTTCAAAAATTTTATTTTTATTTTCATTACTTCACATGCCCCACAAGAGGGCCTCAGTGCTGCACACACATATCCCTTCTCTTGTCCTCAATAAGCTACCTGAAGACAGGGAAAATGATAATTTCCTGCTGGAACCTCACTGGGTCATCGCTAGCAGGAAGGAAATCAGGACAACTTCCAGTGTCATTACAGGACCCTGGGCTGTCCAGGTAACAGTGCAGTTCCCCTGATTTACGCTGTTCCCCGCTACAGGGCTTTGGATCATGCTGTCAGTTATTGACAGCGCAATCCATGGGGTTAACAGCACCGATCAGATCACAAATCTGTTTGGAGCTGTTAGATACACATCTCAGCTGATGAGATCAGCTGAAATATGGAAGGGAGGATGTGAGCTCACATTGTATTTGTTGCTATTCATACAGATAGTCCAGTATTCACGTTATTCTGCGAGTATTTGTTATTTTGTGAGTATTTGTGTACTCGCCTCGCTATATCGTCCTGCCCTGCAGCTTTGGCACCTCCTTTGCAGCCACTAAACATGCTGGGCTTTTTAACTAATCACAGTAATGCCGCAGACATCTTGGTTGGGCCATTACTGCCGCCATTTTGCCTGCATTGCATCCAGAGCCAGCACTGGTGAAGCATAGGGAGAGATCGCTGAACTGCCAGGAAGAGTGTTTAGGCCTCTTCATAACACAAAAGCCCTTTTGAGGGCTACCTCTAGTGTATCATCACAGTGTATTGAATTTTACTTTGATTTTTAACAATTATTTTGATTGTGTGCCTTACACAAAAAGCATAGTGTTTCCTGTTTATAGTAGCTGGTGCTAATGTAGTATCTAATTGTTTCCTAATTTTATTTTGTTTCCGTAATAGGTGTAAATGCCATTTAATTTACACAAGACCTACTCCTATGAAAAAAGGGAAATTGTACGGTCATAGCACAAGTTATAACCAATTATATCTCTATAGTATGTAGTGATAATGCATCAGAAAAATAGGAAGCAACAACAGTTTGGGTTTTCATATTGCCTTAAAGGGATCCTGTCACCTCCAAAACGCCTCTTAAGCTACAAAAACATGGCCCTGCAGCATCCTATCACTAATCTCACACTCCTTTTGAGTCCTAAAAGCATCCTGTCAAAGTAGATAAAAACGATTTAATACTCCCTCATTAGGCATTATAATTAGCAGGGGCTATATTCTTTAGTCCTTAGAGCGAGTTTGTTTTTTGCCTGTCGTCATAAGATCACGACCTAATGGGTGTGATCTTTTATTCATGTTTTATTTAGGCGCCCTCCCTGCTCTCCACGGCGCTGGCTGGGCATGAATGATGCGAATCGCGTCATTTTCGGGATCGGGTGACGTCAGTACACCCACGCTGCTCTTTCGGCTTCAATCACCGCATTGCGCATGCGATGCTTGAAGCAGAATACAGCGGCGTGGGTGTACTGACGTCACCCGACCGGAAATGACACGATTCACGTCATTAATGCCCAGCCAGTGCTGTGGAGAGCAGGCAGGGCGCCTGAATAGAACATGAATAAAAGATCACGCCCTAAGGGTTATGACGACAGGCAAAAAACAAACACGCCCTAAGGGTTAAACAATGTAGCCATAGCTAATTAACATGGCTAATGAGCAAGTATTAAATCATTTTTATCTACTTTCACAGGATGCTTTTAGGACACAAAAGGAGTGTGAGAATAGCGATAGGATACTGCAGGGACGTGTTTTTGTAGTTTAGGTGGCGTTTTGGAGGTGATAATTGTGCAGAGATTGTTCGCAGATCTCTGGTTGCTGTGAAATGATGGACACATTGTTCCATTTGTACACGGCTACAAAATGGAACATTGTGTCCATGATTTCACTGCAACCAGAGATCTGCGAACAATCTCTGCACAATTATCTGCATGTGTAACTGGGCCTTTAGAGAGAAGCATTTGTCTTCATGAATCCCCTTGACCAGAAGAGTGCTCCCATAAGAGCCCGACTGTCCCCACACATCCGACTGTCCCCTACACTCAGAACCTTCAAGCGGAACCTGACAACCCATCTCTTCAGAACAGCCTACAACCTGCAATGACCACAGTGCCGCCTCAACACCACTGGACCCGGCGCTCCACCACCATCAGACCTGGCACTCCAGCAGCAACCGAGCAGACCCAACCTATTGTCTCCCTCCCCATTGCCCTGTAGAATGTAAGCCTGCAAGAGCAGGGTCTCCTCTCCCCTCTGTATCAGTCTGTCACTTTGTTCAATGTATTTTTAACTTGGCTGTATGTAACCCTTTCTCATGTACAGCACCATGGATGGTGCTCTATAAATAAATAATAATAATAATAATAATAATAAGAAGAAGAAACCACCCTCAGGCAAAACACAACTTTCTAGGAACAAGCACGTACCACCACCTGAGGTAACTACCGTAAACAGGAGTAGGACATAAGAAAAAAATAGATTAACCTTGACACTAAACACTTGAATTTTTTCCTTTAGCCCTACCCAGCAACAACCAACACCTGCACTTAAATATAACTACTATTAGAACCATCTAGGCCGCTCTGGTAGGTAAGACATTTTATTGATATCCATTTCCTACTGCCTTCTACCAAGCACACACCAGGACATGTTACTCGCTGTTTTTGTGGTAAAAGGCTGGCTTCTGCTGTCCACAATACTCCATTTAAAAAAGGGGTTATTGCCTTCCTACAAAGCAGTAGTTGAAACATTTCCTACTGCCTTCTGCCAAGCACACACCAGGCCATGTTACCCGCTGTTTTTGTGGTATTAGGGTGGCTTCTGTTGTCCACAATACTCTACTTAAAAAGACTGTTATTGCCCTCCACAAAGGAGTAGTCCAAACATTTCCTACTGCCTGCTACCAAGCACACAGCAGGACATTTTCCCCCACTGTTTTTGGGTGACAGCCTGCCTTCTGTTATCCACAATACTCCACTTAAAAAGGCAGTTATTGCCCTCTACAAAGCATTAGTCCAAATATGTAATACTGCCAGGTATCATTTTGCTTGATACCAGAAGTATATATGATATACGTCCACTATACAATGCTAAATGTTTGTTGTGTATGTGTGGCGCTCCACTGGTTAGTGCGTCACTAAAGGGGTACTGCACCCTGATTAGCGTGTGTGGAGTCCCGGTGACCAGAGGATGGTGTCACGAAGACTGAGGGCCGCTTCACACTGCGGCATGATCCGGTCCAGTTCTGTCCGGGAGGACCCAGACAGCCGCAGACCGGATCTACACACAGGACTGGGGGGCTATTATGCCCACTGGTCCGGTGTGCAGCGCACACAGCTGCAGCTGCTGACAGGTCAGGACCGCGGCGCCCGCGGCCCTGACTTATCAGCAGCAGGAACTGCGTGCGCTGCACACCGGACCGGAGGGCATAATAGTCCCCCAGTCCTGTGTGCAGATCCGGTCCGTGGCTGTCTGGGTCCTCTCGGACAGAACCGTTCCGGATCACGCCGCAGTGTGACGCGGCCCTTAGTCAGGATCTGCAGCTCTCTGGCGTCCCCTTAGCCTGCTGGCCAAATCCGGTATTGCCAGAGGATAAGAAAGGAGCCCAGCTGCCCTAATTTATGTTGTATACTGCGACATGTGACAGGATGTATATATACCATCAGTTACTGCTAGGAACGTATATGTACTTCTATCCAGTCACCCTCAGGCCCACAATATCACATAAATACAAAAAGTTATGCTGCCACCACCGATCTCTTTAAGGTGGATCGGTCACCTGCTCTGGTAACGTATAAAAGCGGGGTTACGTGTCAGATCGTCATAGGACAAGAAGAACGAAACTAGTAAATTATAATATTTTACTCCCAGTGCTTATATAAAAGATATACAAGATATTACATAAGAGACAATTTACATGTATGCATAAACAGTTATAAAAATAAAAGGAATAAAATGAGAAATTGCCAGACCTAGCCACGCGGTGACAAACTTAGATCCGTCGTGCGGGGGCGGCTCCCCAGAAAGGTATGATTCCTTCACACAGCGATAG
>JARQOC010000006.1:189961654-190218317 GCA_033576535.1 Allobates femoralis | reverse complement strand
AGAAATTTCCAAATGGCCCTCGGCAGAAAAATGGTTCCCCGCCCCTGTCTTAAAGGAAGGCAACCCAGACAGAAGCGGGATCCATGGCTTGAGCAAGCCCCGTGCCAGATTGTCCTGATAACCGGTCCTGAGGGAACCCAGTCCAAAACCGAGGACCAGAAACTGCAGGTGGTGACACGAACATTTAATTTTATTTTTATTCTTTTACTAAACCCCTTTTTGAGCGTCCACATGGGCCATGTGCCATGAGCCACCCAAGGTGGTGATAACCAATAACTTGCTCTGCTCCTTGCGTCACCAGCAGAGGGGCACGCAAAGCGAGGATTTCATGACTGGCAGGACATGGGCGGTACAGAGGCGTAGGCTGCAGCACAAGGGCCACCTTCATGGAAAATCACTCTAAGTTTTTATAAGCCTATATATCGGGGTAGCAGCCCCACTGAGCCATGGGGGACCCCTTGCCTGAATGCAGCAGACATGCTACATTCAGTGCTGGACTTAGATTTACATCCATGGAGGGGTTGACAGGTCCTCTTTAAAAAATTCTGCCAACTCAGACCCCATATGGCCATCCAAGTCTATTAGCTGGAGCCAGAACGGGTTTAGCCTCCACAAGGGTTTCCTGGATAGCTCAGAGCCGAAGCCCCGAAGCCCCGAAGCTCCACACATATAGGTGAGTGGTCCGACAAAGTCCTAGCCAAATATGTTACCTCGCTAACCAGGCCCAACATCAAGCTATTGCCCAGTGCCAGGTCAATCCTGGACAGTGAGGCAAAGGCAGTTGAGAAGCAAGAATATTTGTAAACTCCTGGGTGGTGAAGTTTCCATATGTCAAATAATGCAATTTCTTTTAAGACCGCACCAAAAAGGGCGCAATTACCTCCCAGTCTCAGCTTTTCTCGCCTACTTCTGTCCCAGTGGGTATCAGGAATGTTATTAAAATCCCCTATTATCAAAAAAGGAACCCCTGGAAAATCCCCTACTATCTCCATAACCTTATGAAGTAGTTTCCCACAGTACGGCGGAGGAATATATATTGCAATCAATAACAGTAATATGCCAGACATGTTACAAAGCAGACACACGAAGCATACCGCTGGATCAATGATCACTTTGCGTTGTCCAAAAGGTATATCAGAGCGAACAAGGATGCTAATCCCCCTTGAATACGATGAATATGTAGCGTGATAGCCCGCCTAGAGCCAGCCTTTATTAAGGAAGTGTGTCTTTCCTTCTATCCAGTGAGTTTCTTGTAAACAAATTACTGTTGGATGGACATCACGTGGGAAAGCAAATATTGCCTGCCTTTTCACTTCCAATGCCAGCTCCCTAATAATCCAACTTAGAATCTTTACTTTATCTGCCATTACCCCTCTGCTGTAAACACAGTGCCCCCTGCTCCACCACTGCGAACCTGCAATATTGCTTCCAATAGATTCTGTGTGGTATATAAAATAAACCAACATTCACCCCACCCCCGCCCCCTCCCAATTACCCCAACATTACCCAATACAAGCTTTCCGTCTCCTCCAGATGTTACGGAGAAGAGGGCGTACTTTATCTGAGTCACACTATCCACCACGCTGGATCAGACCCGCTTTACTCCCATAACTCTGGGAGTAGCATATGACTATTGATTGCAGCCAGCAATATTTGTTTCTTAACCATGAAATAAACACGATTAGCTTATAGTAAGCATATTTAACATGTCCTGAGTATATGTTTTAGACAAAAAACCTGCAGCAGGGGAAAAAAGTCCCCTTGAAAAGGAAAAATGGGCCTTCCCTCAAAAAAGAAAGGCAGGTACAAAAGAGGGAAGAAAAAATAAAGATGGGATCCTGTCCCAAGAAAAAGCCACGGCAGTATAGTCACCTAGCAGAGTCCTTGGATCTCGCCTCACGAAGACGTGTCTCATTACTGTCCAGCCACTTGAGAGTCTCCTTAGTATCTGTGAAGAAGTGGGCAGCATCTCCATCTACCACTCTCAATTTAGCCGGGAATATCATCGAATAGGTAACACACAGCACTCTCAACCTCTTCTTGATTTAGTTCTTTGTTGTTGAACCTCAATGAAGAAGTCTTGGTAGAAAGAGATCCTGGAGCCATTGATCTTCAGATCTGGATTGTCCTTAGGATAGTGGAGAAAAGCATCCCTGTCCCTATAGGTCAGAACCTTGACTAGCACTTGTCTTGGAGGGCGACTGGGAGGAGGGGGAATTCAGGCACATGATGGGCTCTCTCCACAGCATACAAGCGGGACAGATTTTTGGAGTCGACGGTGTTTAATATCCACGGTTCAAAGGATTCTGTGAGTGCAGAGCCCTCGTTTTTTTTCCGGCACCCCAATGAGCCATACATTATTGCGGCGTGACCTGTTTTCTAGGTCATCAGTTTTTGGCTACATCGCTGAAATTACTGTAGCCATATGTTTATGTTGCTTACTGGACTTTACCATGGAGTCTTCCAAAGAGCTTATACGCTTTTCAGCCTCCCCCATCCTCTCCTTAGTGACATGCATGGAGTGCTGTAATTTAGACATGCTGGCTTGTAGGACCCCAAGCTGTGCTGCCACATCAGAGATGGTAGTGTGCGAATGCAGCACTAATTTAAACAGATCTTTCAATGTAGGCTCCTATGGGACCAATATCCCACATAGTTGCAGTTCACTGAAATCTATTTTGGCTTCTTTACCCCTCACACTGTCCTCCTGCATGTCTTCCCAGCTACCATCACATTCCTCTCCATCCTCCTCCCCTGACTCCTCCGGATCCTCCACATACCTTCCAGACTTCTGCTGTGCACCGCTGATGGCTGTCTGGCACTGAGTGTCCTCCTCCAGCTGTGCTAACCTCCTAAGCTTAGCTGCCGCATTGGCTCTTCTAGAGGTCCCACCACGTTCCTCAGGGCCCACTTCCAGCGCTTCTTCCCTGCCAGTGCCATCTTGGATACTTCTCTCCAGCTCCCCCACCGGCTTTTTCGAGCTCCTTCTTTCCGCCATCAGCGTGTGCACCCCGTATTTTCGGTCCACACACTCAGATGAGACTCCTGCACCCTCAGGCAAGTACTCGATCACGATATAGTAGCTGCAAACTATAGTATGACAATATGTTGAGAGGGAGCTCCTGTAGCAAGTGTCCTCTCACATTCCTCTCAGACCACCCTCCTTGTTAATCACTAGTGATGAGCGAGTACCAAAATGCTCGGGTGCTCGATGCTCTGGCCGAGCATCCCAAGATACTCGTGTACTCGGCCTGAGCACCGAGCCCAATGTTATCCTATGGGAGACCCGAGTATTTTTATGAAATGACCCCCAGTAGCATGTAGAAACCCTAAAATGTCACAAAAGTCTCAGAAGAGTGCTCAAATGACATGGCAACAGCATGGGGAAGACCCCTGTAAGCATTTCTCACTCAAAAGTCACAGCTGTGAACAATGTTGTTCGAATTTTACGCCATTTTTACGGACTCACCAGAAAACCTTCCAAAATGACACCAAAAAGAATTTTCATGGCGGAAATGTTAAGGGCACATATCCAATAGTGAGATAGGGCTGGTGTATGTTACTTTTTGTGATTGCATGAAAGATTTTACGTTAAAATATTGTGTGGCACTCCGATGTCCCTGAGAAGAGACGTACATGAAGGCCTCTTGACATAATGTGCCCATTTTGAGGAAGTGGGTCTATTGTAGTATTTTCCTTTGCCAGGGCAGTCCAAAATTGGGAGGTTCACCAATGCCCCTGGATAGAGATGTGCATGAGGGCCTGTAAACCTGAAGTGCCCATTGTAAGGAAGTAGGTGTATTGTAGTATAGCCCTTTGCCAGGGCAGCCAAAAATTGGGAGGCTCCACATTGTCCCTGGATAAAGATGTGCATGAGGGCCTGTAAACCTGAAGTGCCCATTGTAAGAAAGTGGATGTATTGTAGTATAGCCCTTTGCCAGGGCAGCCAAAAATTGGGAGGCTCCACATTGTCCCTGAATAGAGACGTGCATGAGGGCCTGTAAACCTGAAGTGCCTATTGTGGGGAAGTGGGTGTATTGTAGTATAGCCCTTTGCCAGGGCAGCCAAAAATTGGGAGGCTCCACATTGTCCCTGGATAGAGACGTGCATGAGGGCCTGTAAACCTGAAGTGCCCATTGTAAGGAATTGGGTGTATTGTAGTATAGCCCTTTGCCAGGGCAGCCAAAAATTGGGAGGCTGCACATTGACCCTGGATAGAGACGTGCATGAGGGCCTGTAAACCTGAAGTGCCCATTGTAAGGAAGTGGGTGTATTGTAGTATAGCCCTTTGCCAGGGCAGCCAAAAATTGGGAGGCTCCACATTGTCCCTGGATAGAGATGTGCATGAGGGCCTCAAAATATTGTTCCCATTGCAAAGGAGTGGGTCTCCTGTTGTTGTAATGCCCATTCTGAAAGAATGGGCGAAAAAATTTAACACGGGGGTATACATGAAACAACGGCCTAACTTTTGTAACGGTCATCATGGTGGCGCATGAGGAGAAGGAGGAGCAGTCCAGTGATTAGCCAAAGTCCAGAAGTGTGTACCCATGGGTGAGTGGAGGTACATGGCAAATTCCCGTTACAAAATTTAAATTCCGCTCTCATTTGCTGGTGGTGTGGTGAAGTCTGGCCCAATCCAACCCTTGTTCATCTTGATCAGAGTCAGTCTGACAGCATTTTCAGTTGACAGGCGGGTGCGTTTATCAGTAATGTTTCCACCTGCTGCACTAAAAACACGCTCTGACAAAACGCTAGCGGCAGGGCAGGCCAGGACTTCCAAGGCGTAGAGAGCCAATTCATGCCACGTGTCCAGCTTGGATACCCAATAATTGTAAGGCACAGAGGAATGTCGGAGTACAGTTGTTCGATCTGCAAGGTACATCTTCAGCATCTGGGCAAACTTACCATTTCTTGTGGCACTACCCCGCACTTCAGGGGCTGTGGTACGTGAGGGGCTGAGAAAACTGTCCCACATCTTAAAGACTGTTCCCCTACCTCTGGCGGATTGGACTTGTGCCCCTCTCGGCCGTACGCCTTGGTTGTCCACCGATTCCTGAGCTATGCCGCTAGCGTTTTGTGAGGGGAATGCTTTGCCTACTTCCGCGACTATGGCCTTCTGGAACTGCTGCATTTTGGCTGACATCTCCGCCTCAGGAATAAGAGACATAAAGTTCTCCTTGTAGCGTGGGTCTAACAGTGTTACCAACCAGTAATGATTGTCGGCCAAGATGTTCTTAAGGCGAGGGTCACGAGCCAGGCAGCTTTCCATAAAGTCAGCCATCTGCGCCAGACTCTTAACAGCCATCACTTCAGTGTCCTGACCAACATGATGACTGAACACGCTGTCCTCCTCCTCCTCCTCATCCTCCTCCTCATGTCCCCTGTCCTCTGGCCAACCACGCTGAACCGAGGGTATGACTGGTGTGCATGTCATATCCTCAATTTGGCCGGAGAGTTGCTCCATGTCTTCATCCTCCTCCTCCTCGTCATAGTCCTCCACTGCACGTTGTGATGAGATGAGGCTGGGCTGTGTGTTATCACCCACACCCACTACTGTTTCTTGTTCCAACTCATAGCGATCCGCCTGCAATGCATCATGTTTGTTTTTGAGCAGAGACCGTTTTAGAAGGCAGAGAAGCGGTATAGTGACGCTAATAATGGCGTCATCACAGCTCATCATCTTGGTGGAGTCCTCAAAGTTTTGGAGGACGGTACATAGGTCGGACATCCATCTCCACTCCTCAGGTGTTATGTGTGGAGTTTGACCCATTTCCCGACGGCTTAGGTGATGAAGGTACTCAACAACTGCCCTCTTCTGCTCACAAATCCTGACCAACATGTGCAGAGTTGAATTCCAACGCGTGGGGACATCACACACCAGTCTGTGAGCCGGAAGCTGCAAACGCCGCTGAAAGCCGGCAAGGCCGGCTGAAGCAGTAGGTGACTTTCGAAAATGAGCAGACAGGCGGCAAACTTTTACGAGCAGATCAGACAGCTCTGGGTATGATTTTAGAAACTGCTGAACCACGAAGTTGAGCACATGGGCCACACATGGAACATGTGTCATCTGGCCTCGCCTCAAAGCCGCCACCAGGTTCCGGCCATTGTCGCACACGACCTTTCCTGGCTTTAGGTTCAGAGGTGTGAGCCAATGATCTGCCTGCTGCTTCAGAGTTGTCCACACCTCTTCTGCATTGTGGGGTTTGTCACCTATGCATATTAGCTTCAGCACAGCCTGTTGTCGCTTCGGCGAGGCAGTGCTGCAGTGCTTCCAGCTAGGGACTGGTGTGGAGGGTAAAGTGGATAAGGATGCGCAGGAGGAGGAGGCTGAGGAGCATGACATTCCGGAGCTGTAGAGTGTGGGTGAAACCCGGACTGAGGTAGGGCCTGCAATCCTTGGTGTGGGAAGGACGTGTTCCGTCCCTCGCTGAGACTGGGTCCCAGCTTCCACAATATTAACCCAGTGTGCCATCACCGAGATGTACCGGCCTTGCCCACAAGCACTTGTCCACGTGTCTGTGGTTAGGTGGACTTTGGCTGAAACAGCGTTGTTCAGAGCACGTGTGATGTTTTGTGACACGTGGTTATGTAATGCGGGGACGGCACATCGGGAGAAATAGTGGCGGCTGGGGACCGAGTAACGTGGGACAGCTGCCGCCATCAGGTCGCGGAATGCTTCCGTCTCCACCAGCCTAAAAGGCAGTATTTCCAGCGCAAGCAGTCGCGAAATGTTAGCATTTAGAACTGTGGCGTTGGCAGCGTATTTGCGCCTGCATTCAAATGTTTTGTGCATGGATAACTGAACGCTGCGCTGTGACAAGGATGTGATTAATGATGGTGTTATTTGTGCGTGGGCAATTACAGGTGCAGGGCAGGAGGCTTGTTCGCATGCAGCATCGACAGGGGAAGACGTAGCAGTGACATCAGCAAGCACTGCTCCTCGACTCTGTTGTACATCCCACAAAATCGGGTGCTTGGCTGACATGTGCCTGATCATGCTGGTGGTGGTCAGGCTGCTAGTTTTGGTACCCCTGCTGATGCTGGCATGGCAGGTGTTGCAAATGGCCTTTTTAGAATTATCTGGAGCCAACTTAAAAAACTGCCAGACTCGGGAAGACCTACCATTTGTACAGGCACCTTGTGTCATGTTGTTGTTCCGGGGAACGGTTGCCTGACTTCTGCCTGGGGCCACCACCCTGCTTCTTACTGACTGTTGTGATGCTAAGCCTCCCTCCCCCTGTGCACTGCTGTCCTCGCTCTGCATCTCCTCCTGCCAGGTTGGGTCAGTTACTGGATCATCCACCATGTCGTCTTCCTCTTCCGCACCCTGCTCCTCCTCCTGACTTCCTGGCAATCGCGTCTCATCATCGTCCACCCCTTGTTGAGACACGTTCCCACCGTTGCCTTCGTGAGACTGTGGCTGCTCAAATATTTGGGCATCGGTACATACGCTCTCCTCATGACCCAGTTCAACAGGAGCTGGCGAGAGGCCAGAATGTGCGAATGGATATGTGAACAGCTCTTCAGAGTGTCCAAGTGTGGGATCAGTAATGTCCGTGGACATGTACTTGTCCTGGTGGTAGGAAGGAGGATCAGGTTGTGGAATGTGCGGTGCAGCATCACGGCTACTAACACTTGACCGTGTGGAAGACAGGGTGTTTGTGGTGGTGCCAATCTGACTGGAAGCATTATCCACTATCCAACTAACAACCTGTTGACACTGGTCTGGGTTGAAGACCGGTGTACTGCTGCGGTCCCCAAGAGTTTGGGACAGGACGTGCGAGCAAGTAGATGTGGCCCTTTGTTGTGGCGAAATTAGAGCTTGCACACGACCTCGGCCTCTGCCTGCACCACCATCACGTCCACTTCCTTGTCCCTTGCCAACGCCCATGCGCATTTTCAATGCTGTGCTGACGGTACACAGCTAAATGAAGGCGTCCAAACAGACGGGTTTCACCTGGACAATCAGATTATAGCTATTGCTACCAGCTTTTTAAGAGCGACAATTAGAGATTAAGTCAGACACAGACGGAGATGTGTATTCGCTCTACTTGTGCGTTATATCCTAGTTTGTGCAAAACACACAAAAGTGCACCCATACGCTGCCACCAACGGGCACACACTTGCGGTTTGTAAATGCACGCACTAAGAACCTAACAGCTTTTAGTAGCGAGAATTAGTGAGAAGTCTGACACTATCACGTGCTGCTGCCATGTATTATTCACTGTACTTGTGCGTTATATCCTAGTTTGTGCAAAACACACAAAAGTGCACCCGTACGCTGACACCGACGGGCACACACTTGCGGTTTTTAAATGCACGCACTAAGAACCTAACAGCTTCTTAGGAGCGAGAATTAGTGAGATGTCTGACACTATCAGGACTGTTTTAGACTGTGTACACCAGTCCCAGATATGATGAAGGCTGGTATACTGTCACTAGGAATTGCTATATACCCTGCCTGCCTGCCTACAGCTACAATAGTCCTGAGAAGAACTGTTGTGGTCACTAGAAAGCCTGTACTCTGACCTGGTAATACCCTTCCTGCCTGCCTGCCTATATCCACCTAGATTAGTCCTGAGAAGGACTGTTGTGGTCACCAGTTTGCAGCCCTGCAAAACTCTCCCTGATTCAGCAGACACTCTCCCTGCACTGACTGTCTGGATCGCTGTGTGCAGAGCACAGCACGGCCGGGTCTTATAAAGACTCGGTCACGCTGTGCGGCCGGCCAATCACTGCAATTCCACAACTAACAGGGCTGTGGCATTGCAGTGGTCTGCCAGCCAATCCCTGCATGTGGGCTGGCTCTCTATAGAGCGCCAACATGCAGGGATGAGGACCACGAGCACAGCACGAGTATCGCGAGATTACTCGGTACTCACCGAGTAGCCTGAGTACAGTGATACTCGTGTGAGTACCGAGTAGTTACAAGCGTACTCGCTCATCACTATTAATCACCTCTAAATCCAGAAAGATGGAACTGTCTGGCGAGATGGAATACGTCAAGAAGATGTTGAGGGTGTTTTGATTCAAACTGGATAGAAAATCAGTACACTCAGATTCAGTACCATGCCAAAAAAAGTTAATATCATCAATGAATTTGTGCCACCCACTCACCCTGTTTGTGTAGGCCTCAATTTGAAAAACCATGGTCAATTCTTACCACCCCAAGAAAAGGTTTGAAAAAGATGGTGAACATTTTGCATCCATTTCCACAACTGAGGTCTGGCGATAGAAGGACCGAACAAACACAAAAAAGTTATGTGTTAATGTAAAATCTAGGAGATCTATCAAGAACAAGTCATGCATCCTGACCCAGATTGGCGGTCCAGAAAATACATGATTGCTTGCATGCTTTCTGAATGGGCAATGTTCGTATATAGTGATTCCACATCACACGTCCTATAAGGGTCCCCTCAGGAAGGACCATGTCTTGTATATGTTGGATGAAATGGGTGCTGTCCTATGTACTTGAAGGTAATTTTTGGACAGGTAGCTGAAGGTAGAAATCCATGTATTAATTTGCCTTTTCACAAAGACTACCTATACTCGAAACGAAGGGCCTACCGGAGGTTTTACCATGTTTTTATGTATCTTAGGGAGGAGACAGAATGTCGGGATCACCAGTTTTGCTACCCAAAGAAATGCTTTTCCTTTTTTATTGATGATACCATATCTTCCAGTTGTTTCCAGAAGTCTGGATAATTTGTTCTGGAAGAATTAGTAGGATCGGATTGTAGTTTTTTATAGAATCTGAGGTCAGATAACTGTCTATGCATATCATCGAAATACTTTACTGTTGGCCACAACACAACATTTCCTCCTTTGTCAGCCTCTTTGATAATGAAATTTGGGCTAGCCCTCAGATGACGAATAGCAGCAAATTCTTTGCCTGTCAGGTTCTTACCCTTGACTGAATTTGTTTGCAATTTGTCAATATCTCTCTTAGTGGCCTCAAAAAATAAATTAACAGCTGGTAAAGTAGAAAGAAGGGGTGCTTTTGTGGATCTATTACGGTTGGAAAAATCATTCTACCGTTCTCAATTTATTATCATCCAATCATTCCAATAGATCACGCATGGCACGTTATTCCATTTTCGGTAGAGTCTCCAGTGTCTCTGGTCAGTGATACATTACAGAGAAAATTAATTTTCGACAAAAGAAGTACAGGTCTTTGATCAAGGTAAATTCATCCAGTTGGTTCATAGGATAGAAAGTAAGTCCACCTTCAAGAATGGAAGTTCAAATTAAAGTGGTTTTGCAGCACTGCGAGACCAGTAAAAGTGGTAGAGGAATGGCGTAAGTGGGCGATTAATATGGCACGCCTTCTGAATTATGTACAGAAAGTCAGGGTATGTTTTTTTATCATTTCTGAACAACTAGGTTAAATTTGTGAGCCATACATGGCAGGTGTAGCACCTTACTGACCTTTAAAGCCGCCACCAGCTTACTACCTTTAACACATATACGAGCAGGCCCATAGATGAGGGCCATCCCAACTGTATAGAGGAGAGCCCTCAGAAATGTATACAAAAGAGCCCTCAAAATGTATAAAGGGCTCTTCCAAATGAATACAGGAGGGCAGTTCCCAAAGTATAGAGGACCCTCACAAATGCATAAAAAAAGGGCCCTCCCTAATGTGCAGATGAGATTACCTTCAGTGCAGCAACCATGGCTTTGCTTATGTGGTGTTATTCTTAAGGCAGTGGTTTCAGCACTAATTGAATAGAGGAGGGTCCTCCCAAACATACATTGCAGGGCCACCTTTGGGCCCTCACCAAACTCAGATTTGCAGGACCTCCAAACAATTGATTTGAGGGCTGCAGAATGACATGAAGGATGGGGAGGAGAGACAGAAACTGGCATATGAGTAGAAGGAAACCTTGATGAAAGATGGGCCAACTACTATTGGCATGTGTAGGATGTATATGACATCCCATGCTGTCACTCTGTCCCACCCTCCACCAAGTTCACCCAGTGTGCCATCACAGAAATGTTTCATCCCTCACTGCTCACAACAACTTCTTCACGTGTCTGTTGTTATGTTGACCTTCCTAGTTACAGGGTTGGTGACAGCACGGTTGATATTGTTTCACGCATGCTTATGGAAGTCTGTTCCACAAGCCTAAATATCAACATCTCCACAGATAGCAATTTGGCAATGAGCGATTTAGTATTTGTGCCTGTAGGTACGTGGCTGGTTATTTAAAGAATAAAAAGAATTATTTGTGATCCCATGCTGTAATGTCTGTATATTCTATTTCATCCTTCCCTGCCCAGGATCAAACCAATGCTCCGTGCACGGTCAGAAGCAAAAATGAAACTGTACATAGTAGGAGCACAATTATAAGATTATCTTAGCACAGGAACATTTTTTTTAAACACATCCAATTGTGGAAATGATTATTATTCTAAGATCTATTTATTAAAATTAACTTGTATACTAACTTTGTGGGAAAACCCCTTTAAGTTGTTTATATGGTCATACTCATTATTGGGCATATATAAAGTCACATAAGGTCATATATTATGTTATCTAATACCTAGGTTATTCTCTCATCCACAGAAGCTCTTTGTGCATTCTCACAACAGGACCCTCTAGTCTTTGTTAATATTCCAAGCAGATCCATATTACATTAGGAGTCTGCATTGGGCAGTCGAGACTCACTTGATCATACTAAGTATGGTAATTGGTAAAATTGAGGTTAAATTGGATATACACATCCCGATATGATTCATTTCTATACAATCCTCAATAAGGGGGACATATAACTAAGGCTGGGGTCACACTTGCGGCAGATTTTTTAAATCCTGATCCGGTTTTGAGCTGTCAAAAAGCTCAAAATCGGAACAGGAACCGCTGCCCATAGGAGCCCATTATGTTAACCGGATTGCACTACATGCAATTCGGTTAATGGCTCCGGATTTGCAGTCTGCGTGAAAAATCATGCAGGCTGCAGTTTTCGCAGCGGTTATTCTGCCGCAGCCTTTTTGTTATAATGGGCTCCCATGGGAGCCCATGCAGCTGCCGAAAGGCATATGTGAATGCCTGCGGCAACCGGCGGCTTTGTTCATCCCTGCTGCCTCAGGGATGAACAAAGGGTTAAATATTAAGAATCCATGTGGGCAACATGTCTCTAGGGGGAGTCCACCCCCCCAGAGACATGCTGTCCACACAGGACGGCATGTCAGGGGTTAACTTAATTGTTAACCCCTGAGCCGCAATTATCGGCTTTCTACAATTCATTCTATTAAAACCCCCTCCGGCTCCTGCATCAGGACCAGTATCCTATGCAAATTGCGTAAGCAACACAGACAGCTCGTCATTGAGGATGCTGTACTGTAAAATGCTTATGCCATTTGCATAGGATACTGGTCCTGATGCAGGAGCCGGCGGGTTTTAATACAATGAATTGTAGAAAGCCGACAATTGCGGCTCAAGAGTTAACAGTTTAGTTAACCCCTGACATGCTGTCCTGTGTGGACAGCATGTCTCTAGGGGGGTAGACACCCCCTAGAGACATGTTGCCCACATGGATTCTTATTATTTAACCCTTCGTGCATCCCTGCAGCAGCAGGGATGAACAAAGCAGGCAGTAACCGGATTGCTCCGGATTACACATCCAAAGCAATCCGGTTACCGCATTGCGGTTTAAAGAAAAGATTTGGACACAAAAATGTGTCCGAAGGTAATTGCAATTCCCGCATCCAAATCCACATGTGGGAACCACAATTACCTATTCAAGCGTGACCCTAGCCTAACTATGTACTCACATATAATTATTTTCAACATATGCAGATGGTGATCCTAGCTGGTCCTTAAGCTGCCACTGGACAATCTTTGAAACTTCTTAGTTCATAGTAGTCTGTTTGAACCTAAGGTATAAACATTGCTTTCTTTATTCATATGCTCAAGTACTTTATGTAGTGTATGTACACTTTGAATTTCATTTTAGATCTACTGTAAGTTTCTTTGTCGAAAATGAGTTGATGTCATAATTTCTGTTTTGTAATGTGTATGTTCATGGTATCAATTATATTGATCCAGTCTCATATTTCTTATAGATGAACCTTTTGCTTTGATAAAGACTTATAACATAGAGAGGCAAAACGTCAGAATATACTTTATTTTCTGTGTGGGATTTAAAAAAATAAACAGACTGAACGCAATCATCCTTGTAATCCTTTTTTTTACAATCGTGTGCCTAAGTTTTCCTATAATACTAGTTACGTTTTTTACTTCTGAGCCCAGCCTCTCTATTTTAAGTGATCAAGGTTTGGCTGCAGAAAAAAGCAGCAAAAAAGCAATGTGTGAACATAGACTAAAAGTATGAAATAGGCATTTGCGGTTTTGGTAAACTACTTTATGTATTCCTTGAAAGTTAATTGTTATATTTCGAGTGAAAATATTATATGGACTCATGAAAATCTCATTGTGTTGTTGGATATAGGAAAGTGGTGGGCAAAAAAACATAGCATAAGGGTATGTGCACACTGGTCGGGTTGGGGCCGGATTAGGTGTGTAAACCGCCGGTCGGTTTACATAAATTTCATGTAAATTTATGTTAATCCAAACCGGCGTTTGGATTAACATTGAAACCTATGTAAACCGACACCCGCTGTGCACACAGCGGCGGTTTACACATGCTCATCCGTTGCTAACCCGCTGGGTTCCCAGCGGGTTAGCAAAGAATGTGCATGTCCTATAATCCGGCCGGTTCTGCAGCGGCTGCAAGCAGAATCATGTGCTGCTTCCAGCCGCTGCAGAACCGACGCCACTAACCCGCTGTGCACCGCCGCACACCCGACCGTCTTCCGCAGCACGGACCCGACAGGAAGCCGGTGGGCGGCTCCGGAGCTTCCTGTCGGGTCCGCCCAGCCGCCGCCGCCTCTAACCCGCCCCCCGTGTGCACATAGCCTAAAGGATACAGTCTCTGGTGATTTTAAATATATGCTGTACACATTTCCCTGTCTCTACATAATGTATATTTATATATGTTGTTTTCTTGACTATACAATTTAATTAAGTAGCAGGGAATAAATGAATGCAGATCACATATAATGCTTTTTTTAGCTACAAATTTCTGTCTGACACAATAAGAAAAGTTATTAAGGTTGGTTCTCTGCAGTGAATGAAATGGAAATGAGAATATTCCACAAGGCAATTGTAAAGAGTTGGAACTATTACTGATGAGGGCAAGTGCAAAAAGGAAAAAGAAACTCTGTATTCCCAAATGTCGCTTTCCATAGAATCATAAATGACTCTTGTCTGATATGAGAATAGCATGTTGTGTATGAGGTTAAAAGGCTTCATCGCATTTCCCTACAGACCAGAATCTGTTTATTTATCGCTCTTTATTCAATTTGTTGTTTTGTACAGATTTTGCTTGCAAGTCCCACTTGGTGTTTATAGTAATCAGGGGTAGGTTAATGCTGCAGCAAAAATTCAGTATATACAGTAACAATTGAAGCTGCTGTAAGAGCACAGGCACAGTTATTTTAAGGTCATTATTATGGACCAAGACGTTAAGGCTTTGTTTTTACATTTAATATTATTAAAAGCATGACTATTGGGTAATGCAGAGCTGCACCTATTCTATGGTGCCTGAGGGGGCTTAAAAGTCTCTCTGCCATATGGATAAAAACAGTATTAAAAATGGCAGAGTGGCAAGTTTTACCACTGCTTGTAAATGACAAGAAACTAAGAAGTCACCAAGCAGTACCATGGCTATTTAAGATGGCAGTAATAAACAGGATTTTCCCACAAACAAAGTACATTTTAATCAATAGATCTTGGAATAATAATAAATTACACAATTAGATGTCAATAAAAATAATGTTCCTGTGCTGAGATAATCTTATATATATGTGTACCTGCTATGTACTGTGAGAAGTGATGGGAGTGATGGTGTGTCACGGTCCGCGCTGCTTCTGGATTAAAAACTCACCAAAGAGCCCAGCAAACTTTTATCCTCTTTATTCCTTAATCCAACGCGTTTCAACGCCACAACCCGGCGTCTTCCTCAGGGATATTACAAGCATACACATAGAGGGGGTTTTTATAGCCCCTAGATCTACAAAAAAGAGGTGTCCTCTATTTACCAATGATGTCATCCTCATCATCACCAGGGGGTGGGTCCACCCATTTTGGCGCAATTTTCATATAAAACACTCAATACATCGCAAAATTGCTGAAAAAAAGACCCATGTCTCCAGACCTTAATGATTAAATCAACTATAAAAGAAATTTTCTAAAATGGAGCAAATAAAAGCAGAAATTCCGAAGAAAACATCTCTCCATTAGTACATGTAAAAAATATATATAAAATGTAACGAATTGGGTTATTATTCGTTGGAGACTAGAACCTGGGGACCTTCGGTGTAAGCGTAGTGTCCTAATGGTTTCAGTGTTATGCACCACCATGGATTCTCATTTTAGGATAGTTAAATAAGGAAGTTACAAGCTTAAAAACCAAAGATTGAATATGAAAATAATCTTTGGAGATGAATAATATCCAAAAATTCTTAAATTCATCTCCAAAGATTATTTTCATATTTAATCTTTGGTTTTTAAGCTTGTAACTTCCTTATTTAACTATCCTAAAACGAGAATCCATGGTGGTGCATAACACTGAAACCATTAGGACACTACGCTTACACCGAAGGTCCCCAGGTTCTAGTCTCCAACGAATAATAACCCAATTCGTTACATTTTATATATATTTTTTACATGTACTAATGGAGAGATGTTTTCTTCGGAATTTCTGCTTTTATTTGCTCCATTTTAGAAAATTTCTTTTATAGTTGATTTAATCATTAAGGGCTGGAGACATGGGTCTTTTTTTCAGCAATTTTGCGATGTATTGAGTGTTTTATATGAAAATTGCGCCAAAATGGGTGGACCCACCCCCTGGTGATGATGAGGATGACATCATTGGTAAATAGAGGACACCTCTTTTTTGTAGATCTAGGGGCTATAAAAACCCCCTCTATGTGTATGCTTGTAATATCCCTGAGGAAGACGCCGGGTTGTGGCGTTGAAACGCGTTGGATTAAGGAATAAAGAGGATAAAAGTTTGCTGGGCTCTTTGGTGAGTTTTTAATCCAGAAGCAGCGCGGACCGTGACACACCATTACTCCCATCACTTCTCTTGGAACATACCACGATCCAGTGGTAGGTGGAGGTCCTGCAGCAGCTTGGAACATTGATTCCTAAACGCAGTTAAACCAGTTGTGGGGACCACAACTGGATCAGGTGAGCGGCCACACAGCACCACCGTATACATACTAGTGTCACTAGTGATAGGGCACTATTGCGCCTCTTGTCCCCCCCCCTTTATATTTTGCTATGTACTGTGTAATAGCCGTGTCTGATCGTACAGGAACATGGTTTGATCATACCACATCTCCTGTGCTAAGATAATCTTATATATGTGTCCCTGCTGTGTACTGTGTAATGGCCATGTCTGATCGTACAGGAACATGGTCTGATCATACCTCATCTCCTGTGCTAAGATAATATTATATATGTGTCCCTGCTATGTACTGTGTAATGGATGTGTCTGACCATACAGGAACATGGTCTGATCATATCACATCTCCTGTGTTGAGATAATCTTATATATGTGTACCTGCTATGTACTGTGAAATAGCCGTGTCTGATCATACAGGAACATGGTCTGATCATACCACATCTCCTGTGCTAAGATAATATTATATATGTGTCCCTGCTATGTACTGTGTAATGGATGTGTCTGACCATACTGGAACATGGTCTGATCATACCACATCTCCTGTCCTGGGATAATCTTATATATGTGCCCCTGCTATGTACTGTGTAATAGCTGTGTCTGACCATAAAAGAACATGGTCTGATCATACCACATCTCCTATGCTGAGATAATGTTATATATATATATGTTCCTGCTATATAATGTGTAGTAGCCGTGTCTGACCGTACAGGAACATGGTCTGATCATACCACATCTCCTGGGTGGGGGGGGGGAAGTAAAAAAGTATACAGACACTACAGCAGGGGATCACAACTGATTCTTTTTATGAGGTAAAACATTCCCCTTTCTATTTTTGCAAAATATTTTCCATCAAAGAAAGAATCATTTGCAATATCATGCATTAAAGTCTGAAAACTCTCCTTTACTATCGCAAATATGTTTGGAATAAGCATCCTTACTCATTGCATAAGACATACATGTGCATTTAGAGTTTTACTTTTATTCTTATAACTCGCTATTCATTAAATTGACCTATCACATCAAACTTTGTCATTAAATAATTCTGCTAAAGAAATCCCTAAAAAACAATTCAAAATTACATATATAGCCATTAGTATTTTATCAGTCATAGGGCCACGTCACACACACAGATATGTGTCCAGATATTGGTCACAGATCTCTAGTTGCAGTGAAATGATGGACACATTGTTCCATTTGTACACAGACACAAAACGGAGCAATCTGTCCATGATTTCACTGCAACCAGAGATCTGTGAACAATATCTGCACAGATATCTGTGTGTGTGTGTGACGTGGCCGATAGTGGTAAATTATATCTTGTCTTATATTCATACCTGACAGAGATCTAGTTTGTAGTGAAAAGATCCCCCATGATTCCCAAGGATAAGTACCCTTGTGTGGTCTCCTCCCCTTGCAAATAAGTTAATATTTTCGATTCCTGTCACTTTGCAGGTACTCCAATTACCGCCATGTATAGTAGAGCAGTGCTTAGAAGCTGCTGAGCACATAACTGTAATTTTTTGGCTGCGTTTGGTAAAAGTGTCCATATTCGATTTTTTAGAGGACACACCGTTATAAATGATAGTGTCTCACATAGTCAGTGATTCTAAGAAAAGGTTCTTTATTCCACCATGTGCACAAAACGTAATTTTTACCGTATATACTCGTGTATAAGCCGACCCGTGTATAAGCCGACCCCCCTACTTTTGCCCCCAAAACCTGGGAAAACCTATTGACTCGTGTATAAGCCGAGGGTGGACCCCAGCACAAGTATACAGGCCTCCCCAGTCGTAGTATATAGCAGACTCCCCAGTGGTATACAGGCCTCCCCAGTGGTAGTATACAGCAGCCTCCCCAGTGGTGTATACAGGCCCCAGCAGTATTACAGCAGCCTCCCCAGTGGTGTATACAGCAGCCTCCCCAGAGGTGTATACAGCAGCCCCAGTGGTGGTATATACAGGCAGCCCCAGAGGTGTATACAGGCAGCCCCAGTGGTGGTATATACAGGCAGCCCCAGAGGTGGTATATACAGACAGCCCCAGTGGTTTTATATACAGGCAGCCCCAGAGGTGTATACAGCAGCCCCAGCCCCAGAGGTGGTATATACAGGCAGCCCCAGAGGTGGTATATACAGGCAGCCCCAGAGTTGGTATATATAGGCAGCCCCAGTGGTGGTATATACAGGCAGCCTCAGTGGTGTATACAGCAGCCCCAGTGGTGTATACAGCAGCCCCAGTGGTGGTATATACAGACAGCCCCAAAGGTGTATACAGGCAGCCCCAGTGGTGGTATATACAGGCAGCCCCAGAGGTTTTATATACAGGCAGCCCCAGAAGTGTATACAGCAGCCCCAGCCCCAGAGGTGGTATATACAGGCAGCCCCAGAGTTGGTATATACAGGCAGCCCCAGTGGTGGTATATACAGGCAGCCCCAGTGGTGTATACAGCAGCCCCAGTGGTGTATACAGCAGCCCCAGTGGTGGTATATACAGGCAGCCCCAAAGGTGTATACAGGCAGCCCCAGTAGTGGTATATACAGGCAGCCCCAGTGGTTTTATATACAGGCAGCCCCAGAGGTGTATACAGCAGCCCCAGAGGTGGTATATACAGGCAGCCCCAGTGGTGGTATATATAGGCAGCCCCAGTGGTGGTATATACAGGCAGCCCCAAAGGTGTATACAGGCAGCCCCAGAGGTGGTATATACAGGCAGCCCCAGTGGTTTTATATACAGGCAGCCCCAGTGGTTTTATAAACAGGCAGCCCCAGAGGTGTATACAGCAGCCCCAGCCCCAAAGGTGTATACAGGCAGCCCCAGTGGTGGTATATACAGGCATCCCCAGAGGTGGTATATACAGGCAGCCCCAGTGGTGGTATATACAGGCAGCCCCAGAGGTGGTATATACAGGCAGCCCCAGTGGTTTTATAAACAGGCAGCCCCAGAGGTGTATACAGCAGCCCCAGCCCCAAAGGTGTATACAGCAGCCCCAGCCCCAAAAGTGTATCCAACAGCCCCAGCCCCAAAGGTGTATACAGCAGCCCCAGCCCCAAAGGTGTATACAGCAGCCCCAGCCCCAAAGGTGTATACAGCAGCCCCATCCCCAAAGGTGTATACAGCAGCCCCAGCCCCAAAGGTGTATACAGCAGCCACAGCCCCAAAGGTGTATACAGCAGCCCCAACCCCAAAGGTGTTTACAGGCAGCCCCCAAATGCTGGCACTTGCCCCCCTGCTTGTAAGCCCCCCGGCTGCTTAACTTACCATCCTCTGTCTTCTTCATCGCGCGCACAGGTGCCTCGGTGCTCCCGTCCTCCATGCTCCCGGCGTCATCCAGGGTACCCGGCCGTCGCGTAGCGATGACGTCATGCGACCGGCCGGTCACATGACCCCGGATGCTACGGAGGACGGGAGCACGGAGAGACCTACGCGCCCGATGAAGAAGACAGAGGATGGTAATAATAGCAGCCGGGGGGAAAGCCTTACAAGCAGGGGGGCAAGTGCCAGCATTTGGGGGGATATATTTAGTTATGCACTGCTTCCCCCTGCCGCTGATTGACACGGGGAAGCAGTGCATATGTAATGAGTGGCCCCACGTGACGGGGCCACTCATTCAGCAAACTCCCACCGCCTCCTCCAGCCTCCCCAGCTCTGGACACAGCCCCTACCTACCGTATTGACCCGTGTATAAGCCGAGGGGGAGACTTTTCAGCCCAATTTTTGGGCTGAAAAACTCGGCTTATACACGAGTATATACGGTAAGTGATTTTATATTTTGATATATCGGGCATTCCTGAATACAGCGATAGCAAATATGTGTTATTTTTAAGTTTTATTTTCAATGGGGCAAAAGTGGGGTGATTTAAACTTTTCATTTTTAATTTTTTTAAAACTTGTTTTTGAACTTTCTCTTTATTATACTTAGCCCCTTGGGGCACCTCAGCACTGCAATGCGCAATTGCTTGTGCTTTGCAGAGAGATGCTAGAACATCTCTTGGCATAGCACAAATAATCACTTTCTGCAAGTGATGCAGTTCAGGGATTGCCATCAGGAAGTGATTCATGACAGCTTCTGGATTCATCAGCTGACCCCAGATTGTCACAGCAATGCATTGAATCCCCATGATCGCATTACGGGGCTGCCGATGCCAGTGGGGAACAGTGCGATCCCCTCCGTGGTGCTTTGGATTGCACTGTTATTGATTGACAGCAAATCCAAAGGGTTAACAGTGCCAATCGGATCACTTATCCAATCAGTGCTGTTAACTACACGTCAGCTGATTACATCAACTGATATGTGTGGGGAATGATGCGAGCTTAGCACATTAGCGTTTATCAGAGGGAGAGAGAGGCAAAGGGCGTACTATTACACCCTTGGTCATGAAGGGGTTAACACACTCCGTTTCATAGACCAAGGATGACCCCTATCCTGTAGCCTTCTATCCACTGATGTATATTCTTGAGCTAGTGTGTTTTAATGTGTTGTATTCCTTTTGATTCAAATAAATTTTCCCTTTGGAATATTTTTAATTATATGTTTAGCATGACAAAAATAATCTACTAAAGTGGCACTTGTGGCCATTTCCTCTCTATATAAGGAGATGGAGATCTGACCTGTTGGATCAAAAGAACTAATTAATATTAGTTTTTGGTAATTTTAGATTTTCATTGTTAGAATTAAAAAAAACAGACAAACTCACTGATTGCGAAATGTTAGTAGAAGGTCGTTAAAATAGCAGCCATACCACCTAATATACAGGGTGGGCAATTAATATGGACACACTAAAATAAATTGGGAATAGTTGGTAATACCAACTTCCTATTTGTGACACATTAGTATATGGGAGGGGGAAAACTTTTCCAGATGGGAGGTGACCGTGGCGGCCATTGTGAAGTTGTCCATTTTGGATCCAACTTTATTTTGTTCAATGGGAAGAGGGTCATGTGGCGCATCAAACCTATTGAGAATTTTATAAGAAAAACAATTGTGTGCTTGGTTTTAATGTAACTTTATTATTTAATTAGTTATTTACAAGTTTCTCTATGTTTACAGCCATTGACACGTGGTACAGGTTATAACACGTGAGGAGCGGATAGAAATTGTGTTGATGTCTGGTGAACGCAGTACATGGGTCATTGCAGCAGATTTCACTGCAAGACACCCTATGAGACCACCCATCTCCCATACTACAATTAGCAAACTGCTTGCCAAATTTTGTGAAAGAGGTTCAGTGTTGGATTTGCCAAAATGTGGATGCAAGAAAACTGTCACTAATGAAGAAACATCAGTGGCTGTCCTAGCTTCATTCAGCAAGAGTTCGTTCACAGAATAGCACTCGCCGCATGTCACTGGAGAGTGGCATCATTTGAACATCCCTTCAGCGGATACACTACCTGACAGAAGTTATGTCGCTTATCCATGTTGTGTAAATAAAAGCTTATAACCTGACATTAAATTCATCCGTTGGTTGTATAAATTTCTCTTTTGAAAGCTAAAACCCTCCGAAATGTGGTTTAGGTTAAGAGAATAAATTGGCATCAATGCTGAAATATTGATCATTTAATGAACACAGAATGGTCAGATTTTGGCAAACAAAAGTTTTGTCGCCTGGTCATATAATGCACCCAATCCTAGTTTACATCCTCACCTGTGCTCACTAAATGATCGGTTAATTAGTGGGTGTGTATAAAAAGAAACCCAACACCCCAGACCTTCACTTAAACTGCAACTTGAGCTCTGACAACAAGCCAAAAATCCACCCTGCAACCAGAACCTTGATTATCAAGAGGCTGAAGACCAGATCCACTGCAGAGGTGGATGGCACCTTTAATGTGTAACCAAAAAATTGCCAGGTAAATACCAATTGCACCTAGCAGCGGCTGCCAGCTCCCCTGAGAGGCTGGGCCCTCTGGGGGGCGTCTGTCATTTTGTGAGCCGTGTAATCAGTGCGGAGCAGCCTGCCTGACCTAATTGCAGGTGTGTGACCAATAGGCTGCTCTGACACTATGCCTTGCATGCACCGTGACAGAGCCCTATGGTAACCTTGTGTCTTTAAATACCACCAGTCACCTCCCTGACAGCATGGCCAGACGCTGGTGCCACAACCGCCCTCACTGTGGGTTGCAGGTGATTGAGCACCGGTATACAAACACCTGTGTTGACTCTCAGGGGAGATGGCATCCGCTGCTAGGTGCAATGGATATTTACCTGACAATCTTTTGGTGAGTTTTTCTCTGTTTTTATGTCCTATTTCGGTGAATCACCTTTACTGTGTCTCAGCATCAAGTACAAAGAATTTAAAAAAGATTTGAAGAGACTGGAGATATGCCCAGGTCCCCAAGACCCCACAAGACAACTGCTCAGGAGGAATGTTTGTTGGTTAGAAAATCCAAAGCAAGCCCCTCTTCCACTGCAGCAGAGCTCCAAAAGGCCTGCTCACTTCAAGTCTCTGTGTCAACTAGAACAGTTTGTAGGATTCTGTCTCGAAATGGTCTCCATGGTTGAATCAGTGCCCAGAAGATAGCACTAAACAAAAGGCAAATAAAAAACTGTGTCGCATTTGCAAAGTCCCACAGCCTGCTAAACAGATGAATGCTGGAAAAGTGGCGGAAGGTGGATTTCTCCGATGAATCATCAGTAGAATTACACCACAGCCACCGCAAATACTGCAGGAGACCTACTGGAGCCCGTATGGATCCAAAATACACCCAGAAAACAGTTAAATTTGGTGGTGGAAAGATCATGGTCTGGGGCTATATTCAGTATGGGGGTGTGCGAAACATTTGCAAGGTGGAAGGCAATATCAATAGCCTAAAATATCAAGAAGTATTAGCTACCTCTTATATTCCAAATCATAAAAGGGGTCAAATTCTGCAGCAGGATGGTGCTCTTTCTCATACATGGATCTCTACAACAAAGTTCCTCCAGGCAAAAAAATCAAGATGCTCAAAGATTGGCCAGTCCAGTCACCAGATATGAACATCATGGAGCATGTTTGGGGTAGGATGAAAGTGGAAGCTTGGAAGCCAAAACCAAAGAATCTAGATGAACTCTGGGAGGCATGTAAGACTGCATTCTTTGCTATTCCTGATGACTTCATTAATAAATTGTATGAATCATTGTTGAACCGCATGGATACAGTCCTTCAAGCTCATGGAAGTCACACAAATTATTAAATATGACTAATAGCACCACAACTTCATTCACCAATGTTATGCAACATATATTTGTATTTTAAGTTAATTATTTGTTTGAAAATCACATTACTTTCTGTGAGCGAGAAAACTTTTGTTTTGCCAAAATCTGACCATCTTGTGTTCATTAAATGATCAATATTTCAGCATTGATGCCAATTTATTTTCTTAACCTAAACCACATTTTGGAGGGTTTCAGCTTTCAAAAGAGTAATTTATACAACCAATGGATGAATTTAATGTCAGGATATAAGCTTTTATTTACATAACAAGGATAAGCAACATAACTTCTGTCAGGGAGTGTATTAGCTACTCACAGAACCCTTACAAAATCCAGCTGCTGCAGCATCTCAACAAGGATGACAGATCAGCACACTGAATTTTCAGAATGGGCAAAACAAAAATTGGAACAGGACCCTCAGTTTACACAGAACATTATGTTCAGTGATGAGGCAAACTTTTTTGTGAATGGTGCAGTTAACAAACAAAACCACCGCTATTGGTCTGACACTAACCCAAATTGGATAGACCCCTTCAAGACTGCTGGAACACAAACATTGATGGTATGGTGGGGTATATGGGGTACAAAGATAGTGGGGCCATTGTTCATCAATGGAAACCGTAATGCCACTCTATATAGCTAAATTTGCTACATAATGATGTGTTGCTTTCTTTATGCTTTGAAGATGGCATGTTTCCTGAGTTTTCCCAACAAGATGGTGTCAGGTCCGAGCATTCCTATATGAACAGTTTCATGGAAAGTGGATTGGTCATCGTGGGCCAGTTACATAGCCACCAAGGTCTCCCTATATGACCCCCTTAGACTTTTAGTTTTGGGGTCATATGAAGGTAATCGTCTATGCTCACCTTGTCGGGTTGTGCTGTCCCCGCACAACCCGGTAATACACTTGATAAGGCGCCCTTCACAGGCTCCAGCTCCTCCGCACACCATGTGCTCCGGGGGCTCCGAGCATCCGGTCACATCACTGCAGGTCCTTCAGTTAAAGCTCCTCCTGCTGAGACAGGGTTGAGTAGGGTGTCCCAGACAAACTGCTGGTTTGTGAGGGGGGTGCAGGCGGACTTATTATGTCTAGGTATGTGCGAGTACTGAAATATTCGGACTCTCTAGACTCGTAATGAGTAGGTCCCGATACTCGTTACTCGTTACGAGTATAGCGAGTCCTATTTAAGTCAATGGTGAAGCGAGTATTGCGATTAATTCCTCTGTTGCTGGACCCTATAAAGAGGTCTGGCAGCAGAGGAAAAACCTGCAATTCCCTAATTCATTGTTTAGAAGCTGGTGGTAAAAAGCCGTAAGCTGTAAATTCAAACTGGATTCTCCCGGATTGCCCCGGTCTGGGGCAATCCGGTACCATAGAGTCCCATGTTACGGGGCACCGGATTGCCCGGGACCGGGGCAATCCGGGAGAATACGATTTAGGGCACGATTCGAAAAATCGGTCAAAACTGGATTCACCCGGTCCGGTACAATCCGGCGCACCGTAACATGGAACTCTATGGTACCGGATTGCCTCGGACCAGGGCAATCCGGGAGAATCCGGTTTGATCTTACAGCTTACGGCTTTTTACCACAGGCTTCTAAATAATGAATTAGGGAATTGCAGGTTTTTCCTCTGCTGCCAGACCTCTTTATAGGGTCCAGCAGCAGAGGAATTGCATTTCTCTTGATTTACATTGGACTCGTTACTGTGCGAGTAATCGCTAGGAAACTCTCACATTAATGAGTAGCCCGAGTACCCTACCATTCGGCGAGTAACGAATAGTAACGAGTAGACTCGCTCATCCCTATTTTCTACATTAAGTAAAAAGAGGTGGAGGAGTAAAAAGAGAATGAGACACAGGTATGGACATGCCACACCCTTCTTAAATCATGTAAAACATAGCAAGGGGACTCCAACAAGAATCCTTAGGGCCACTTTACACACACAGATATCTGTGACCAACATCTGAACAGATCTCTGGTTGCAGTGAAATCATGGACACATTGTTCCATTTTGTGGCTGTGTACAAATGGAGCAATGTGTCCATGATTTCACTGCAACCAGAGATCTGTTCAGAAGTTGGTCACAGATATCTGTGTGTGTAAAGCGGCCCTTACTCCTTTCAAAGGGTCACACCTACAGCACAATGGCATCAATTCTCCCAGACCCAAAATTGCTCAATGGCCCAGCTTGCATGCATGGCACAGGGTCTGGAACAGGACCTGGCCTAGCATTTCATGGTTAAAGCTTGCTCAGCAACTAAATATTTTGTGTAGTATTACAGTAAAAACTACAGAGGTAGGTCAGTGACCTGAATAGGCCTAGTGGGCCGGATCCCCTCGAAGCTCATGCAAGCGCTCCCGTCAATGTTATGCCCCACCACACACATGTGGGACTGCCATTAGTTTTGTTGAGTACTATAGAAAAAACAGAGAGATGCGTCAGAGACCTGTTTGTGCCTAGTAGGCCGGATAAAGTCAAAGGGAACCTGTCCCTGAATATTAGAGATGATCCACCACCCTAGTGTTTGAATTCGATTCGGTTTGTCGAATTAAGGGTTTGTTTGTCAATTGTTCGTCGAATGTTCAACAAACACCGTCGAATATCATTGAAAACAATGGCAGGAAAAAACAAACACATACTAACACATAGAAAACACATAGAAAACAACTTCTAAGGTGTCCAAAAGGTGACAAACTTCTCAGAAGATACAACAAACACATGGAAAAGTGACAAGTACATATAAAAACGTGAAAAGAAAAGAGATGGACGAGTAAAATGAGGAGGAGACACAGATATAGGCATGTCATGCCCTTCGAAAATCCAATTTTACTCCAGTATTTGTATTGTATTGCTTGATTTTTACATCTGTATCTGTAAAGGTACCTTTACACGCCGCTACCGAAGGTTAGAAACCACCGGGTGTCGGAGACAATTGTATCTTGTACCGTCAAAACACCGCGAGGTAGCGGCGTGTAATTCAGGTTGCTGCCACCGTTCACTGTCGACACCTGTCTTTCAGCCGTGCTCAAAAACAGGTAGGTTTAAACCCTATGGTAGCGGCGTGTAATCGAGGAACAGGAAGGTATTTTCGTCACCTAGTGAACTCCCTGGGGCGTGACACAGCCTCCGGGATACCGCCTCCCTTCAGCGATCATTGGTGGAAGATCCTGCGTTACGATTGGTTGTCCCTGCATAGGGCGGCATACTTAAGGGGCTGACCAGTCACACTACACAATTGCAATAGCATCATGTATTGGCCAGCCTTCCTGCGCTGGCCAATCATGATGCTATTGCATTGTCCAATCACCGTACGAGCGTCTCGTAATCCACAACTCTGGCATGCCTATGTGTTGTCCCTGCTGCCCCAGGTCCGCCCATATTCCCTTGTGGTAGCGGCGTGTAAATCAGGGAAGGTGCTCTACAGAAGGTAACCTGCGGCACCCGTCGGTGCTTCCAGGGATAGAAAAAACCTACTGTGGACCACCTTGTAGCGGCATGTAAATGCGGTATCGGGTACCGTTAGGAACCGTTGAAACATGCTCGTGCACGTGAGACACCCGGTGGTTTCTAACCTTCGGTAGCGGCGTGTAAAGGTACCTTAAGGCCACGTTCAGACGATGAGTATTGCTTGATTTTTACTTCGGTTTCTGTAAGGCCTCGTGCAGACGATGAGTATTGCTTGATTTTTACATCTGTATCTGTAAGGCCACGTTCAGACGATGAGTATTGCTTGATTTTTACTTCGGTTTCTGTAATACCTCGTGCAGACGATGAGTATTGCTTGATTTTTACATCTATATCTGTAAGGCCACGTTCAGACGATGAGTATTGCTTGATTTTTACTTCGGTTTCTGTAAGGTCTCGTGCAGACAATGAGTATTGCTTGATTTTTACATCTGTATCTGTAAAGCCACGTTCAGACAATGAGTATTGCTTGATTTTTACTTCGGTTTCTGTAAGGCCTCGTGCAGACGATGAGTATTGCTTGATTTTTACATCTGTATCTGTAAGGCCACGTTCAGACGATGAGTATTGCTTGATTTTTACTTCAGTATGTGTAACGTCACGTTCAGACGATGAGTATTTTGTGATGTTTTTCCTCACTATTTGTAAGGCCTTGTGCAGACGATGAGTATAGTGTCACATTTACGGGACTACAAGAATAGTCTCCCTTTTTTCAAAAAATTTGGGCACAGACACCACTAAAGTGGCATCAATTGCACCACAGTTGCAAACTTTAAATGGTTACTTTTAGGCAAAAATCCACAAGGCTTTAGTCTCCCCAGGATGACACAGGGGTAGAAAAGTCCTTGCGGATCCATGCCTTGTTCATCTTTATGAATATTAGGCCTGTTTCACACCTCTGCGCCTGGCCACGCGTTTCCAGCTTTTGTAAGCGTCAGAGCGGGCGCATGCGCTGTGCGCTCTGCCAGTTTCACTTGCGCTTCTCACTGGCAATGCGCACGCTCAGCTGTGCTTGGCCATAGGACATAATGGGGGCCCCGAGCGCAGCTGAGCGCACAGGGGGCAGTAGGTATGCACTTACAAAAGCTGGAAACGCGGCCCACATCACCTCTGCGCCTGCACCTGCGCCAGCGCGACCAGGCTGGTGCAGGTGATGTGGCCAGGCGCAGAGGTGTGAAACAGGCCTTAGTCTGTCCACATTCTGGGTGGACAGACGCGTGCGCCTTTCTGTCAGCACACCACCAGCAGCGCTGAAGACACGTTCCGAGAGAACGCTGGCTGCGGGGCACGACAAGATCTCCAAGGCGTGAAGGCGAGCTCAGGCCATTTTTCCAGTTTGGAAGCCCAAAATGAGTAAGGCTCCAGTTCCCCAGTCATTGCATCGATGTTAAGTTGGAGATACTCGTGTACCAACGCTCCAGGCGTTGACTATGTGTCAGACTTCTCGTGTCTTCAGGGCTTGAAAATGAGGTTCTGAAAAAATCTTGAAACGAGTTACTGGTACAGTGTGAGTGATGATGACGCGACAGTCCCACGGTTGACAAGTTGGAACTGTGAGATTTACTCTGTCTACTACCACTGGTGGTTTGTGGAAAAGCCGATCTGAGATTATGTATCAGCTTCTGCTGATAGTCCCTTTGTATGGCAGGAATTATTTCAGCAAATTTGCTCTTGTAACGGGGATCTAACAGTGTGGCAAAACAGTAGTCTGCATTACTCCTAATTCGCACAATCCGAGGGTCATGTTGCAGGTAGTGCAGCAAGAAGGCGCTCATGTGTCTTGCGCACCCAGGAGGACCAAGTCCTTGTTGTGTTGATGGTGGGGAGGTGAGAATGATGCTTCCTTCCTCTGCCCTCTCCCCCCAACCTCGCACACAGAAATGTCATCAAGGTCTCCCTCATCTGCTGACTCTTCAATGCCCATCGCCAGTTCATCCTCCATTTCTTCCTCGGCTCCTGCAGCTTTCTGAAGAGGTTGGTTGCTAACATGCGCCCTCGTGAATGCCTCTCCACCACCCTCCCATGCCTGCCGTCTTGGTGCTGCCGACTGTGAGGATCTTGCAAATGTTGTCATCCCTTCTGCATAGGACTCCTCCTGTACTTCCTCAACCTCCTCTTGTCCCACCACCTAACTCCGAATATTGTTTAGAGTGTACTCCAGCATGTAGATGACCGGAATAGTCATGCTGATAATGGCATCATCAGCACTAAACATCTTCATCGCCATTTCAAAACTGTGCAGAAGGGTGCATAGGTCCTTGATCTGAGACCACTCCTGCAGCGTGATCTGCCCCACCTCTGGATCTCGTTGGCCCAGGCTATACGTCATAACGTATTGCACCAGGGCTTGGCAGTGCTGCCACAGTCGCTGCAACATGTGCAGAGTAGAATTCCAGTGTGTCGGCACATCGCATTTCAGCCGGTGAATGGGCAAGCCGAAAGACTGAGTGAAGCGAGTCTTTGAGCTGCGGGATGCGAACGCCGGAAGTGAGCACATAGCAACCATGCCCTCTGCAGAAGCCCATCTAGGCTGGGATAGTGTGTCAAAAATTGCTGGACAACCAGATTCAACACGAGAGCCATACAAGGCACGTGTGTGATATTGCCCCGGCGAAGGGCCGCTCCCAGGTTTGCAGCATTGTTGCACGCGGCCTTCCCTGGCTGCAGGCTGAGTGTAGACAACTATTGCTAAAACTCGGTCGCCAGAGCTGACCACAACTCCTCAGCTGTGTGACTCACATTTCCTAGGCATTTCAAGGTAAAGACCGCCTGATGGCGTTGAGCCCTGCTGCCAGCATAGTAGGGAGGTGTGCAGGATTCCTTCTGTGCAGTTACAACCAGCAGTTACATTACCAGACAGGCTTTGGGCGGAGGTGGAGGATCGGGACGAGGTTGAGGAGGCAGAAACAGTGGAGGAACTTCTATCTACAGAGGATGGACACACAACTCGTGGGGACGGCAAGACTTGGAAAGCAGACCTTTCTCCAGCTCTCACCATGGTTAACCAATGCCCAGTCAGCGACATGTAACGCCCCTGTCCATGCTTACCGGTCCAAGTGTCTGTGGTGAAATGCACCTTGTCACACACAGAGTTTCTCAAGGAAGCGGGGATGTTGTCTGCAACATGCTGGTGTAGCGCAGGCACACCTTTCTTGGAGAAGTAGTGGCGACTGGGCATCTGGTACTGGGGTACTGCGACGGACATAAGGTCTCGAAAATGTTCTGTTTCCACCAGGTGGAAAGGCAGCATTTCTGAAGCCAACAGCTTGCAGCTGGTGAAATTCAAGCGCTTAGCTTTCTCATGGCTAGGAGGAAATGGCCTTTTACTTATCCACATCTGAGGGATGGAGGGCTGGCTGCTGTGCTGAGACACAGTTGAGTGTGGTGTCCCCGGCAAACTGCTAGTCTGGGAGGGAGGTGCAGGCGAAGATGTAATGTTGCCTTCATCCAAAGGTGGTGCTCTCAATGTCTGAGAGAGCTCAACACCAGCAGCATTGTCTACTTGAAAACCAAGTGAAGACGTACCAATCACACTGCTTGTTGTGGGTAAAGAAGTGGAAGGTGTACGTCAAAAGGCATGTGTGACAGCTGTCCCCACAGTCACAGACGATGAAGAGGACACGGATGCACTTGATGGGGCAGACGGTGGTAGGCCTGTCCCGCTAGCCCGCATTCTAGCATGGTGAGCTTCCCACTGTGACTTGTGCTACATGTCCATGTGGCGGTTCATACATGAAGTACTCAAGCTGGTGAATTTTTGGCCTCTACTCAGAGATTGGTGACAAATCTTGCAGATGACATTAGTTGGGAGATCCTTGGCGATGTCAGAGAAGGCCCAGGCTAGGCAAGGCTTAGAGCCCTTGCGAGCTGCAGATCCAGCACGACTTCAGAAGCAGAGTTGTGGCTGTGGATGCAGTTGTTGGCGTGCTTCCAGTGCTCCTTCTATGTCCAGGAAGGCGCAACCTAACCTCGTCATCAGTAGCATCCTCCTCCACCTCCTGTGCTGACCTCATAGACTGGCTGACTGTGGGTTGACAGTAAGTGGGATCTCCAAACTCATCATCATCCTCTGTGTTCTCACACCCCTCATCCTCAGAGACAACCTTTTCCTGCCTTGAACGATAACTTCATTTCACAAAGCATTCACTGATCTCAGAGAGACCAGTCCAAGAAAACACTGCGGGCAGCTGGCTAAAGTGGTCAACACAGTGAATTCCAAGGCGCATTACCCCCTGGGAATTATGAATATGCAAATAGAGTCTGTGGAGCCTCGGTTAGGAGTCTCAAACACAGGATGTCCCTGAGGAAGGAGCTCGGATGTTGCTCCGAAACGCGTAGGAGAGGAGGAATAAAGGAAGTTTTTATTTGAAGCATTGCCTTCCTTGTGATCTATCGTGTCACAGCAGCGTGGACTGTAGTACACCTTTTCCTAACGACAGACTAACCAGACCTAGACACCTCTGCACAGCCAGAGAAATAACTGTTCCTAAAGATGGATGTAGGAAAAGCTATCTTGCCTCAGAGCAGAACCCCAAAAGAATAGCAAGCCCCCCACAGATATTAACTGGGAAACGAGAAGGAAAAACAAACACAGGCAGAGTATAAGGTTTAGCAAAAGAGGCTATGACTCACCATTGCCAGATGCTCACGTCTAAGGCGATGCAGCACTTGTCACGGTTCCGCGCCTGAGGCTGTGGGGCCCAGTGGTCAGATCAAAAGGGGATGAACGGATGGGGATAATTCTTGTTGTCGTGACGCCACCTGTGGGAGTCCGGTGATGGCACCGGCGCTGCTTGGGCCTACGGGGGATGTGCGGCAGCTAGATGGGACGCTCCCACAGGATGAGCGGGAGACCCCGGGGCCAGGAGCTGTCTTGGTGTAATATGGCAGCTCAGGTAGTTACTGCGTATTAGTCCAGGAATAATGCTCGGACACATAAAGTCTTTTAGTACCTTTACTGGTGACAACAAGTACACTCGGACCGGGTGATGAGGTTGACACTCCTGAAGTTTCCACAGCAAGCAGTGGTGTAGGCTTCCTTCTATGTTGTTCTGGTGAGGTCGGGTGGATATGGACCGGGTTGTACGTTCTGGTGGAACGTGATTCACCTGAGTATGCTGCACTGAGGGCACTATCAAAGGGGTCAGGGGAATTCCTCCTTCCCTGGGCTCTCATCTGGTGGTGCTTCAGGTGTACAGGGAGCTAGACTCCCTGGTTGGGGTGCTGGTTTCTCTGCAGTCTGCGTTGTAGTTCCTGCAGCTTGGTTCCAGTAACGAATTGTTAGGGAGAGTTAGGATAACTCTTCTGTCCCTGTGAGGTATTTGCCTCCTGTCCTATGACCCCAGTTGCAAGGGTCTCTCACTTTCCCGAGTGTTCTGGTATGGGCCTAGTGTGGCTCCAGTACCAGGTCAGCTCTCCTAGCTGTTCACAGTTCTAAAGCGACTGCACACTCCACTGTTTCTTCCTCCAGGACCCGTATTTATAGGGGAACTGGCTTAAGGTAACAAGTGGGGCTCCCCCTAGAGGCCTGGGGTGAAAAGGGGTGTAAAAGGTGTTTTATTTAGTGAGTGCTGCTTGCTGTACACATTCCATTTGTGTACCAAGAGTTCTGTGGTGCCCCAACCAGGGTGCCAGGGTGCCACATTCCCCCTTAGTTAACTTCAGTTCTCCCGGACTGAGCAAAGAATTTTCTTTACAACTTAATACTAAACATTTTATACACATTTAATAACCAGTATTTACAAAGTCTTACTGAAAAATACAAAAATCACTGAAAAGAAAGGGGAAAAAATAGGGAAAATATGAAAAACTAGATGGCGGCCCGATTCTAAAGAATCGGGTATTCTAGCCTATGGTTATTAGGATATACGGGGGCTCAGTGGTTAGCAGACTATACAGCGGCTGAGTGGTTAGCAGAGTATACGGAGGCTCAGTGGCTAATAATCTGCTTTAGGGCAGAGTGCAGTGGTCAGGGTCAGAGTTCAGTGGTCAGGGGCAGAGTGCAGTGGTCATGGGCAGAATGCAGTGGTTACGGGCAGAGTGCAGTGGTCACGGGCAGAGTGCAGTGGTCACGGGCAGAGTGCAGTGGTCAGGGGCAGAGTGGAGTGGATGGGCCAGAGTGCAGTGGTCAGGGGCCCGATGCAATTGCATCGGGAGCGCGGTGAAATGAATTGTGTGTATAGAGGCGGGTCAGTGGGTAGCAGAGTCTACATGGGGCTCTGTGGGTAGCAGAGTACACAGGCGGCTCTGTGGATAGCAGAGTATGATGTGGCGGGAGGCTGGAGGGGTGAGGAGAGGTGGCGCTGGAGGGGTGAGGAGAGGTGAGGCAGGAGGGGTGAGGAGAGATGCGACTGGAGGGGTGAGGAGAGAGGAGGCTGGAGCGGCGACATGAGAATTAGGCACACCTCTGCTCCTCCAGGCTGCACACATCACGGGGGTGGTCTCCCGCCCGTGATGTGTGTTTTAGGCAGTGTAGGGGCGTTGGTAAGCGTGGCGGGGCTGCCTGAGTCTTACTCCGCTTAGGGCCGGCATGTTGGTCCACTCTGGACGGGTGTAGCGTTGTGGTGACGTGACTTTGGCGATGACAAACTGACGGAAGTGCTGGCTAAAATGACGGAAGTGAGCCTTTGGGTTTTATATATTAGATATAGCAGCACTATGGTATATGGCGGTACAGTATAGCACATGTATAGCAGCACTATAGTATATGGCAATATATTACAGTATATGTACAGGTGCACTATAGTATATGGGGGTATTTTATAGCACATGTATAGCAGCGCTATGGTATATGGCGGTACATGACAGTACATGTATAGCAAGCGCTATGGTATATGGTGGTACATTACATTACATGTATAGCAGCGCTATAGTATATGGCGATACATTACAGTACATGTATAGCAGCACTGTAGTATATGACAGTATTTAACAGTATATGTAGAGTTTTACTATAGTATATGGTGGAATTTTATAGCACATGTATAGCAGCACTATGGTATATGGGCATACTCTGCTCCCCCCCGCTCCTCCCTTCAAAAAATAAAAAAATCCTCAGTGAGGATACTCACCTGTCCGCCAGCTCGCTCCACCTTTGTCTTCTAGGTCCTACAGGGGTTTAGGAGCCGTTGTTGCCTGGGAAACCGTTCAGCTGATCGGTCACATGACCGCTAACTGGCAGGGGGGATTAGGGGGACAGGACGGTGACGGGGGTGGAGTGGTGGCAGGATGGGGCGTGCGGGCAGGATGGAGGCGGCGGGGTAGGATGGAGGCAGCGGGGCAGGATGGTGGCGGGTGGCAGGATGGAGCGAGCGGGGCAGGATGGTGGCAGGATGAAGTGAGCAGGGCAGGATGGAGGGAGCAGGACAGGATGGTGGCGGGGGGGCAGGATGGAGCGAGCGGGGCAGGATGGAGGCGGCGGGGGGGCAGGATGGAGTTGGTGGGGGGGGCAGGATGGAGCTGGCAGGGGGGGCAGGATGGAGCTGGCGGGGGGGGGCAGGATGGAGGCGGGGGGGCAGGATGGAGCTGGTATGGGGGGGGGCAGGATGGAGCCGGCGGGGGGTTTAGGATGGCCGGCGGGGGGGGGCAGGATGCAGGGGGTGAGGGCAGGATGCAGCCGACGGGGGGGGATGGCAGTGTGGAGGGGGGCGGGGGGCAGGATGGTGCTGGCGGGAGGGCAGGATGGAGGCGGTGGGGGGGCAGGATGAAGCTGGTGTGTGTGGAGGGGCAGGATGGAGCTGGTGGAGTGGGGCAGGATGCAGCTGGGGGGTAAGGATGCAGCCGAGGGGGGGTGGGGCAGGATGGAGGCGGTGGGGGGGGGCAGGATGGTGGCGGGGGGGCAGGATGGAGGCGGGGGGGGCAGGATGGAGCTGGTGTGTGGGGGGGGGCAGGATGGAGGTGGCGTGGGGGGGACAGGATGGAGCCGGTGGGTGGGCAAGATGGAGCTGGTGTGGGGGGGGGCAGGATGGAGCCGGCGGGGGGTAGGATGGAGCCGGCGGGGGGGGTAGGATGGAGCGGGTGGGGGGGGGGCAGGATGGAGCCGGCGGGGGGGCAGGATGGAGCTGGTGTGGGGGGTCAGGATGGAGGTGGTGGGGGGGTAGGATGGTGCGGGCGGGGGGTGCAGGATGGAGCCGGTGGGGGGGCAGGATGGAGCTTGGGGGGGCAGGATGGAGTGGGGGGGGCTATGGAGGGGAGGGGGGGGGCAGGGTGGAGCCGGTGGCTGGTAGGGGCAGGATGGTGGTGGCAGGGGTAGGGGCAGGATGGATGAGAGCATACACACCCATGTGCCAGCTTGCAGGACCTGTGGTTGCCTGGGAAAGCAATCAGCTGATCGGTTTCCCAGGCAACCAGAGGTCCTCAAGGCATGGAGCTAGAGGACGTAGATGGAGCGCGCTGGGTGAGTATCCATGAGGTTTTTTGTTTTTTTTATTAGAAGCAAGCAGGAAGGGGGGCGCAGGAGCCGCGGGGGGGCAGGACGACCCGCGGGGGGGCCCGCAGGAGCCGCGGGGGGGCAGGACGACCCGCAGGAGCCGCGGGGGGGGCAGGACGACCCACGGGGGGGGGCCCGATGAGCCGCGGGGGGGCAGGACGACACGCGGGGGGGCCCGCAGGAGCCGAGGGGGGGCAGGACGACCCCGGGGGGCCCGATGAGCCGCGGGGGGGCAGGACGACCCGCGGGGGGCCCGATGAGCCGCGGGGGGGCAGGACGACCCGCGGGGGGCCCGCAGGAGCCGCGGGGGGCCCGCAGGAGCGGCGGGGGGGCAGGACGACCCGCAGGAGCCGTGGGGGGGCAGGACGACCCGCGGGGGGGCAGGAGCAGCGGCGGGGTGCCCGCAGTAGCGGGCGGAAGAGAGAGAGAGTGAAAGATCTATCTATCTCCCGGACATTGCAAGTGAAGCTGTGACTGACAGTGGAGCGTATTCAGTGAACACTCGCAAAGCCATTGCGAGTGAGGCTTTGCAAGTCACTGAAGCCTATTCTGCAAGGACTCGCAAAGCCATTGCGAGTGCCATTGCAAGTGAGGCTTTGCGAGTTAGGCTTTGCGAGTTAGGCTTTGGGAGGCAGCCACGGACACGACGACGTAAGTAGCGCCGAATATGACGGAAGTGGCCTTAGGGTAATTATATATTAGACAGTCCATACGGCACTAGTCCATCTGCTGCAGGCTGGAAAAAGTAAGTTTTTGGTCACACAAGTCCTGTGACAATCGTCCAAGTTTATAAAACGGGAAAAATGATAAAGTCCAGCGGTAAAGTCTCTGATGGCTTAAACACATACACGGGTATACATTTTAAACTTTATACATTCCCTATGGGTGTCTCTGCTTAGGAGGCCGGGTCTAACCTTCTTACCCTACCCAGGCACTTTCTGTCCCCAACTTAATTTACTTGGGACAGAGCCCAGTTCCTCCACCCTTCTGTACACTACTTTTTACAGTTTTTGAACACGGGTACTATTTACAGTGTTTAACAGGTAACATGGTTCCACTACATTTTAAACCCATTCTCTATATTTGTTTGGGGGTTGTCCTAATGTACTATGTGTGGATCTGCGTAGTGTGGGTGTTTCAAAAGCTGTTGGTGCAGTGTACATACTGGTTGTTGGTCTGTTGCTCCTACGTGTTTCTGGAATTCCATAGTAAGTACGTAATCTGTCTACTGGACTATCCTCTGTTAAAGGTGGTAATGTAGGTAATTGTCTAGGAATTCTTTGTCTTACTGTGAGACTAGCAGGTTCACCGATTACAGGAATTTCAGGTTCCAAGATAACAGGCTGCATCTCTTGCATTTGAACTGGTTCTTCTTGAACTGGTTGATTTGGTAATGGTTCTTGATTTTCTACAGGTTGGTAGAATGAAATAACTGGTATGATGAATGCACCATTGCATTGTGGCCAGTCGGCTGGTAAGTCTCCAATTTCTGTATGGACTAGATTTTCTTTTGGGGTTTCAATGGTTACTGTAGGGTAACTGGATATTTGAGGTATTAACTGTGTTGAACATTTCTTCAAATGGTCTCTTGATACAGTTGTAAAGGTATTTCCTTGGTCTTTGCTAATAACACAAGTTTTGGAATTGTCATATTGTGACAGCATAATTGTGTAGGGTTCTGATTCCCAATTGTCATCTAATTTGTTTGTTTTTCTCTTTCTTTTTAGGACGAGTTCACCAGTGGTTAGAGGTTCTGCTGAGGCATGCTTGTTAAAGTGGTGCTCTTGTTTGCTTCTGCTTATGTTCAAGTTTCTCTCAACACTCTCTTGTACTTTCTTGTACTGTTCTTGCCGTTGGTTTATCCAATCTTCATCCGAAGAATCTGGTGTTGGTTCGATGGTTCCCATCTGTAAATCAACTGGCAGTTTACCTGGTCTTGCTCGCATCAAGTAAGCAGGTGTGTAGTTAGTTGAACTAACAGGTATGTGGTTGTAGATATCCACAAGGTCTAGAAGTTTTTCAGGCCATTGATTTCTCTCTTCGAGGGGTATGGTTTTAAGCATGTCAATCACTATGTGGATCATTTTCTCACATAAACCGTTTGTTTGGGGATGATATGGTGTGGTCCTGATCTTCTTACACCCATATAGCCCTAGAAATTCTTGAAACAGAGCTGATTCGAATGCTGGCCCTTGGTCACTCAAGACTTGGTCTGGATACCCATGAGGGCGACAGAAGTAACTCTGGAATGCTTTGGCCGCTACCTCTGCAGTTAAGTCCTTAACTGGAACTACTACCAGGAACCTTGAATAGTGATCAACTATGGTGAGTGCGTAAGTGTAACCGGTGCGACTTGGGGTTAACTTCACGTGGTCAAGAGCAACTATTTCAAGGGGTTTTGTGGTAACAATTGGCTGTAATGGAGCTTTCTGAGTCAGATGGTCTTTCCTTCGAAGATGACACGGTCCACAGTTTTTACACCAATTGTCAATTAAGCCTCGCATACCGACCCAGTAGAAACGATCTTTCAGGAGCCTTTCCAGTTTCTTCCATCCGAAATGTCCTGCATTGTCATGGTAGGCTTCAAGGATCATTTGAACTTCAGTTTTGGGAACTACGATCTGACAGATGAGTTTGTGTGTTCTGGGGTTCAGATACCTTCTGCATAGTTTACCTTGGTAGACAAACAACTTCCCTTTTTTTTTCCACAGGCGTTTAGCATTTTGCGAGGCATCAGGGTCCATGCTGGCGTGCTCTTGAGTTATCAGCTCTCTGACCAAGCTGACGTCTGGATCATTGGCTTGAGCCTCCTTCAAGTCATGGTGAGGTAAAGGGTCACGGTCCTCTCTACACGTCTATGACTCGCCTGATGACACGTTGTTTTACCCGTACAATGGAAAGCAGGTAGTTCTATCTCCTCCAGGTCATCTATGTCTTCTCCCTCTTCAGGAAGGTTAGGCATTCTGAACAGGGCATCAGTGTTGCCGTTCTTGTGACCTGCCCGGTACTTTACAGTGAAGTCATAGTTTGAGAGTCTTGCTACCCAACGCTGCTCTAGGGCTCCCAGCTTTGCAGTCTCTAAGTGTGTTAGAGGGTTGTTGTCAGTGAAAGCTGTGAACGGGGTGGAGGCCAGGTAATGCTTGAAACGCTCTGTGATTACCCAGACCAGGGCTAGGAACTCCAGTTTGAACGAGCTGTAGTTCTCCGGGTTCCTTTCTGTGGGACGGAGCTTTCTGCTGGCGTAGGCTATCACCTTTTCTTTCCCCTGCTGACGTTGAGCTAGGACTGCTCCTAGGCCTTCATTGCTTGCATCAGTGTACAGTAGAAACGGGAGATTGTAATCAGGGTAGGTCAGGATTTCTTCTCCGGTTAAAGCATCTTTTAGCTGTTGGAAGGATTGTTCCTGTTCTGGTCCCCAGTGGAACGGGGGCCCCCTGATCTTGCCGTTTTTAGATTGACCTACTAAGAGATCTTGCATGGGTGCTGCTATCTTGGTATAGCCTCTGATGAATCGTCGGTAGTACCCGACCAGTCCTAAGAATTGACGTACCTCCTTGTAAGTGGTTGGCGCTGGCCAGTCCTTGATGACGGTTACCTTGTCCGGGTCAGGTGCTACGCCTTCGGCACTAACCACATGTCCTAGGTACTGGACCTTGGGTTTCAGCAGGTGACACTTGGACGGCTTTAGCTTCATACCGTACTTGGACAGCGACTCGAACACTTCACTCAGGTGTTGCAGGTGATCTTCATAGGTCTGGGAGTATACAATGGCATCATCAAGGTATAACAGCACAGTCTCAAAGTTCTTGTGGCCCAAACAACACTCCATCAGTCTCTGAAATTTTCCTGAGGTATTGCACAACCCGAATGGCATACTGTTGAATTCGCATAGCCCCATGGGCGTCGTGAAGGCCGTTTTCTCACGATCTTCCTCTGCAACGGAGACCTGCCAGTACCCACTAGTAAGATCTAATGTGGAAAAGTAATTGGCAGACTTAAGTGCAGCTAATGACTTCTCTATGCGGGGCAATGGGTATGCATCCTTGTGTGTGACTTTGTTGATTTGCCTATAATCTACGCACATCCTCATACTACCATCTTTCTTTTTAACCAGGACCAGTGGTGCTGCCCAGGGACTACAGCTATTCCTAATGACTCCTGCATTTTTCATGTCCTGAAGCATCTCTTTTGCTTTTTGGTGGTGTGTGGGTGGTATAGGTCTGTACCTCTCTTTGATAGGTGCATGGTCGCCTGTGGGATATTGTGTTGTACCCCTTTAATCCTCCCAAAGTCAAGTGGATGTTTGCTGAACACTTGCTCATACTCCTGAACTACCCAGTATACTCCATTGTTCTGATGAGAGGGTGTGTTGTCAGTTCCTACACTGAGCTCCTGACACCATTTCTCTAACTGATCTTTGGAGTGAGGGGGTTCGTCAGTTACTGTTTGGGAAGAGGATTTCACATTAAGTATGGCACTGTCTTCAACCTGGTGTAATTTTACAACAGTAGAATATCTTGGCAGTCTTACTTCGTCATCACCATAATTTAATATGCGTACAGGGACTCTCCCTTTTCTCACATCAACCAACCCTCTGGCTGTCAAGAGCGTAGGACTACGATCAGACATTACAGGTTCTACTGCAGCTTGGTAGTCCTGCCCTCTGAGGCCTATGGCTGCTCAACACCAGATCATCATTTCACTTCTGGGTGGTACCACAATTGGAATGGGATCTGTTACCCGTACACTGCCAATTTCACCATTTGACATTTTTACCTGCTGTTGGTACACCAGAGCTCGGATCTCTCTTTGGATGGCTCTCCTTTCTCTTGGTTTACCAGTATCAGCACTCTGTTGGAGTAAAAACACTTCATCGAGACATTTAACCATGACATTAGTACCCAGTACTACGTAGGGGTCCCTCTCGTATGGTTTGTCCTTAACCACTATGATACCCTGGTTCTTCAGCTGCACCCTCCCCACCTTTACTGTAGCTTCCCATTGTCCCTCTACTGTAACTAGCAAACCATTAGTTGCCTCCATGTTCAGATCACGGTGTGGGGGTTCCAGCTTAACATCTGGCCAGAACCGCTTGTAAAGGATACTCGGGATGGTTGTCACCTGGGATCCAGTGTCTATCAACGCGGTGGTAGCGGTGCCATCGACGATGATTGACAAGTACGGACGGTCTCCCACATACTTGTACTGCCAGTTGGTTGGGCCTGGACAGTCTACTCCTGAGGTTGACCCTTCTCGCCCAGGGGTTGCTCGTTTAAATGACTGGATTGGTAGGTACGTCCTTCTTTGTCGCTCTTTTGACTGACGCGGCGTCTGTCAGGGCTGTAGCGATCTGTAGGTTTTCCTCGCGGCGGCTGTGTCTTTCTCTTCATCCACGGACATCGTCGGGGCTGTCAGCGAGCTGGATCTTGTCCGATGACCTTGCTTCTGTCTTGGGTCTTCTTTCACCTCAGAGCTTGGCCATGTGTTTCATTAGCTGCTGCACATTGGTGCACAGTTGATCAAACCGGTCAGGTGTCACGGTCTGTGCGCTGGACTGAACCGTAGGGATTGGAGATGCTGCTGCCGGCACGGAAGGGGTCTTAACATACTGCGGCTGTGAGTTTAGATCGGGCACTGTAGGGAACTACTGTCCCCGCACTGTTAAGTCTCTTAAGGTGTCAAACTCTGCGTCACGGTTCTGCAGGGCCCACCAGCGTGCCTGTTTCTTATCATCAGGTAGTCTGAGTCCCACAACAAATTGTCCATTTAACGCTTTGTTTTCATCTCTAACACCATCAGGGTCGACTTGTTTGAACAGTCTCAGTGCTTCCTGTAAGCGCTATGAATAGTCCAGGACACTCTCCTGTGCCCCTTGTTTGCAATGGAAAAACAACAGTCTTAACTCCGCTTCGGTATGATGTTCAAAAACCCGGTTTAATTTAGCAAATATCTGCTTCACAGACTTCTGAGCTTCTATAGACCAGTGTCTGGTCTCCAGCTCTGCTGCATCTGTTAATTTTCCCATTGTAACTGAAACTCTTTGCTTACCGGTCATAGCGTACATATCCAGCACTTGGCATATCTTCCTTCGGAACGTATCCAGGGTACCGGATTTACCGCTGTACTTCGGTAACCAGGCCGCATTCAGGACGTATGGCAGAGATATCGGCATAATCGAAGCGGGTTGTTGCGGCATGACGCCGACGGGTGGCTGTCCTACCGGGGGTACGTTTGGTGGCCCCGGTGGAGCAACCGGTTGGTTTACTGCGTCGCCCTCGCCCTCGCTCCCCCTTAGTTGAGCGCGGCCAGTCCTTTCGATTTCAACGGAAGTTGTCGGCCTCGCGGTGAGGAGTGAGGCACCACGGGAATTTCCGGTTCCTGCTGCGTTCAGCGGAACTCGTCAGAGCGTGGGGCGGGGCCTATCTTCGCGCCCTTTGCACAGTAACGCCCCTTCTTTTCCCGCTCTCTGCGCAGCAATGGCGGTTCAAATGTACAGTTCAATAATCACAGTCATTAAATAGCACACAATACCCGTTGGGAAACGGGTCTGCTTGTATCTTGTTCGTGACGCCAAATTCTGACTCATCGTTGCCGGATGCTCACGTCTCAGGAGATGCAGCACTTGTCACGGTTCCGCGCCTGAGGCTGTGGGGCCCGGTGGTCAGATCAAAAGGGGATGAACGAATGGGGATATTTCTTGTTGTCATGACGCCACCTGTGGGAGTCCGGTGATTGCACCGGCGCTGCTTGGGCCTACGGGGGATGTGCTGCAGCTAGATGGGACGCTCCCCACAGGATGAGCGGGAGACCCCGGGGCCAGGAACTGTCTTGGTGTAATATGGCAGCTCAGGTAGTTTCTGCGTATTAGTCCAGGAATAATGCTCAGACACATAAAGTCTTTTAGTACCTTTACTGGTGACAACAGGTACACTCGGACCGGGAGATGAGGTTGACACTCCTGGAGATTCCACAGCAGGCAGTGGTGTAGGCTTCCTTCTATGCTGTTCTTGTGAGGTCGGGTGGAAATGGAATCCTGCCGGACGGGGTTGTACGCTCGGGTGGAACGTGATTCACCTGAGTATGCTGCACTGAGGGCACTATCAAAGGGGTCAGGGGAATTCCTCCTTCCCTGGGCTCTCATCTGGTGGTGCTTCAGGTGTACAGGGAGCTAGACTCCCTGGTTGGGGTGCTGGTTTCTCTGCAGTCTGCGTTGTAGTTCCTGCAGCTCGGTTCCAGTAACCGGATTGTTAGGGAGAGTTAGGATAACTCTTCTGTCCCTGTGAGGTATTTGCCTCCTGTCCTATGACCCCAGTTGCATGGGTCTCTCACTTTCCCGAGTGTGCTGGTATGGGCCTAGTGTGGCTCCAGTACCAGGTCAGCTCTCCTAGCTGTTCACAGTTTAAAAGCGACTGCACACTCCACTGTTTCTCCCTCCAGGACCCGTATTTATAGGGGGAACTGGCTTAAGGTAACTAGTGGGGCTTCCCCTAGAGGCCTGGGGTGAAAAGTGGTGTTTAAAGGTGTTTTATTTAGTGAGTGCTGCTTGCTGTGTACATTCCATTTGTGTACCAAGAGTTCTGTGGTGCCCCAACCAGGGTGCCAGGGTGCCACAGCCACACTAGCTTTATAGGAAAGACAGGATGGAATACTATTGCGGTCAGTATAAAACACTATCAAAAACCACCAACAGCAGATGTTACAAAAATTACCCTGAGTCACTAAGACTCGGCGAACTCTATATCAGCAGACTTCTATGAATCAAATGCCAGCAGAATTGGAAATAACAGATAGTAGTGAATGGTAAAATTCCTAGGAAGAAAACTTCCTATCGGAGAGCAGGTAAACAAATATATAGAAACTAAATAGCAAACCCACAGCTCAGAATAAGACAAAACATAAGCAGAACCTTAAGCACACAAACGTGTGCCACAAAATATCAAAGAAAACATTCACTTATCTTGCAAAGATCTCCACAGAGCAGAAGAAACCAGAGAGATGTGAACTCCTCCAGGAACAAAAGACAACTGGCAAGGATTGATCCACTTCAAACCATTATATGCTTCAAGAACCAGATTGCCAATTATCACCCTCACCTGTGAAGCCCACACAGTCAGGTGCATCACCAGCAAAAACCACCGGAGGGAGCTCCAGTGAATTCACAACACCCCAGACCATGATCTTTCCATCACCAAAATTGGATCCACACGGGCTCCAGTAGGTCTCCTGCATTACTTGCAGCAGCTATGGTTTAATTCTACTGAAGATTCATCAGAAAAATCCACCTTCTGCCACTTTTCCAGCATCCATCTGTTTAGCAGGCTGTGGGACTTTGCAAATGCCACAAGGTTTTTTCTTTGCCTTTTGTTTAGTGCTGGCTTCTGGGCATAGATTCGACCATGGAGGCAATTTCAAGACAGAATCCTACAAACTGTTCTGGTTGTCACAGGGACTTGAGGTGACCAGGCCTGTTGGAGCTCTGCTGCAGTGAAAGAGGGGCTTGCTTTGGATTTTCTAACCAACAAATGTTCCTCCTGAGCAGTTGTCTTGTGGGGTCTGCCAGACCTGGGCTTTTCAAACACATCTTCAATCTCTTCAAATCTTTTTTTAATTCTTTGTACTTGACGCTGAGACACATTAAAGGTGCCAGCCACCTTTGCAGTGGATCTGGTCTTCAGCCTCTTGATAATCAAGGCTTTCGTGGCAGGGTGGATTTTTGGCATGTTTTAGAGCTTAAGTTGCAGTTCAAGTGGAAGGTTTGGGGTGCTGGTTTTCATTTTAGATACACCCACTAATCATTTACTGAGCACAGGTGAGGATGTAAACTAGGATTGGGTGCATTATATGACCAGGCGACAAAACTTTTGTCTTGCCAAAATCTGACCATTCTGTATTCATTAACTGATCAATATTTCAGCATTGATGCCAATTTATTTTCTTAACCTAAACCACATTTAGGAGGGTTTCAGTTTTCAAAAGAGTAATTTATAAAACCAATGGATGAATTTAAAATCAGGTTAAAAGCTTTTATTTACATAACATGGATAAGCGACATAACTTCTGTCAGGGACTGTACTTTATATATATATTTAGCAGCTAGCCTGGTATGTGCATAGACCATGACGAAGGTGTGATACGCCGAAACCCATCTTGTTCGAGCCTGCATTCTGCCATTGTCAGTTTTATGTGTTGTGGATATTTTATGTAAGGAAATAAAAAGTATTTTTTTAAATAATATTGGATTTTTTAATGTTCTCATTGGATATTCCTCTCTTTTTCCTATAGATAAAGAGTCCATGTTAGGTGTCTGCGCCTACATAGTAAAAAAAAAAAAACTAATTTTTTTCTCTCTCCAATATATTTGAGCCACTTGTTTACACCAAGTAGTTATTGTATCAGACGTGATGGAATAATAATTTATTAGTAGAAAGTGTCTGGGATCGGTTGTAGTCTGATGTGGTATCCTCACCCATCCCTTGTAGACTGGAAGCCCTTCCGGGCATAGCCCTCTCTCCTCCTGTACCTGTCTATGCCTTGTACTATTAATGTTCGTTGTACTTGCTGCTATTATGTATACCCCTTTTCACATGTAAAGCGCCATGGTATAAAAGGCACTTTTATAATATTATACTGGCCAATTTATGTTTATATAAAAAGTCTTACGTGCTTCAGCATACCATGTGCGTATTTAATAGATTAAGTTACTGGCCAGACCTATGAACAGTGATGAAAAATGTACCACTCCTATATATTGTAATCCAAACTGTCCATGTTCAATTGTAGCAGGCAATATATCTTCAGTGATGACTGAAGGTGTAAAAAGAGCAAATGTACACTAGATGGCAGCAGAGCACTGTTACTAGTGTTTTCCTTTCCACATTTGAAAAAAGTGGGTGACTCTACCACAAATGCAAGGATAATCAACAGAACAGCAGGGCTCCTGGGGAACACTGCAGTTGGACTGTTAGAGGACTCCCTCTGTTATCGAGATAGAAGAACCTCAAGTTGTACAACTTATCAGCCAGGGGATGCACTGCAGAAAGGGGAATCCCTGCCGTCCTCTGCTAGCAAGTTATGAGCCGCGCCACCCGCACTTCAATGGAGCACTGAGGGACAGGAACCACTCCAGGCAACAGCACCAAGGATTCTGATATTATTGGGATCTCGCTCCAGAGATTCTCATCAGCTGAAGGCCTAGAAGATATAGCCAATCCCTGATTTTAAAGGGAAAAAATCAGCCCCCAGCCTATTAATACAAGTCCCTGCACCATCTTTATTCTAGCCATCCCTTTGTATAAATATTCTTTATTTCTAAAGTTTATATAACTGCTTTTATTACCTGCTGAACTGTGGCTTCTCAGTGCTTGAGAACCTCGTGCATTGCGCATGCGCGAGGTCCTCAATACACACAAATGGGTGTACTGACATCAGGATAGCCGCATATGACACGATTACCAGCATACCGGCTATACCGCCCATGTAGGAGGACGAGAAGGATCAGCATTGTTTATCACACCCAGTGGGGCATGAATAATTGAATTACAGGCGGCGATGAGAAGCCACAGGGAATGCCCTGTGTGACTTCTCAAGCACTGAGAAGCCGCAGTTCAGTAGGTAATAAAAGCAGTTTTATAAACTTTATAAATACAGAATATTTACACAAAGGGATGGCTAGAATTCAATAAAGATGGTGCAGGGACAGGTATTAATAGGCTGGGGCTGATTTGTAGGGGTCAGGTTCCCTTTAAGGGCATCAACGAACCACAGCAAAAAAAAGGAAAACCAGTTCACCCATAATCATCCGGCCTCTGGCAACTCCCGAGAGCAGAGGAAAACGTGTGACTTCACGTGGTTGAATTAAAAAATAGAAAAGAATTCCAGCTCATCTATATAAATTCTTCTTTATTAAGGTTAAAAGATTCACCCAGAAAAGGTTTAAAAAAAGGTATTTTGGCTGAGAAAGGCACAGCTTTTATCAGTCAGAATCTGATTCATGGTATTGGGAACTGTACAAAATTGAAAAAGTAATGGGTTGTATAACGATTTTTATTTGTATTATTTATGCCGATTACTAATTTATCCCTATTAATTTTTTCAACTACCCTTTCCGCTCTCTTCAGAATCCAATCTAGATACCCTCAATTTCTTTAGTCTGGATAGTACTTTCTTACACTGCAATAAAATCCTCATCTAATGAGCCATGATGCTTGGTCTGTATTAAACTGAACCCGTCACCAGATTTTTCTACCACTTTCAGCCTGTTCTTAATTTCATAAAGGTGCCTATTATCCCCTAGCTCCCCGTATATACACCCCCCAAACACAGTTTAAAAATCTCCTATGCTATATGTGATGCGGCCAGGGCTAGGGGGTACTCGGACCCCGGGACTGATGGCAACTTGGGTGCGGAGTCACGGGTGGACGGCTACCCGATTCTGTACCATCGTTATCATTTGCGTAGATGGTGGTGGGAGAAGGGTGTATTTAAAGGGGATCGTGACTATTGATGGGCGAATCTACTCGCTAGAACTCGTTACTCGGCGAGTAGTAAGGGACTCGCAGGACTCGCTACTCGGCGAGTTTTCCAGCGAGGACTCGCAAAGTAGCGAGTCCAATGCAAGTAAATGGCAATCCTAGTTTTACTAGCGAGACTCGCTATATCACATCGCTATGTCCCCAAAATCGTTTACAGAATCGCACCGCTTCACGGATACCCGCTGTAAGCAGCGATTCCGAGCGAGTCTGAGCGAGTCTTAGCGATTCCTAGCGAGTCTACGAATCCGAGTCCTGTATTCTGTATTCGGGACTCGCGAATACAGAATCTGTTATGTTCCGACAAAGCTTCCGAGACAGCCTAGCGTGTTAGGTCAGACAAACTTGTGAAGATGGACAAGCATGTTAGCCAATCATATTCAGTAATGCCACAGCCATGTTGGTTGTGGCATTACTATGATTGGCTGCTGTCCATCGTGATGGCTATGTCATGGATGACAGGCAAGGCTGTATATAAGCCTTGCCACCGCCATTTTGAGCACATTTCTCTGAAGATCTGAGCTAGAGCAGGGTGAGGTAGATTCTGGAGCAGATCATAGGGATTGTCAGTGAGTGTAGGGAAACTTCAAGATTCCTTATATTAACCCCAAACAGCTCTTGTGAGAGCTAGCAGGAGGACAGAGGAGTACAGTGTACTGTGAGACTGTAGGCAGGCAGGGAAGCAGGGAGCTGCAGTCCTACAGTGTCTTCACAGGAGCGACCTCATAGCTTCGCTTACTAACTCAGCTGTTCTAATAGCTGAAGTCAGAGGCTTAGCTGAGGTACTATTAACAATTTTTTGGCAGCTGAAATATTTTGGGTCCTAAAAACCCCTTCAGCGTTATTTTGTCTGTGGCAGAACAGTGCGTTGCTGCTCTCCTAGCTGCAAATAGCACGTACGCCACCTACTTGTGCGACTACTTGTGCGCACTTAATAATTTTTTCAGGGACCAGTGTGCTGCTTCACTGTCAAGTGTTAGCACACACTTAACCTGCCAGTAAGTGACGCCTGCAGCAACACCAAACTCCATCTCGGTGGCTGTGCGCACTTTCTAATTTTTTCAGGGACTAGTGTGCTGCTTCACTGCCAAGTGTTAGCACACACTTAACCCGCCAGTAAGTGACGCCTGCAGCAACACCAAACTCCATCTTGGTGGCTGTGCGCACTTTCTAATTTTATTCAGGGACTAGTGTGCTGCTTCACTGCCAAGTGCTAGCACACACTTAACCCGCCAGTAAGTGACACCTGCAGCAACACCAAACTCCATCTCGGTGGCTGTGCGCACTTTCTAATTTTTTCAGGGACTAGTGTGCTGCTTCACTGTCAAGTGTTAGCACACACTTAACCCGCCAGTAAGTGACGCCTGCAGCAACACCAAACTCCATCTCGGTGGCTGTGCGCACTTTCTAATTTTTTCAGGGACTAGTGTGCTGCTTCACTGTCAAGTGTTAGCACACACTTAACCCGCCAGTAAGTGACGCCTGCAGCAACACCAAACTCCATCTCGGTGGCTGTGCGCACTTTCTAATTTTTTCAGGGACTAGTGTGCTGCTTCACTTCCAAGTGTTAGCACACACTTAACCCGCCAGTAAGTGATGCCTGCAGCAACACCAAACTCCATCTCGGTGGCTGTGCGCACTTTCTAATTTTTTCAGGGACTAATGTGCTGCTTCACTGCCAAGTGCTAGCACACACTTAACCCGCCAGTAAGTGACGCCTGCAGCAACACCAAACTCCATCTCGGTGGCTGTGCGCACTTTCTAATTTTTTCAGGGACTAGTGTGCTGCTTCACTGTCAAGTGTTAGCACACACTTAACCCGCCAGTAAGTGACGCCTGCAGCAACACCAAACTCCATCTCGGTGGCTGTGCGCACTTTCTAATTTTTTCAGGGACTAGTGTGCTGCTTCACTGTCAAGTGTTAGCACACACTTAACCCGCCAGTAAGTGACGCCTGCAGCAACACCAAACTCCATCTCGGTGGCTGTGCGCACTTTCTAATTTTTTCAGGGACTAGTGTGCTGCTTCACTGCCAAGTGTTAGCACACACTTAACCGGCCAGTAAGTGACGCCTGCAGCAACACCTAACTCCATCTCGGTGGCTGTGCATTTGTCAACAATGTCCCAAAAACACCAAATTCCCAAAAACCAGTCTGCAAAGGGACAGGGACGAGGTCGGGGCCCTAGCAGTCGTGAACAACAAGGCACTGGTAGAAGTAGACAGACGAGGATTGATCGATCCACCTTCCTGCTGTCTAAATTTCCCAGTACTCAACCGAAACGTGTCTTGAGGCCGGAAGATCAAGACCAAATAACATCTTGGATGGCTGACAAGACCTCAACCACTGGTTCTGGCAGCACACAATCATCCTTGACACCATATTCAAGTGCCGCTACTGACAACGCGGGGTCATCTAATCAGCAAAATCTTCCTATTTCCTCAAGCCATCGCCAGAAGGAGGAAAATGTAGACTGCGAACTTGGACATTCGGAAGATTTATTTGGTTCTTATCAGCCACTCATACAACCTGACCTTTCTTTGTCACTGCCTGAACAGATACTTGAACCAGACGTACATTCCATTTATGGACAAAGTTTGGATTCACCTCGTCCTGAAGAACGTCCCTTTCAACAAAGCCATAGACCGTCTCAGGAGGTGGAGGATGATGATGATGATGAGACACACATCTCATCTGGCCAGCCTGACCAGTCACGTTATCCAGAAGACTTTGAGGAGGAGGGGGTGGATGATGAGACCACTGATCCAACCTGGACACTTGACATGCAGAGCCAACAGAGCAGCCAGGAGGAGGAAAGTGGTTATGTACCACCGCCTAAAGCACCCAGGCTTACTCCTTTATCCAGAATACAAGCTGTGACAACAGTAGCCCAAATTGTGTCAACTGTTGCACAAACTGTACCAACTGTTGCCCCAACTTTAACAACAGTTGGCCAAAATGTGTCTACAGTTTGTGTTGGTCAGACTCATCCTCCAGTTCCTACACCACAAACTAAAGGACGAACATCCATTGTCTGGAAATTTTTTAAAGATAGCCCATCAGTAGCAAATGTCGTTATATGTAACATCTGCTATGCCAGGCTGAGCAGAGGCCAGGGCAAATCAAACTTGAGCACCAGCAGTATGTGAAAGCACATGACTCTTAAGCACCCAAGTCAGTGGTTGGCCCATCAGGGTTCGACATCAGGGCCTTCTGACCTCAACACCGTTATGCCACCTCCGAATCGTCCTTCACAATCTACTGTTCATGCAGCAGCTCCTACTCATACGATCTCCTCAAAAGCTGCATTAGACCAGAGATATGACAGTAGTCAAGTGACTTGTGAGTCTGCGCCAAATGTCCAGTTGTCTGTTCCACAGCTGTATGAGAGGCAGCGGAAGCACCCATCCACACACCCTTTTTCTCGACAAATGACAGCGCAAATTTCTAAGCTGTTAGCTGTAGAAATGCTGCCATTTAGGCTTGTGGATACTGAGGCTTTTAGGGAGTTGTTGGCTGTGGCAGCACCACAATACACTGTCCCCAGTCGCAATTTTTTTTCACATACTGCCATAACCGCGTTACATCAGCACGTGGTTAACAACTTGAAGCGTGCACTGACAAATGCTGTGAGCGGAAAAGTTCACCTGACAACTGACACCTGGACAAGTAGTTGTGGACAGGGCAGATACATATCCCTAACAGCTCACTGGATCAACCTTGTCGAGAGTGTCCCAAAGTCTAATAGTGGAATATCTGCGATCCTACCAACTCCACGAATAGCGGGCACAGCATCATTCCGGGTGTCTGCGTCCTCATATACTTCTACAACACAATGTGCGTCTTCTACTTCCTTGACCACTGCTGATTTGTCCGCAACATCACGTCAAAGTTGGGAGCTTTGCAGTACTGCATCAGCCAGGCGACAACAGGCTCTTCTTAAGCTCATCTGTCTAGGTGACACACCTCACACTGCAAACGAGCTGTGGAAAGATGTTAAGCAACAGACAGATGAGTGGCTGGCCCCACTGCAACTACAAGCAGGTCTTGTTGTCAGTGATAACGGACGAAACCTTGTTGCAGCAATAAAGCTCGGTAACCTTCAACACGTGCCTTGCATGGCTCACGTACTGAATCTTGTAGTTCAGAAATTCTTGAAAAATTACCCAGAGTTATCTGATCTACTAGAGAAGGTGCGTAGAAATTGCGGACATTTCCGACATTCATCAACGGCACTTGCAAGTCTATCTGCCCTTCAACAGCAATTTAATTTGCCCAAACACAGATTAATTTGCGACATGCCAACACGATGGAATTCTACATTCAGCTGCAACATGCCCGTCACCCAGGAAGTAATACAAGACACATTGGTACGATGGAGTGGGTCTGGATCGCTGACCTTTGCGAGGTTCTAGAGAACTTCGATTACTGCACAAAACTGGTCAGCGGTGATGAGTCCATTATTAGTCTCACCATCCCCATGCTCTGTTTGCTTAAAGATTCTCTCCTGAATCTTAAAACAGAATCATTGAGGGCACAGCAGAGGGCTATGGATCCACATTTTAACATCCAGGATCAGAGCCAGCAAAGCCAATTTCAGCCGGCAACATTGGCTGCAGAACAAAACAGTGATGAGGAAGATGAAGACGATTTATTTCTCCATGGTACTGAGGTGCACCCTGATGGAACTCCCAACCCCAGTTTTATGTCGGTACAGCATGGGTGGGCTGAAGAGCAGGAGGCGGAGACCGATTTTGAGACCATGATGCCTATTGTTCATCAGTCAGGTGACACAGAAGACATGAGTCTTTGTAGCCTAGCACACATGTCTGACTTCATGTCTCAATGTCTGTCCCAAGATCCACGCGTCATTAACATCTATGACAGCGACCTCTACTGGTTGTCAACATTCCTTGACCCACGCTACAAAGACAAGTTTCCATCGCTGCTGTTGCAGTCACCAAGGGGCTTAACGATGGATCATTTCAAAAGTGTGGTTGTTGACAATTTAATGTCAATTTCACCATCTGACTCCGCTATACCACAAACAAGCAGCTCTTTGCCACAGCAGAATTTGGTTCGAACACAAACTGCCACATTGTCAAGAAGAGGTGGTGGTAAGATGTCCACCAACTGGGCGATGTTCAACAGACCTTCCAATCTGCAACGGATTGTGCCTACGGTCCCCTTGTCTAGGAGACAAACATTGTCAAACATGTTGAACGAGTATGTGTGTGACACTACCAGCTTCTTAACCGACCCCTCTGTACCCTTTAATTACTGGGTTTCCAAGCTTCACGCTTGGACTGAGCTGTCTTTGTATGCCTTGGAGTTGCTGGCCTGCCCAGCTGCTAGTGTGACATCAGAGCGTGTTTTTAGTGCCGCTGGGGGAATTGTCACTGATAGAAGGTCACGGCTGACTACAGAAAATGCCGACAGACTCACTCTCATTAAGTTTAACAAGGACTGGATATCATCAAAGTTCTTAACCCCTTCAGACGACAGTACCCAAACCTAGAAGGACATTTTCAAATTTGTTACGTTTGGCTGAGTGCGGTTTAAACATTATGTCCTCTTCTGACACAAATGATAAACAATGTGCCTCTGCTAAGAAGATTGGATAAATAATGTTCCTGCTACACTTGCTGCATGACAACAAAACTACACAATCAGTGTCAGTAATGTTACTTTGATAATGCATGCACTTGTGATGATTTTTGACCGTTGATTTATGTCAGACAATCCAATACAGTCTCTTGGCTGAATTTTTTAAGGCAACAACCTATGACTGCATTGTGGGCATTTCTCAAACTGAAATAAAACATATAGTTTGGCTCAAGTGCCTTGCATAAATTTTAAAATGTTGATCCCGCCCCTTGGGCTAATTTTTTGAGGCAACAAGCCTACTGCATCGAATACGTTGCTTCTATGCTCCAGAAACAAACATATAGTTATGGCCACGCTGCCTTCCTAATCTTAAAAAGAGTTGATCCCGCCCCTTGGGCTAATTTTTTGAGGCAACAAGCCTAGACCTGCATCGAATACGTTGCTTCTCCTATGCTCTCAGGACAAGCAAATATAGTATGGGCCACGCGCCCTCCTCAACTTCAAAATAGAGTTGATCCCGCCCCTTGGGCTAATTTTTTGAGGCAACAAGCCTATACCTGCATCGAATACGTTGCTTGTACTATGCTCTCAGGCACAAGCAATATAGTATGGGCCACGCGCCCTCCTCAACTTCAAAATAGAGTTGATCCGCCCCTTGGGCTAATTTTTTGAGGCAACAAGCCTATACCTGCATCGAATACGTTGCTTTACTATGCTCTCAGGACAAGCAAGATATAGTATGGGCCACGCGCCCTCCTCTATACTTCAAAAAGAGTTCATCAGCCCCTTGGGCTAATTTTTTGAGGCAACAAGCCTATACCTGCATCGAATACGTTGCTTGTACTATGCTCTCAGGACAAGCAAATATAGTATGGGCCACGCTCCCTCCTCAATATCTAAAAAGAGTTCATCAAGCCCCTTGGGCTAATTTTTTGAGGCAACAAGCCTATACCTGCATCGAATACGTTGCTTGTACTATGCTCTCAGGACAAGCAAATAGTATGGGCCACGCGCCCTCCTCAACTTCAAAATAGAGTTGATCTCGCCCCTTGGGCTAATTTTTTGAGGCAACAAGCCTATACCTGCATCGAATACGTTGCTTGTACTATGCTCTCAGGACAAGCAAATATAGTATGGGCCACGCGCCCTCCTCAACTTCAAAATAGAGTTGATCTCGCCCCTTGGGCTAATTTTTTGAGGCAACAAGCCTATGACCTGCATCGAATACGTTGCTTCTCCTATGCTCCAGGACAAGCAAGAATAAGTATGGGCCACGCGCCTCCTCAACTTCAAAATAGAGTTGATCCGCCCCTTGGGCTAATTTTTTGAGGCAACAAGCCTATACCTGCATCGAATACGTTGCTTGTACTATGCTCTCAGGACAAGCAAATAGTATGGGCCAACGCGCCCTCCTCAACTTCAAAATAGAGTTGATCTCGCCCCTTGGGCTAATTTTTTGAGGCAACAAGCCTATACCTGCATCGAATACGTTGCTTGTACTATGCTCTCAGGACAAGCAAATATGTATGGGCCACGCGCCCTCCTCAACTTCAAAATAGAGTTGATCTCGCCCCTTGGGATAATTTTTTGAGGCAACAAGCCTATACCTCATCGAATACGTTGCTTTCCTATGCTCTCAGGACAAGCAAGAATATATATGGGCCACGCGCCCTCCTCAACTTCAAAATAGAGTTGATCCCGCCCTTGGGCTAATTTTTTGAGGCAACAAGCCTATACCTGCATCGAATACGTTGCTTGTACTATGCTCTCAGGACAAGCAAGACATATTATGGGCCACGCTCCCTCCTCTATATCTAAAAAGAGTTGATCTCGCCCCTTGGGCTAATTTTTTGAGGCAACAAGCCTATACCTGCATTGAATACGTTGCTTGTACTATGCTCTCAGGACAAGCAAATAGTATGGGCCACGCGCCCTCCTCAACTTCAAAATAGAGTTGATCTCGCCCCTTGGGATAATTTTTTGAGGCAACAAGCCTATACCTACATCGAATACGTTGCTTCTCCTATGCTCGCAGGACAAGCAAGAATATAGTATGGGCCACGCGCCCTCCTCAACTTCAAAATAGAGTTGATCCCGCCTCTTGGGCTAATTTTTTGAGGCAACAAGCCTATACCTGCATCGAATACGTTGCTTGTACTATGCTCTCAGGACAAGCAAGACTATATTATGGGCCACGCTCCCTCCTCTATATCTAAAAAGAGTTCATCAAGCCCCTTGGGCTAATTTTTTGAGGCAACAAGCCTATACCTGCATCGAATACGTTGCTTCTCCTATGCTCGCAGGACAAGCAAGAATATAGTATGGGCCACGCGCCCTCCTCAACTTCAAAATAGAGTTGATCCCGCCCCTTGGGCTAATTTTTTGAGGCAACTAGCCTATACCTGCATCGAATACGTTGCTTGTACTATGCTCTCAGGACAAGCAAGACTATATTATGGGCCACGCTCCCTCCTCTATATCTAAAAAGAGTTCATCAAGCCCCTTGGGCTAATTTTTTGAGGCAACAAGCCTATACCTGCATCGAATACGTTGCTTGTACTATGCTCTCAGGACAAGCAAATAGTATGGGCCAAGCGCCCTCCTCAACTTCAAAATAGAGTTGATCTCGCCCCTTGGGCTAATTTTTTGAGGCAACAAGCCTATACCTGCATTGAATACGTTGCTTGTACTATGCTCTCAGGACAAGCAAATAGTATGGGCCACGCGCCCTCCTCAACTTCAAAATAGAGTTGATCTCGCCCCTTGGGATAATTTTTTGAGGCAACAAGCCTATACCTGCATCGAATACGTTGCTTCTCCTATGCTCGCAGGACAAGCAAGAATATAGTATGGGCCACGCGCCCTCCTCAACTTCAAAATAGAGTTGATCCCGCCTCTTGGGCTAATTTTTTGAGGCAACAAGCCTATACCTGCATCGAATACGTTGCTTGTACTATGCTCTCAGGACAAGCAAGACTATATTATGGGCCACGCTCCCTCCTCTATATCTAAAAAGAGTTCATCAAGCCCCTTGGGCTAATTTTTTGAGGCAACAAGCCTATACCTGCATCGAATACGTTGCTTGTACTATGCTCTCAGGACAAGCAAATAGTATGGGCCACGCGCCCTCCTCAACTTCAAAATAGAGTTGATCTCGCCCCTTAGGCTAATTTCTTGAGGCAACAAGCATATACCTGCATCGAATACGTTGCTTGTACTATGCTCTCAGGACAAGCAAGACTATATTATGGGCCACGCTCCCTCCTCTATATCTAAAAAGAGTTCATCAAGCCCCTTGGGCTAATTTTTTGAGGCAACAAGCCTATACCTGCATCGAATACGTTGCTTGTACTATGCTCTCAGGACAAGCAAATAGTATGGGCCACGCGCCCTCCTCAACTTCAAAATAGAGTTGATCTCGCCCCTTGGGCTAATGTTTTGAGGCAACAAGCTTATACCTGCATCGAATACGTTGCTTGTACTATGCTCTCAGGACAAGCAAATAGTATGGGCCACGCGCCCTCCTCAACTTCAAAATAGAGTTGATCTCGCCCCTTGGGCTAATTTTTTGAGGCAACAAGCCTATACCTGCATCGAATACGTTGCTTGTACTATGCTCTCAGGACAAGCAAATAGTATGGGCCACGCGCCCTCCTCAACTTCAAAATAGAGTTGATCTCGCCCCTTGGGCTAATTTTTTGAGGCAACAAGCCTATACCTGCATCGAATACGTTGCTTGTACTATACTCTCAGGACAAGCAAATAGTATGGGCCACGCGCCCTCCTCAACTTCAAAATAGAGTTGATCTCGCCCCTTGGGCTAATTTTTTGAGGCAACAAGCCTATACCTGCATCGAATACGTTGCTTGTACTATGCTCTCAGGACAAGCAAATAGTATGGGCCACGCGCCCTCCTCAACTTCAAAATAGAGTTGATCTCGCCCCTTGGGCTAATTTTTTGAGGCAACAAGCCTATACCTGCATCGAATACGTTGCTTGTACTATACTCTCAGGACAAGCAAATAGTATGGGCCACGCGCCCTCCTCAACTTCAAAATAGAGTTGATCTCGCCCCTTGGGCTAATTTTTTGAGGCAACAAGCCTATACCTGCATCGAATACATTGCTTGTACTATGCTCTCAGGACAAGCAAATAGTATGGGCCACGCGCCCTCCTCAACTTCAAAATAGAGTTGATCTCGCCCCTTGGGCTAATTTTTTCAGGCAACAAGCCTATACCTGCATCGAATACGTTGCTTGTACTATGCTCTCAGGACAAGCAAATAGTATGGGCCACGCGCCCTCCTCAACTTCAAAATAGAGTTGATCTCGCCCCTTGGGCTAATTTTTTGAGGCAACAAGCCTATGCCTACATAGAATTACTTGCTTGTACTATGCTCTCAGGACAAGCAAGAATATAGTATGGGCCACGCACCCTCCTCTACTTCTAAATAGAGTTGATCCCGCCCCTTGGGCTAATTTTTTGTGGCAACAGGCCTATGCCTGCATCGAAGAAGTGGCTTGTACTAAGATCCTGCTGGAGCATGGCGAAGGGTCCCACTGTACGCTACGGAGATAACGCGTAGACGCGCTCTGTTGCAAGTAGACGTCCACTCCCAGCCTATCGCATCTGTGTTCCCAGTGTTGTTGCCATACCGAGTCATTAAGTAACCCCCCCACAAACACAGGCACTATTTATTTGTCAGCAACATTTGTATGTGCAGTCATGATTTTGCACATAATAACCAAGGTGCCTTCATGCGCCATGCGGGCCGTAAAGTACTTGCTAATGATGATGACTTTAAGCCCACCCACAAAAAAAACCTACACATCCATTCCCTGAAAAAGGACAGACACACAGCAGTTTTTGTCAACTGGGTATTATTTCGCCATAATGGCAAAGATGTCAGAATTTTTTTTTTTTTTTTGGTTATAACTTTGTAAAAACAAATAATAAGATAACAAAGAAATTGTGCAATGCACAGGAACAAAAAATAAACAAAAAAAAAAAAGGGGTCTACAGCTGGTGGTAGGTTGCCGCATCCTCTGGGCTTGCCTGTAACGTGGCACCATCACCCTGGTCGTTGAGGAGGTCCAGGGCCCCATGCAGTACCTCACCCAGTGGTTGGAAGCCTGTAGGCTGGGGCATCTGGGCCGGTTGGCCTTGGCTTGGTAGGCCCCTGATTGTTGGACACCACCTCTGGGTCGCCACATACCTGTCCCGGGGTGTGGCCCTGTCCAGCATGTTTGATCTGCTGAGCTGCCACTCCTCCAAAAAAGTAAACACCTGCCCAGGGTGGTTTGGGGGCCTACACGCATCGAGGACAATGTGTATTGCTGACCATGCCCGCAGTCGTCTCTCGAATGGAATGTCATCCAAGAACGGTATGAGACTGCGGGCAAAGTCAGCACTACACTGTCCTCTGCGGTCTTGTGGTGCCCCCGGGATCAGAGCAGGGCTGCTGGGGTTCCAGTGACTCCCCACACTGCTGCTGGCAGTCGGCAGTGGAGGGCGCTGGTGTGGCCCTTCATCCTCCTCTTCTTGTATCTGCGGCCCCAAAGGTGGTGGTGGTGGTGGTGGTGGTGGTGGCGGCGGTGGTGGTGGTGGTGGTGGTGGTGGTGCTACTCCCTCCTCCTCATCTGGTGGGGGTTGAGGGGCCTCCCTCCCCTCCTCAGGCAGCTCTGCTGGCGGGTGACGACGCCGCCTCCGAAAGTGAGCAGCTCTGTGGGTAAATATAAAAAACATTTGGTGAATGGGTTGCGTTTGGAAACAAAACCATAGGCCAAACATAACATGTGCACGCTTTTTTGACTCAGTGTATCTGTGTATTCTGTGTCTTTTCATTGTTGCCCTTAAGATGGAATTGCAGCAAATAAATTAATGACATTTTTGGCTCATGCCTCAAACTATATTGTAGGTGTGGGTAGTGTTGCTCCACGATTTTTTTGCCATTACATTACAAATTTTAAAATTTGTCCGCACTATTACACTGTGCCCTGCCTTAGGCAGGACAGCTATGTAGTCACTTGAAGACATATTAGTGGCCACAACTATTGTTTAGACTTTTTGTGGAAACTTTATGTGGACAAAGCTATAGCCTGACACTGTGAGGCAAACACATTATTCAGGGTTGTTTGCCATCAGATGGACACAAAAACACACAGTGTGGACGGCCTTGGTCTCAATGCACATAACCCAGATCTATAGGGCAGGTGAGCAAGACAGGAAATGGAGTCATGCAGCATAGGTGACACATGAGCATTCGGCGTTAGTGGCCTACACTCCTTTTTGCTGCCATGTATGCTAATCAGGAATATCTTGGTAAATAAAAAACACCAAACAGATGGCTTGGGATTTGAAACGACTGTAATGGACATAGAGTATGGGGTTGTTTTTGAGCAGCAGGTCACACATCGTTGGTGCCAAACAAGGTGGTATGCACAGATGGACAGTTTTCGTTATTCCAACGGGGCCGAACAAAAAACCGGGAGCAGCAAAGACAAACCTCGGGTTTCCTAAAGGACCTTGGACATAAAAGGCTGTTGCACTTAAAATATGGCCCTCTTTAGTTTGATTTAATACAGCATTAATACGCTATGTTTTCCGGAGGATTTGTAATGTGGCCATGAGTTAACGACAAAAAAACTAAAATTCACATGTGGGCCCTAATATCTACACCATCACCTTGCAGCCCCAAATAAACCCATGGGAAAACTGAACCACACATATTTGTAGTGATACAGGGTATGTTCTGAAATGTGTGTGAATGTGTCAACAATCTGGGATGGTGTACAAACAGTTTAGTGCAAAAGGGGTATATCCTTGCAACGTTATTTAGCCGAAAAAAACACCCACAACTAAATGTGTAGGGATGTATGTGGCCCTTATGAAAGTCGAGGCCATTAGGAACTGATACAAATGAGGCTTATGACAGGCAAACCAGACAGGGCCACACACCTTAGATGCCATTGCAGGGAAGAACATGGCTTTGTTCCACAAACATGCCAACAATAATAGCTAATTGTGAGGTCACGGAACATTGTGTCTGACCACCCTGCAGAACATTGCTTATTTGTCCAAACGTCACAATGTGACTATAAATGTGTATGTCCTGGATCATTGCCAAAGGTAATAGAATTGTGTTGCACCATGGCAGAAACAAACCCCAGTGTGGGTATGTAAACCAGCACACTCATTATAGAGCTTCATACGTACATTGTGTGCCCTCGTGGACAGGGTCCTCTCCTCTTGTACCTGTATGACCTGATTGTCTTCATGTACTGTTTTTTGTCGTTAACCCTTATCCTCATGTAAAGTGCCATGGAACCTAATGGCGCTATATAAATAAATAATAATAACAATAATAGTAAACAACAGTGCAGCAGACACATACCTTGGCATACGGGCCACCGGTTCCAGAAATGACAGCCGTTCATAGTGGCAATATATTATCCCGTGACCAGCTTCCCGGCCCCCCTCCATGATCCTCCGGTGTTGCCGCTTGAATTGGTCGCGGCAGCTCCTCCATCGCTTCATAATGTGGTCAACTGTGAAATGATTTCAAACCGGGTTTAGACCTCTTTAACATTTGAAACACTAAAAGTATGTGTACAAATCAACAATAACATTTTAATCATGTTGTGTGTGTAATGTGTATACAAGGCACATGGAAACGACAGTGTGGAACATCATCAACAGCATTATGGACATTGAGCTCACGTGGCCACAATCACAAATGGGGCAGGGCACATGTCAACGCATAGAGAATGCAATAGTGCGGGCACCAGACTCCGCTCATTAGTGGTATTTATATACACCCAACCCCCTGGCCTTCAGAGCCAGGAGGAACAGCCCTTAAACTAAGTGTACTATTGTGACCCCATCCAAATATAGGCAACCATGCGACGGCGCATTATAACACATTGAGGGCCCTGTATACCCTACTATGGGGGCCCTGTATACCCACGGGGCCCTGTATACCCACTGCTGGGGTCTTGTATACCCACGGGGGGGCTGTAGACCCTACTATGAGGGCCCTGTATAACCACTAGGGGCCCTGTATACCCAGTGCTGGGGGACCTGTGTACCCACGGGGGGTCTGTATACCCTAATATCGGTGGCATATATACACACTGGGGGGGCCTGTATACTCTGCAGGTGGAGCTGTATACTCTGCTGGGGGGCTGTCTAACAGTGATAGCCGCTGTATACAAGGATGGCGGTCAATATGGTTTCCCACTTTTTTGGGGCTAAAGTAGGGGGGTCGGCTTATACACGGGTCGGCTTATACACGACTATATACGGTAAATGCAATATAACGTGTGAACACATTTAACTCACCCATATTGCTCTGCACATCATGGCCACAACGATGAAACGTTGGGAAAACGCCTTGTGCGATCTCCCTCCAGGCCATAGTCCGCTGGACATTATCCCCATACGCAGGGTCAGTGGGCAGCCAAAGGAGGGACCGAGCCTCCAGCAATTAATTGCAGGGTGTCGACAGGGGCCATGCTTCCTCGCTGTGACTTTCTGCGCGTCCAGCCAGGAAGCTCAAGTCGGCTTATTTCCTGTTTGCACAAAGCATGGGGTTTGCTGCAGAAAATCGCTTGCCTCGCCTCAAAGACATGCGAGTTTGGCCTCGGAGACAGCAGCAAAATACAGTTGCGAGAGGGGCTTCCGACACGGCAATGCGAGCGCTTTCCGACACACATCTGCGATTTTTAAATCACACATTACTCGCTATTACTCGCTTCCCCATTCATTAACATTGGACTCGCTAGACTCGCAACGAGTAGCGAGTCCCGGGCTCGGACTCGCTAGAGTCAAGCGAGTCCGAGTAATTTAGGATTCGCCCATCACTAATCGTGACGCCACCAGTAGTTCCCGGTAATAAAGGTACCAGCGCTGCAAGCCGGCCGCGGAGGTGATGGTGGGTGCAGCAGAGTGTGGGACAGCTCCCTACAGGTGGAGCTATTACCTCAGGGCAGCGGTGATGAAAATGTGGATGACGGGAGTTGTGGTAGGTGTTGATGTTGCAGTTCTTACCCCTCTGCTGAGCTGCTGATGGTGCTGAGCCCTCCTGGCACCGCAATAAGGATAACTGAGTGCAATTCAACTTTACTCCACTTTAATGGGTACCGTCAGATGATGATGGTATACGGTACAATCTGGTTTACCGGGGGTCTGTTACCAGTTCCAGGTGTCCCGTTATGGAGTCTTTAGATGTTCTTCATTCTATGGCTTTATGGGTTAAACTTATTCTTCTTAACTTCTACCACCCTCGCAGAGCTCTTCTGCCAGTTCCTTGATCTCCCATGGTGGGGCACGGTTGTCCTTGACCGGTTCTAACGGGGTTACTACTACCCCCACCACCGGTACTCGGGCCGTTACTCCTGTGATCTTGGATCTAATGTGGTCCTGAGGGGTGAGGTAACTTGTGGTGCTGTCAGCTACCCCTTTAGTGATGGGCCTGCAGCTCGTTGGTCTGCAGCCAGAGATAAACGTCTGACTGCTATGGTTACCCGCACTGACGATGCTTCCCCAACGTGACCAGCCGGCTCCAACCAGTCCTGGCCCGTTGGCCTCTGTCCTAGTTCCCCCAGTGAAGGTTGGGGTTCCTCACAACAGAGTTGCTGTCAGGCTAGTCCTCGCTGACTGCCTTCCCAGCACTAACTGTCTAAACTGAAACTTTCCCTCCCACTACTCTATCCTAGGCTCCACCCCCACCCTTTTGGGACCTACTAAATTACCAGCCCCCCTATTCTAAGTAGTGTGGTCCTAGGTGGGTGTAAAAACAGACTCCATAAGGTGAACCTTGAACTGGCAACTTTACAGGGTTAACACATTATTATTATTAAAGTGCAATACTACCCTGTGGCGTCTAGTCACAGGGGCGCCACATATGTAAATCTGAACAGTCCGGTCTGATGGGAGTGCTTACAGCAGCAGCTGTACCTCTTCTCAGCGCTAATTGCCTTCCCCTTTCTATGACTGACATAGATGATGCCCCCTGCGTTATCCATATACCTAGGTGAAATCTCGTACCTGCTCACTTTGCTCTGCGGTACTGCAGTTTCCTGCTCCTGCTTACCGGAACCAATTTGCCGACATCGGTGTGTTCCCTGGCACCTGAAATCGCAAAAGAGAAGGCAAAAACTAGCCTGAGGTGAAGAGAAAACTGACACTTTTTTATACTATGTTAATTTCATCTTTTTTCATTCCATCTTAACAATATAGTATCTGTTTCTCTTTCTAAAACTATATATATCAATCACTTCATTAGGTATTTGTGGCACCCCAGGGTCCAAGTGCCACAGTGTCATTATCGCCCCCGGGTGGTAGGGGGGGGGCGATCATGTCATCAAAAAGTTAATTTATGTCGGTACTTCACTACATAAAGTGAACCAAATATGTTATATAGAATCATTACAGAGTGATCTATTTCAAGTATTTATTTCTGTTAATGTTGATGATTATGGCTTACAGCCAATGACAACCCAAAGGCCATTATGTCAGAAAATTAAAGTAGGGAGGATGAAGGGTCTGAGAGATATAAAAAAAATTGCCTAAATAGGTATAAGAGGCTTCACCTTGTGTGGTTATGAGAGTCACAACCACTATAAAAGCATATCACAGCTGCTTCAGTCCCCAGCGTGGTGCATATAGAGTAGGGAGGATGAAGGGGTAAAAACCGTTCTGCTCTATTCCACAAGATATCAAAGGGTGAATATAATATTGATTTATTAGTCAACACATTTCAGGGCTCCCTGGCCCCTTCCTCTCTCCAGTGGCAAGCTCAGGCCATTTTTCTAGATTGGAAGCCCAAAATGAGCACGGGTCCAGTTCCACCATCATGGCATTGATGTTCACTTGGAGATACTCCTGTGAGATTCACTATGTGCACCACTGGTGTTTTGTGGAAAAACAGATCTAAGATTCTGTAACAGCCTCTGCTGATACTCCTGCATGCGTGCATCCCTTTCTATGGCAGGAATTATTTCACCAAATTTACTCTTGTACCGGGGATCTAAGAGTGTGGCAACCCAGTAGTCGGCATTACTTCAATTCTAACAATCCGAGGGTCATGTTGCAGGTAGTGCAGCAAGAAGGCGCTCATGTGTCTTGCGCATCCAGGAGGACCAAGTCCTTGTTGTGTTGGTGGCGGCAACGTAAGAATCACACTTCCTTCCTCTGCCCTCTTCCCCCAACCTTGCACAACAGAAATGTGAGGTCTCACTCATCTGATGAGTCTTCCATGCCCATCGCCAGTTCGTCCTCCATTTCTTCCTCGGCTCCTGCACCTTTCTCAACAGTTTGGCTGCTACTATGCGCCCTCGTTAATGCCTCTCCTCCACACTCCCATGCCTGCTGCCTTGGTGCTCCCGACCATCTGGACCTTGGAGATCTTGTTATTCCTTCCGCATACGACTCCTCCTGTACTTCCTCCCCCTCCTCTTGTCCTAGCACCTGACTCCGAATACTGTTTAAAGTGTGCTCCAGCATGTAGATGACCGGAATAGTGATGCTGATAATGGCATCGTCAGCACTAAACATCTTCGTCGCCATTTCAAAACTGTGCAGAATGGTGCATAGGTCCTTGATCTGAGACCACTCCTGCAGCGTGATTTTCCCCACCTCTGGATCTCGTTGGCCCAGGCTATACGTCATAACGTATTCCACCAGGACTCGTCGGTGTTGCCACAGTCGCTGCAACATGTGCAGAGTGGAATTCCAGCGTGTAGGCACATCGCACTTCAGCTGGTGAACTGGCAGGCCGAATGGCTTCTGTAGAGATGCAAGTCATTGAGCTGCAGGATGCAAACGGCGAAAGTGAGGACACAGGGACCGTGCCCTCTGCAGAAGCCTATCTAGGCTGGGATAGTGGGTTAAAAATTGCTGGACAACCAGGTTCAAGATGTGAGCAATACAAGGCACGTTGTCACTCGCTTAGTTAGCGCTGACATTGCTGGATGCTGCTGTGTATGTTGTTTGTCTTTAAGAGCTGCATGGTGTATAGTTGTCAAGGTCTTTGCCTCCCGTGTTGTGCTCCAGAACTGCAGTCACTATTATGTTCAGCCGCTTGTTGAGGAGTTAATGTGTGACTCACCTGAAATCCCCTTCCCCTGGCTTTAAATAGCCTTTCCTCTCCTCTGTCAGGTGCTGCTATTTGCTCTAGGTCTTGGTGCTGTGCTGATGCTTAGTTGCCGGACTAAGTATTTCCTTGGGAGAAGCTGTGATCCCTGACCCGTGGGTGGAGACAGGGCCGGCGTTAGTTGGGGCAGACTGGGCAGTTGCCCAGGGCCCCCACTCTCTTAGGGACCCCCAAAGGAGATGAACTGAAAATAGCAATAAAACAGTGAAACAATTTTAAAAATACACATATGTGATATCGCTGCGTTCGTAAGAATCTAAGCTATCAATATGTGAAGTAAATTAATCCAATTGGTAAATGGCGTAATGGGAAAAAATGAAAACACCAGAATTATGTTTTTTGGGCCACCACGTTGTTACAATAAAATGCAATAAATGGCGATCAAAATGTTGTATGGGACACAAAATGGTATCAGTGAAAACGTCAGCTCAGGGCACATAAAGTAAGCCCTCACATAGCCCTGTATCTTCAAAAATGAAAACATCATGGGTCTCGGAAAATGGCGAATAAAGCAAATTATTATTTTTTTTTTTTACAAATTTCTGTTTTTTTTTCATGATTGCAATAAAAACAATGTTCAGTATCTTCTTAGGCTGCTTTCACATAACGATTTTCGGTCATCCGATTGTATCCGTTCTAAAACGGATACAATCGGATCCGAAATCGGACCCCATGTTCCCCTATGGGAATTGGATGGGAACGGATGTGCCACTATTGGCATCCGATTTTGGCACCATCCGATCCCATCCGATGTAATCACGGGCACAAAATCGTAGCCTGCTACGATTTTGTGTCCGTGACTCGCATCGGACAGCCTCGGATCACTGCTGATCCGAGGCTGTCCGATGTGCCCACAGCATAGGAGCCTATGGACATCGGATCCGAGCTCGCCTCGGATCCGATGTTGGCTCCGTACTGCCTGTCTTTCCCTGCTCTGCTCCTCCATCTTCTTCCCTCTCCTATTCTATATGATGTGCCCCCGCTATTCTATTTTGTGTCCCCCACTATTCTATCCTCCTCTATCCCTATCCTGTCCCCTGTCCTCTTCTCTGTATGTAAAAAAATAAAAAAAACCTCCTCCCGGAGCATACATCACCTCTCACCGGCTCCAACGCTGCAGCACCATCAGGAGTGAAGAGCCTGTGATGATGTAAGAGACCCGGTCAGCTGACCGGGTCATGTGACTCTGACATCATCACAGGTCCTTCAATCTTGATGGTGATGCAGCGTGGAGCCTGTGAGAGGTGATGTATCCTCCGGGAGGAAGTTTTTTTATTTTTTTACACACAGGGAGAGGACAGGGGACAGGATAGGGATAGAGGAGGATAGAATAGCGGGGGCACATCATATAGAATAGCGGGGGGACAGAGTAGCATAGGAGAGGGAAGAAGATGGAGGAGGCAGGAGTAGGGAGAGACAGGGGACCGCAGAATCCACACGGATCCTGCAGATCGGATGGCTATTTGACATCCGATTGCAGGGATCCGTATGGATCCGTGCCTGTCCGTGGGGTCCCCCTTCAAAGTCGGATCCCACGGACAGGCACAAAATCGTTATGTGAAACCAGCCTTATTCTGATCTAGATAATCAACTTATGAAGTCACTTTTACCATATAACTACCATGACAAATAAAAAACTCAAAAAACATTGTGGAATTGCACTTTTGTTTTACAATTTCAAAACACTTGGAATGTTTTTCTCATTCTCCAGTACATTTTGTGGTAGAATGAATGATGTCATTCAATAGTATAACTCATCCCGCAAAAAACAAGCCCTCGTACGGATATGTGGAAGAAAAATAAAAAGTTCTGGCTCTTGGAAGAGGTGAGGAAAAAACAAAAATGAAAAATCGCTCAGTGGTGAAAGTTATAAAATCCTTGTAATAGCAGCAGGAGCACCACCCGCAGGCTTCAATCTTCACATGTTCATGATGACTGTAATTATTGCTAGGGGACCTCCTTAATTCCTACATTTGTAGCAAGTTATCAAGCAGAACTTACAAGGCATTAAAGGGGATGTCCAGGATTAATAAAACTTTACTACATTCACTCAAAAACAGCGCCACCACTGTGTACAAGTGACAAGTGGTATTACAGCATAGGCCCATTCCCTTCAATTAAGCTTAGCTGCAATATCACACACAACCTGTAGACAGGGGTGGCACTGTTTTTTGAAAGAAATCAATCATGTTTATAGAATTCTGGACAACTCCTTTAAGGTCAATATTTCCACTAGTGACCCCAGAACAACACAAGACACCAGGATGAGGCTTAATTCATATGTATTTTTTTTATAATATGAAGAATATAGCAGATCTTTGTTAAAGATGACATTTATGTAGATGATCCTATGGAAACATTCTCCTTACTGAATCTCCAGTTTGTAAATCCTATTTTAGGATTACTTGTAGGTAATTTTTAATCAATGAAATCAATTGTCCAAAACCTTCCAGTCTATTCTTGAAGAGGTCCTTCCAGTCTATTCTTGAAGAGGACCTTCCAGTTTATTCTTGAAGAGGACCTTCCAGTTTATTCTTGAAGAGGACCTTCCAGTCTATTCTTGAAGAGGTCCTTCCAGTCTATTCTTGAAGAGGACCTTCCAGTCTATTCTTGAAGAGGTCCTTCCAGTCTATTCTTGAAGAGGTCCTTCCAGTTTATTCTTGAAGAGGACCTTCCAGTCTATTCTTGAAGAGGTCCTTCCAGTCTATTCTTGAAGAGGACCTTCCAGTCTATTCTTGAAGAGGTCCTTCCAGTCTATTCTTGAAGAGGTCCTTCCAGTCTATTCTTGAAGAGGACCTTCCAGTTTATTCTTGAAGAGGACCTTCCAGTTTATTCTTGAAGAGGACCTTCCAGTCTATTCTTGAAGAGGACCTTCCAGTCTATTCTTGAAGAGGTTAATTTTGATTCCAACCAGGCAAAGATTGCTAATAAGTAACACCTTTTCTTGCTCCTATAGGCCTACATTCTCCATTGCTCGCAGATATCAGACAGCCTTTTAAATGTATCCAAATTGTGCCAGATAATAGGTAGGAAGGGATCTAGGGACCCAGTTGACAAGACACACCTCAACGTGGTGACTGGGTGGTTTATTAATGCGCATTGATAAAGCTAAGTGTCTTCTTTTACTCCTTTTAGCTTAGCTGCAATTTTCTTTTTTCATATTTAGTCACTAAATAGTGCTACTTATATTTATATATCTAAACTGTGTTTAAGTGCACTAACACTGGTAGGAATTAGTACTGCATTTATAAATGTTTTCTGCACCAAAGCCACACACTCCTTAACCTTCCTAGCGGTATTCCCGAGTGGGACTCGGGGTTAACTTTCACTGACAGAAGCGGTAACCCCGAGTCATACTCGGGTTTACCTGCGGCTGGTGCCGCTGCTCACTGTGAGGCCCGCGGCTGGCTGCAGGGTCTCTGAGAGCCCCCCCCACTCCTCACCCGCGGCTACAGCAGGGTCTCTGAGCCCCCCTCCTCCTCACCCGCGGCTGGCTGTAGGGTCTCTGAGCCCCCCTCCTCCTCTCCCGCGGCTGGCTGCAGGGTCTCTGAGCCCCCCTCCTCCTCACCCGCGGCTGCAGCAGGGTCTCTGAGCCCCCCTCTTCCTCACCCGCGGCTGGCTGCAGGGTCTCTGAGCCCCCTCCTCCTCACCCGTGGCTGGCTGCAGGGTCTCTGAGCCCCCCTCCTCCTCACCCGCGGCAGGCTGCAGGGTCTCTGAGCCCCCCTCCTCCTCACCCGCGGCTGGCTGCAGGGTCTCTGAGCCCCCCTCCTCCTCACCTGCGGCTGCAGCAGGGTCTCTGAGCCCCCCTCCTCCTCACCCGCGGCTGGCTGCAGGGTCTCTGAGCCCCCCTCCTCCTCACCCGCGGCTGGCTGCAGGGTCTCTGAGCCCTCCTCCTCACCCGCGGCCGGCTGCAGGGTCTCTGAGCCCCCCTCCTCCTCACCCGCGGCTGGCTGCAGGGTCTCTGAGCCCCCCTCCTCCTCACCCGCGGCTGGCTGCAGGGTTTCTGAGCCCCCCTCCTCCTCACCCGCGGCTGCAGCAGGGTCCCTGAGAGCCCCCCTCCTCCTCACCCGCGGCTGGCTGCAGGGTCTCTGAGCCCCCCTCCTCCTCACCCGTGGCTGGCTGCAGTACAGTGGCGGCGGTTCTGGTCTCTGACAGCACCCCCCAAGGTTAGGATTAGGGCTAGGGTTAGGGTTAGGGCTAGGGTTAGGGCTAGGGTTAGGGTTAGGGCTAGGGCTAGGGTTAGGGCTAGGGTTAGGGCTAGCGCTAGGGTTAGGGCTAAGGCTAGGGTTAGGGTTAGGGCTAGGGTTAGGGTTAGGGTTAGGGCTAGGGTTAGGGCTAGGGCTAGGGTTAGGGCTAGGGCTAGGATTAGGGCTAGGGCCTGGGCTGCAGACAAAAGGAGGGGCGGGAACACCCGAGGGAAGCAGGATGCTTCCCTCAGTTACCCTCCTCTCCTCTGTCACGGGGGCCCCCTACTGATGGTTGAGGGGCCCCCTACCCAGTCGGGGCCCTGGTGCAGCTGAACCAGCTGCACCATGGTAGAACCGCCTCTGACGCTCGGGGTAAATGGCAGCGGAGTCTCTTTCCCTTCTCCTGGTGATCCACCGCTGTGATCGCCGGTGAGAGCCCCTTCGGATGCCTCCATATGACTTCCTGGTTCCGTCTCTGTGAGCCGCAGCAGCTCATTGGAGGCAGAACTGGATGGGGGAAAAAAAAAGTATAAAATTTCGGCCCATAAAAGAAATTTTTTATGAAATAAAATGATACCGCATTTAGGATGCTTTCACATCAGCGTTTTTTTTAAATCGCAGCAGATGCGGTGAAAAAAACCGCATAACTGCGACACCTGCGGCACATTTGCCGCAAGCCCCATAGAATGTCTATGGGGGCTTGCGGCAGATGTGGCAAGTGCGGTATCGGCACTTGCGGCAGGTGCGGCTGCAAAAAACCCGCGGCTGACCGCAGTTTTTTTCGCGGCCGCACCTGCCTCAAGTGCTGAAACCGCACTTGAGGCACCTGCCGCACCCTTACCGCAAGCCCCATAGACATTGCATGGGGCTTGCCGCAACTGTGCCGCAGGTGTCGCGGTTATGCGGTAATCGCGGCAGATTGTTTTTTTCACCGCATCTGCCGCGATTTAAAAAAAACGCTAGTGTGAAAGTACCCTTAGTACAAAATTCCTGACATAATCATACCGCCAGGTATAAGATTATTGATTATTGAATAAAATTATATTATTTATTTAATTATAATTCATGATTTTATGTTTCAAACTTTATCACATCTGAGAGGTCTACTAGAGTCTTCTTTGATCAGGTAATTACTAAGAATTGCAGGCCGACAGTACATAACACCAAATTTCCATGCAAAAAAAGGTACCGCTTTTAGCACAAAATTCCTGACATAATCATACCGCCAGGGAGGTTAAATTATCTAAGTAAATGCTGCTTTGCTTACCTCCAACTTGTATAGATAAGTCCACGCTATATTGCAGAATCCCACACCTCAGAACTGCCAAAAACTTAGTCTGCTAGAGAATTTATGCCAAAAATAGAAAAAGCACCCAATGCTGCCATATATTGCATAAATACTTTTTATTAATGCTGGTTATAAAGAGGCAAACAAAAAGTGACTTACAGTACAGATAAAAGTGTCATGTGTGGCTCAGTACAGCAGTTCCTATAAGCAGTTACATGGTGTAGGTATACAGTTTTTACCCATGTAGTGAGGTGAGCAATTCAGACTGTATCATAGAAATGGATATGGAAATGAACTGTGCACAGTCCGCTACTGCCCCCTTGTGGACAAGTGCTGAAACAAACGCAGGGGAGTGGGAAATTCCCTTTTCAGCAAAAGTGTTTACCCAGGAAGAGAGAGAGCAGGAAGTCAGTACAGATCCAGAGCTGAGCCAGGGGAGACCTGCCTGTGGATGTCTGTTGAAAGAGGGCTACTTTGCTACACCTTGCCGGAAAAATCATCCCGGACGAGCCCCCGTGACTGATCCTGGGCCACTGGACTTAGGTGCTGTGACTCTGGCCGCTCTGCAAAAGCTTGCCCGCCGAGCACCCGGAGTGCATGTGCAGGGGCCGTGACCGACATAAGGGAGCCATTTGTACTGCCGTGATCTCCCTCCTGCTGCTCGGGGTGCCTCCGAGACTGAGAGAGACTTCTGTGCTGCTGTGATCTCCCTTCTGCTGCTCGGTGTGCCCCGAGACTGGGAGAGACTAACAAAGAAAAATCCCGTTACCTGCGGAAGGAGACCAAAGAAGAAGACTGAGGAGTTTCCCCCTTCAGCGCTACACCGGGACCTGTCCTCGTGAGATCCCCAGGCCTGCTACGTGGGAGCGACATCTTCTTCTGTGATAGACTGGTACGTGATTTTAGGGAAAGTTAGGGAAAGATACCGTCATTGTTGTGTTTTTTTCTTTTCTTGCTGCGTACCCGGAAGAAGTGAAGATCCAGAGACTCTAATATATACAAGTGCGCATATAGTTTGGTTGACTGTGATATAAACATGTTTGCCAGTAAAGAAACGTTATTATCGGTTAAACCTGAGTATGGGGATTCTGTCGAGAAAGATCATACACACACACCCGCGGCCTTGTCACCGGTCATTACACCCATACTTATCCAATCATTCCAATCTAAATAAGTATTATATTGGTTGCCTATGGCTGTGCAACCAATTCAGACTGGACGAGATACAGGATACAGGATTTGGTAGTTATAAGGATTTGGTGCTATGGCTGCATAATCAGGGTTTGAGGTATCATCCTATCCCACCTCCCATTCCTATAGACATTGCATAGTCAGCTCCTTTTCTTATAACATAGGTTATAAGAAAGAAGCTAGGATTAGGGAAACACGTCGGGGCGTCCCTGGACCTGAAAACAGTGTAATCCAGCACAAAGTAATGGGTAGGTGTACTAACCTTGTACCTATGTTATAAGAAAAGGAGCTGACTATGCAATTGTAAGACCTGTTAACATTAATATATATGGTTGAAGGACTGTTTTGTGGACTCTTCCTTGTGTTATACTGCCACCTGCTGCCAAAAAGAAAGGATAACAGAGATAACCCTCCCTGCTGCTGAGAGCGACATGGAACAGTACAGGAGATGGATGGGTGGGGTCTCCACAAGGAGAAGAGAGACAACTTCCACGTGTGTTGCAGAGAGAGACACAGACCTAAAAAGACTGGATGTGGAGTGAGGTGCCAGACTGGACGAGCAAAGCATAGATCCCGGACAAAGTCTGAACTCGAGAGACACCTGTCAGCGAATTACGGGCCCCAACGTCAACGAGGTACCTCGCAATAAAACAGCACACTGTTTTAGTTAAAGCAGAAATTTTTCGGTTGCGCCACACTGTTTACTAAAGGCAGATTAAATTCTCCGTTACACTGATTCCTCACTCACCTTAACTGGTTGTGCCGTCTCTGCACAACCAGATTGTAGGCTCAGTGGTGAGGAAGGGATCCGAGACCTTTACTCGCCGGTTCCTGGTTCCAAACTAATTGTCCAGCTCCAACTCGCTTCTCCGGGTCCCGAGATCAATCACGTGTCTGTATTACCAGCCAGGTCCTTGTGTGCAGAGCTGCTCTCTTCCACCACACTCCCAATAGGGAGGATAAATTAAGGAACATGCAGAAATGGTGGTATTTTGAATATGAGCGCTACACAAGGACACTGCACTGATCAGTATTACTGGCGAGGACTCACATTTGTTAATATCCAATAAAGATCTAAAGGTACCGTCACACAGGGACATATCGCCGGCGATGTTGCCGGGGATCACGGGAGCGCGCATCCCTGACAACATCGCCGGGGAGATGTCAGACGGAGCAACTTACCAGCGATGTCGCCGGCTAGTTGCCGCGGCTATCGCTCGCTGGGTTGCCCAGCAACCCAGCGAGCGATAACTCGCAATGTTGTAGATAGGCGGAATCGCCCGCAACATTGCAGGTTGCCGCGTTACACAGGGCGATCAGGCATGATCACCTCAGCAACATCGCCAGATTTCCCAACATTGTTGGGAAACCTGGCGATGTGACTCAGGCGATTTTTCGCCTGATTATCACCCTGTCACACGAGGCAACTCTCCGGCGATGTCGCCGCAACCTGACCACGCCCCTCAGTTGCCGGCAACATCGCCGGTGATATCTCCCTGTGTGACGGGCCCTTAAAGGTAATACTGATCAGTGCAGTGTCCTTGTGTAGCGCTCATATTCTAAATACCACCATTTCTGTATTGTTCCACTGTTTTAGTTAGGGACAGATAGGAAAAGACTCTGCAGTTCGATATACAAGTTATAGAAAGAAAACAAGCACTCTGCATCTTGCTTGATAAAGACTTTGCATTTCTTTATTTAAAGACATTCAGAGACCTTGCATTCTCGGCAAACTAGTCAGAGTGGTTATACAGTTAGGGCCAGAAATATTTGGACAGTGACACAATTTTTGCGAGTTGGGCTCTGCATGCCACCACATTGGATTTGAAATGAAACCTCTACAACAGAATTCAAGTGCAGATTGTAACGTTTAATTTGAAGGGTTGAGCAAAAATATCTGATAGAAAATGTAGGAATTGTACACATTTCTTTACAAACACTCCACATTTTAGGAGGTCAAAAGTAATTGGACAAATAAACATAACCCAAACAAAATATTTTTATTTTCAATATTTTGTTGCGAATCCTTTGGGGGCAATCACTGCCTTAAGTCTGGAACCCATGGACATCACCAAACGCTGGGTTTCCTCCTTCTTAATGCTTTGCCAGGCCTTTACAGCCGCAGCCTTCAGGTCTTGCTTGTTTGTGGGTCTTTCCGTCTTAAGTCTGGATTTGAGCAAGTGAAATGCATACTCAATTGGGTTAAGATCTGGTGATTGACTTGGCCATTGCAGAATGTTCCACTTTTTTGCACTCATGAACTCCTGGGTAGCTTTGGCTGTATGCTTGGGGTCATTGTCCATCTGTACTATCCACCACTGTTGTCATCCGTGGACGCCCAGGCCTTTTAGAGTTCCCAAGCTCACCAGTCAATTCCTTTTTTCTCAGAATGTACCCAACTGTTGATTTTGCTACTCCAAGCATGTCTGCTATCTCTCTGATGGATTTTTTCTTTTTTTTCAGCCTCAGGATGTTCTGCTTCACCTCAATTGAGAGTTCCTTTGACCGCATGTTGTCTGGTCACAGCAACAGCTTCCAAATGCAAAACCACACACCTGGAATCCACCCCTGACCTTTTAACTACTTCATTGATTACAGGTTAACGAGGGAGACGCCTTCAGAGTTAATTGCAGCCCTTAGAGTCCATTGTCCAATTACTTTTGGTCCCTTGAAAAAGAGGAGGCTATGCATTACAGAGCTATAATTCCTAAACCCTTTCTCCGATTTGGATGTGGAAACTCTCATATTGCAGCTGGGAGTGTGCACTTTCAGCCCATATTATATATATAATTGTATTTCTGAACATGTTTTTGTAAACAGCTAAAATAACAAAACTTGTGTCACTGTCCAAATATTTCTGGCCCTAACTGTATATATTGTATTTACTATTGCACACCTTCCCGCTCCTTCCCCTTCTTTCCCGCACTTTTCCCCCAGTTGTATTAAAAGTGCATTTGTTTAACAGTCCTTGCGTATCCCATCACCTGTGGGATATTACACAATGTCTATGGGAATGGGAGGTGGGATATGATGATACCTCTAACCCTGATTATGCAGCCATCGCACCAAATCCTTATAACTACCAAATCCTGTATCCTGTATCTCGTCCAGTCTGAATTGGTTACACAGCCATAGGCAACCAATATAATACTTATTTAGATTGGAATGATTGGATAAGTATGGGTAAAAACTGTGTATACCTACACCATGTAACTGCTTATAGGAACTGCTGTACAGATCCTTTATGGTCATACTCCTCTGTACTGAGCCGCACATGTCACTTTTATCCGCCTGCGTACAAATCACATATGGCAGTGAATGGGTGCGCACGGTCATGCGCAGTCAAGCGCAGCACCGTGCGTCCCCATTTTAAACATAGGGGCTTGCGCTGGCTGCGCACATATGGCGGTTCCCCTCCGCAGAACGCTGCGGAGGGGAACACCAGTCTGAAACCAGCCTAAGTCACTTTTTGTTTGCCTCTTTATAACCAGCATTAATAAACAGTATTTATGCAATATATGGCAGCATTGGGTGCTTTTTCTATTTTTGGCATGTAATATAAAGTATTTGTGTCACATACCGTGTGTTGTGTGTATGTAACATCCACATTTATAAATCCCAGCAGCACAGATGAGAGTTCCAAGGTGTAAACAGGTTGGCAATCACCCAACAAACAAGGAAAATGCGGTTGATCATCAGGTGATTGGATTGTTTTTGGAGTAACAAAAATCCCTACTCTCGGCAGCACATCACCTGCTGCAAACTGCAGAAGTGCTGCCGATAACATGATACTGTTGGGGCAGATTAATCTACCAGTGATTGTTCTGCACCCATCATTCTTCATCATCCTATGTAAAAAGGCCGGAAACCAGCACTGAATGTCTTGAATATTATAGATCGCACTCATTTACCAGTCTGAAATCGGCACTTGTACATGTACCCTAAATGTCTGAGTGTGACGGTGCAATATGTGAGCATTTAGGGCCCACTTTAAAGGGATCCTGTCACCCCCAAAACACCTCTAAAGCTATTAAAAGCTGTCCCTAGAGCATAGTAACACTTACCCTACACTCCTTTTAGCTCCTAAATGCACCAAGGGAAATTGAAGATTTCCCAAAAGGATTGCCTGGGCTAGTTGCAGTAAAAAATTGTTACTAGATAGCCCACCTGTGAAGCAAGCTACTACGCCTACACCGCTGACTACCTGACACTGCTACTAGGCCCAAAGGATTGCCTATGCTAGATGCAGTTAAAAATTGTTATTAGATTCACAGGCGGTGTAGCTTGCTTCACAGGTGGGCTACTCCCCTGACTACCAGATAATGCTACTAGGACCAAAGGATTGCCTAGGCTAGATTCAGTTAAAAATTGTTATTAGACAAGCAGTGTAGCTTGCTTCACAGCTGGGCTACTCCGCTGACTACCAGACACTGCTACTAGCCCAAAAAAATTGCTTTGACTAGCTGCAGTAAAAAATTGACTACTGCAGACAGGTGGTGTATCTTTCTTCACAGCAGTGCTACCCTACCTGCCCAAAAGGATTGGCTGTGCTAGATTTGGCTAGATTCTGTGAAAACACTTGCACAGCACTGGCACAGACCTGCCTGGCAAAAAGTGCTAGGAACTATTCTAACCTAGCCCTCAAAAGGGCTGACATTGCAACTAGTTCCTAGTTCTCTGAACTAGCCCTCAAAAGGGCTGATATTACAACTTGTCCCTATTTCTATGAACTAGCCCTCAAAAGGGCGGATATTAAAACTAGTCCCTACTCGTTAAACCTATCTCTCTATCTAACTTGAAATTCACTCGCTATCTGGCTGACCAACTGACACTGTGTAGCGCCCACAGCAGCAGTGGTGCCATCTGAGGAAATGGTGAAGACGGGGAAAATGTCTGGGTCTTATAGGGCAAGGACATGTGACATACACAGACAATGACACATGCGCTTGCTTGTGTGCAAAAAATGCACTTTGCTGTGTGTGTGTGCTGATAGGTTAACAGACTGCATCACCCCACTGTAAATGCGGTAATGAGAAAAAAATGGAAACGGCATTATTTCAGCACAGATCTATCCCCTGCCCTCCCCCCACCCACTATACGCTGAAACTGTATATTAACATTGAATAACAGTATCGCTCGGCTGTGGAAGTCAGAACGCGCGCTCGCTACCCGGCTGTAGCTGATGACGTGTGCACGGGCATGCGATCCCGTGCACCAGGCTGTGACGACAAGAAAGGGCTGAACTTCAATGCTGCGAGGGGAGAGAGGAGGATGACTGGCAGCTGGAACTCGGCTTTAGCCACAGCTAAGTAACGCCCACCCGTCGCTTCCTTATAATCTTTATAAAGCATTATCTTCACTTTTAAAAAACAGTTTTTTTAGCTAAAAACCTTGCAGCACATGTATGTGCTGGGTGTAGGGAACAATATTAATAGTCCGGGGGGGTCATTTGGGGTGGTTGGTTCCCTTTAATCACCCACTGCTGGTTTTAATCAGCCACTCCTGGTTTTGGCTACTAAAACTGCAAGAGCACTCTCATAAAAATACGCAGCAAATACGCAGTGTGTGAACTCACCCTAAATTTTTCCTTTTTAGGTCAATTACCATTACCATAACTATTTACATTTGCCAAATGCCAGAATAATGAGAGAAAGATTAATACACTTACATACGCTAAGATTAATATGCATTTTAACAAGTTGGAACAGCCTATATGATGATGTCATGTGTTTCTGATTTATTGGCAACATCTGAGTTAATTAGAGGCACACCTGTGACTTTATTTTAATGCACACTTGAAACACACTGCTTCTTTGTGCAGCATCATGGGAAAGTCTAAAGAAGCCAGCCTAGATATCAGGAAGAGAATTGTAGACTTGCACAAGTTTGGTTCATCATTGGGTCCAATTTTCAGATACCTAAAGGTGCCTCATTCATTAGTACAAACAATTATACACAAGTACAAACAAGAAGGGAATGTCCAGCCATCATCATGCTCAGGAAGGATACGGGTTCTGTGTTGCAGAGATGAACTTGCTTTGGCCTAACGTGCATATCAACCCAAAAACAAAATAAAAAGACCTTGTGAAGTCGATAGCGTAAGCTGGTAAGATTGAGTCATTGTCCACAGTGAAATGTGTATTGTATCAACGTGGGCTGAAAGGCCACTGGGCCAAGAATACGTCATTACTACAAAAGACACATTAAAAAACTGACTATTTTTTGTTAATGCACAAAGGAACAAAGTCCTAAAATTTTCGAGACATCCTGTGTTCTGAGAAAACTAAAATTGAACTGTTTGGTCGTAATGACCATCGTTACGTTTGGAGGAAAAAGGGAGAAGTTATTATTATTATTATTATTATTATTATTATTATTATAATTGCTTATAGATTCCATAGCGCTTTACATATGAAGAGGGGAGAAAAAGGACAGGTACAATACATATGGACAATCAAGTCATACAGATACAGGAGGGGAGAGGGCCCTGTCCACGAGGGCTCACAGTCTACAAGGGTTGGGCGAGAAAACAGTAGGCGGGGGAAGCGCCGATCGTGGGATGTTGTGGCGACTGGGTCTCATTGTAGGTTGTAGGCTTGTCAGAAGAGATCAGTCTTCAGGTTTCTTTTGAAGTTACCAAGGGTAGGTGAGTGTCTGATGTGTTGGGGAAGAGAATTCCAGAGTATGGTGGATGCTTGTATGCGGTTGTGAGAGGAGTAGATAAGGGGGAGTATCGCAGGTTGCATCGTGAGGATCTTGGGAGGATTGCAGGTTGCATCGGGAGACCATGTCGGAGATGTATGGAGGAGAGAGGTGATGTATAGCTTTGTATGTCATGGTTAGGGTTTTAACTCGGGATCTCTGAGAGATGGAGAGCCAGTGAAGGGCTTGACAGAGGGGGGAGACAGGGGAGTAGTGGGGAGACAGGTAGGTTAGTCGAGCAGCTGAGTTTTGGATAGATTGGAAAGGTGCAAGGGAAGTAGCAGGGAGGCCGGTGAGCAGGAGGTTGCAGTAGTCAAGGTGGGAGATGATGAGAGCATAAACAAGTGTTCTCGCAGTGTCGTGGTCAAGGAAAGTGAGGATCCAGGAAATGTTTTTGAGCTGGAGTCGGCAGGAGGTGGCAAGGGCTAGGATGTGAGGCTTGAAGGAGAGGGAACAGTCGAGAGTAACCCCAAGACAATTGGCGTGGGAGACTGGGTAGAGTGAGCAGTCGGTGACAAGGATGGATAAATCTGGTATAAGGGGAGAGCGACTTGGCCGGAATACAATGAACTTGGTTTTGTCCATGTTCAGCTTAAGGAAGCAAGCAGGGAAGAAGGATGAGATGGTGGACAGGCATTGTGGAATTTTGGATAGTAGGGAGGTGATGTCAGGCCCAGAGAGGTAGATGTGAGTGTCATTGGCATAGAGATGGTACTGGAGGCCATGGGGCTCAATGAGTTGTCCTAGGCCGAGGGTGTAGAAGGAGAAGAGTAGTGGTCCCAGAACCGAGCCTTGGGGGACACTGACAAATGGGGGTATGACGAAGAGGAGGTGTGGGAGTGGGTGACGCTGTCCGGTCCATTAGGTATGATGAGAACCAGGAGAGGGCTAGGTCAGTGATGCCAAGAAATTCCAAGATCTGAAGTAGAAGGGAGTGGTCAACAGTGTCGAAGGTGGCAGATAGGTCAAGGAGGAGGAGGACGGAGTAGTGTTGCTTGCTCTTGGCGGTAAGTAGGTCGATGGTGACTTTGGTTAGGGCTGTTTTGGTGGAGTGATGAGGTCAGAAACCGGATTGTAGGTGGTCAAACAGGGAGCAGAAGGAGTGGTGGGAGGACAGTTCTGAGTGGACGTGTTGTTCAAGTAGTATTGAGGCTAAGGGAAGAAGAGATATGGGGCGATAGTTAGAGACAGATGCTGGGTCAAGGGAGGGTTTTTTGAGGATGGGTGTGACCAAGGCATGTGACCAAGGCATGTTTGAAGGATGAGGGGAAGACGCCAGTGGTGAGTGATAAGTCGAAGAGGTAGGTTAGGGCAGGGAAGAGGGCTATGGTGAGGTTCTGGATGAGGAGGGAGGGGAGTGAGTCGAGGGCACAGGAGGTGAGGTGTGATCGTGACAGAAGGGAGGAGAGTTGATCTTCTGTCATGATGGGAAAAACTTCCTATGGACAAAGAGGGTTGGGCGGTGACGTAATGCCACCACATAGTGACAAATAATGCTAAAATAATGAAAATGTAAAAAAGTTCCATATATAGACTCAGTGTACAGGTAATACAGTCATAACCAGTGACATTATACACAGAAGCTATGTATATAGTGTCAGTGCGCAGGTAATGCACTGATCACCATTGACATTATAAATGGAAGTTCTCTATATAGTGTCACTGTGCGTGTATAGGTAATACACATACTCACCAGTGATGTTTCTAGTTGAAGTCCTTCATCTTCAGTTTTCTTCTTCATCTGTCACAGACCGATATCACGTCTTCTAGCCAGGACTCATCTCTGCAGAAGACCGATATCACGTCTTCTAGCCAGGACTCATCTCTGCAGAAAATAACACAGTTATCTATACCTGATCACTTCTAAAGCACATTCCACACTTTCTACAAGATTTTCCAAGATTTCTACATTACATCATATGACAAAAAGCAACATAGTGCTGCACTATACAGTAACAGTGCTCCAGTGTTATCCTGTGCCTGCTCATCTCTGTCAGCAGACATATTTGTCTGATGGCAAAAATGTAGCAGAGCTGAAGACAGAAGACCGATGGATTATATTAGAGCAAGGATTTTATATTATTAAAGATGGAGTCCCTAAATGTGTTTTGTGTTTTATTGTTAATAAAAAAAATGTTTCTATGTTTTTCTTCGGTTTACTAGAAATTCATGATGGCCTTGTCTAATTTGGAGTGACGCCATGATTTTCGGGCTTACCGTGTTTCCCCGAAAATAAGACCGTGTCCTATATTTTTTTGGGTGCCAAAAGTGGCACCCTGTCTTATTTTCAAGGGGGGTCTTATATTGGCAGCCCCAGCCACTGCAGCCTCCCATCCACACACAGCCACCCACCCATACATATACAAACACACATACACACACACATACATACACATATACACACGTACACACACACACACACACATACACACACACATATACACACACACACACACTCACACATACACATACACACCGCTTCTTACCGGCTCCCCTGGCCTTCGGTGTGGCTCCCCGCTGTCCTCCGGTGTGTCCAGGCTCCTCCACTGTGTCCAGGCTCCTCCACTGTGTCCAGGCTCCTCCACTGTGTCCTGCAGGTGCAGCCGCGCTGGAGCAGATGGGGTTAATCACAGCCTAACTTGCTGTGTCCCCCTGCTCATCTCCGCCCAGCCTGATGTCACTGCAGCCCGGCTCGAGCTCTGATTGGCTCCCAGGAAGCAGCAGGCGCGGCCAGATGACGTTATGAGCTCTGATTGGCTCGTCATCTGGCCGCGCCCGCTCCTTCCTGGGAGCCAATCAGAGCTCGAGCCGGGCTGCAGTGACGTCAGGCTGGGCGGAGATGAGCAGGGGGACACAGCAAGTTAGGCTGTGATTAACCCCATCTGGTCCAGCGCAGCTGCACCTGCAGGACACAGCGGAGGAGCCTGGACACAGCGGAGGAGCCTAGACACAGTGGAGGAGCCTGAACACAGTGGAGGAACCTGGACACAGTGGAGGAGCCTGGACACACCGGGGGACAGGTACCAAATGGCGGCGGCGGCCTTATATTCCCCAACGCCCCCCCCTAGGCGGTCTTACTTTCGGGGGGGGGCCTTATATTAGCAGACCCCCCCGTTCCCCCTACCCTGTCTTACTTTCGGGGGGGTCTTAATATCGGGGGAAGACTGTAGTACCAGCTGATAATACAAAGCTGGTACTAACGCCATTATTACCCAGGGTGCCACCCATCACCAGGGCCTCTGGAAGAGTCGGGTAAAGTGCCTGTAAATGGTGCTATGTTGAATGCGGGTGGCTGCGAGTTTCAGCATGGGGGGCCCAGAACGCTTTGTTTTACCTGGCAGGCGATCAACATATGGCGGGAGCCCACATATTTTTTTTTTAAATATTTTAAATAAGTTTAAAACAAATATTAGGCTCCTCTGTCTTCTAATCGCCAGGCAGCTGGGGGTGACAGGCTGTAGCTGTCCACTTTATCTGCGGTGAGAATCAAAAATTCTGCGGAGCACTAAATCATGTTTTTAAAAATGATTTCTTTTCACACTTCTATATATGTGACAGACCCAACAGCCAATCACAGATGCTTTCAAAGAGGATGAGTGCCTGTGATTGGCTGTTCGAGTAATCTACAATCAGCCCATACATTTTAGTATGGTACTATGTATGGCATGCTTTCAGATTACTGAAGCAGCCAATCACAGACGCCCATTCTCTGTGTCAGCGTCTGTGATTAGTTGTTGGGTCCATCACACATATACAGTCATGGCCAAAAGTTTTGAGAATGACACTAAAATTAAATTTTCACATGATCTGCTGCCCTCTGGTTTTTATTTGTGTTTGTCTGATGTTTATATCACATACAGAAATATAATTGCAATCATATTATGAGTACCAAAAGGTTATATTGACAGTTAGAATGAGTTAATGCAGCAAGTCAATATTTGCAGTGTTGACCCTTCTTCTTCAGGACCTCTGCAATTCTCCTGGCATGCTCTCAATCAACTTCTGGACCAAATCCTGACTGATAGCTGTTCATTCTTGCATAGTCAATGCTTGCATTTTGCCAGAATTTGTTGGTTTTTGTTTGTCCACCCGTCTCTTGATGATTGACCACAAGTTCTCAATGGGATTAAGATCTGGGGAGTTTCCAGGCCATGGACCCAAAATCTCTATGTTTTGTTCCCTGAGCCATTTAGTTATCACCTTTGCTTTATGGCAAGGTGCTCCATCATGCTGGAAAAGGCATTGTTGGGCGCCAAACTGCTCTTGGACGGTTGGGAGAAGTTGCTCTTGGAGGACATTCTGGTACCATTCTTTATTTATGGCTGTGTTTTTAGGCAAGACTGTGAGTCAGCCGATTCCTTTGGCTGAGAAGCAACCCCACACATGAATGGTTTCAGGATGCTTTACAGTTGGCATTAGACAAGACTGGTGGTAGCGCTCACCTCTTCTTCTCCGAATAAGCTGTTTTCCAGATGTCCCAAACAATTGAAAAGGGGATTCATCAGAGAAAATGACATTACCTCAGTCCTCAGCAGTCCACTCCCTGTACCTTTTGCAGAATATCAGTCGGTCCCTGATGTTTTTTCTGGAGAGAAGAGGCTTCTTTGCTGCCCTCCTTGAAACCAGGCCTTGCTCAAAGAGTCTCTGCCTCACAGTGCATGCATAAGAACTCACACCAGCCTGCTTCCATTCCTGAGCAAGGTCGGCACTGCTGGTAGTCCGATCCCGCAGCTGAAACAGTTTTAAGATACGGTCCTGGCGCTTGCTGGTCTTTCTTGGGCACCCTGGAGCCTTTTTGACAACAATGAAAGCTCTCTCCTTGATGTTCTTGATGATGCGATAGATTGTTGACTGAGGTGAAATCTTTCTAGCTGCGATACTCTTCCCTGTTAGGCCATTTTTGTGCAGTTCAATGATGGCTGCACGTGTTTCTTTAGAGATAACCATGGTTAACTGAAGAGAAACAATGATACCAAGCACCAGCCTCCTTTTAAAGTGTCCAGTGATGTCATTCTTACTTAATCATGACTGATTGTTCGCCAGCCCTGTCCTCATCAACACCCACACCTGTGTTAATGGAACAATCACTAAAACGATATTAGCTGCTCCTTTTAAGGCAAGACTGCAATGATGTTGAAGTGTGTTTTGGGGGTTAAAGTTCATTTTCTAGACAAATATTGACTTAGCAAGTAATTGCTGTTAAACTGATCACTCTTTATGACATTCTGGAGTATATGCAAATTGCCATTAGAAAAACTGAAGCAGTAGACTTTGTTAAAATTAATATTTGTATCATTCTCAAAACTTTTGGCCATGACTTTAGAAGTGTGAAAATAAATAATAAAAACAAATTACAGCGCTCTGCAGATTTTTTGATTCTCATCGCAGATAAAGCAGACAGCTATGGGCTGCCACCTCCAGCTGCCTGGATTTACCTTGGCTAGTGATCAAAAGTCAGGAAAGATCAATGTTTTTTTTTTTAATTAGTTAAAAAAATAATTTTAAAATAATTTTTAAAAAAAATGCTCCCGCCATATTTTGATCACCAGCCAGGTAAAAACAGGCAGCTGGGGGCTGGGATTCTCAGCATGGTAAGGCCCAAGCATTCTGGGGTCCCCACGCTGAAACAGCCACCCTTGGAATTGGCGCAGTCATCATAGCACCATTTCCAGGTGCTTTATCTGGCTCTTCCAGAGGCCCTGGTGGGGGGTGGCATGCTGGGTAATAATGTGGTTAGTACCAGCTTTGTATTATCAGTGGGTAATAAGCCTGAAATTCATGGTGTCACGCAAAAATTAGACATGGCCACCATGAATTCCTAGTAAACAGAAAAAAAACACAACACAGACATTTTTTTTAAATTAAATTAAAACACAAAACACATTTAGGGACTCCGTCTTTAATAAAAAAAAATCCTCGCTCCGACGTAATCCATGGGTCTTCTGTCGTCAGCTCTGCTACATCTTTGCCATCAAATATGTCTGCTGACAGAGATGAGAAGGCACAGAATAACACTAGAACTCAGTGCAATTATGCGCGCCATTGAATAGCGCAAGCTATGTTGTCTGTGTGTACTAAGATGCGCTGTGTGGAGTATCATGTCACACATGAGAGCTCAGATATTGGCCTACACATCGTAGATGGGTGCCATTGGCCACTCACTACAATCACCCTACGTGTGTGAATTTGGTGACACTGCTGGGTACATTCTACTGCACCCACTCCGCGGACGTCTACCTTGTTAGCGCCGTGAACCCACTTTGGCACCTCAAAAGTGTGTTGTAGGAGCCACAATTGACGACATGAGCGTGTATTTGTGACAAACTCCGATAGACAATGGTGTCATGTATTAGCCAGCCTTCTAGAGCAGGCTGGTCAATTGTAACGCTGTTGCGTTGTCCAATGAGCGTGTATGGGACGCAGTGTAAACCACTGTGGCACGCCTATCTCCTCGCTGCGCTGAACATGTACGCCCATATTGCCTTTAAGATTGCGGCGTGTGAAGGGGCGATGGAATTAGGCAAGATTGGTTCTGCTGTAGGTGAGGTGATTTACGGAGCGACACATCGCCTTAGCTTCAGGGCAAAATTGCGTCTTGTGATGTCGCCATCGGCGATCTGAGGTGACCACGAAAAACATGAGCGCGCACATTAGATTACCACACATCGCCAGACAAGATTGCGGCGTGTGACAGTACCTTAAGGTTTCTATGGAGATGACTGAGTTTCTGGAAGGGGGGGAGCATGGTGAGGGGTAGGGGGGAAAAAGTCAGCAGGTTGTGGTCGGATAGGGGGAGGGGTGAGTTTGAGATGTCAATGAGGGAACAGAGGCGGGTGAAAAAAAGGTTGAGTGTATGGCTATCCTTATGAGTGGCTGAGGAGGATAATTGGGAAAGCCCAAAGGAGGTGGTCAATGATAGGAGTCTAGAGTCAATGGGGTGGGGTGTGTCAGTGGGGATGTTAAATCGCCCATGATGATAGTGGGGATGTCGAAAGAAAGGAAGTGGAGAAGCCAAGTGGTGAAAAGGTCAAGAAAGGTGGGGGTAGATCCTGGGAGTTGGTAGATGACAGCCAGCTGAAGGTTACAGGGGGAGAAGATGCGGACGGAGTGTACCTCGAAAAAGGGGAAGGAGGTAGAGGGTGGCGGTGTGATTGGGGTGAAGGAGCAGCTGTCAGGCAGGAGTATTCTGATACCTCCGCCGTGGGTGTTGCTAGGGCAGGTGTGTGAGAAAGAGTGAGTCCGCCATAGAAGAGTGCAGCAGGGTTGGCTGTTGTCAGAGGGGGTAAGCCATGTTTCAGTGATGTCAAGGAATGAGAGTTTGTTGGAGATGAAGAGGTCGTGGGTGAATGAGAGTTTGTAGCATACCGAGCGAGCGTTCCAGAGTGCTCCGGGTAGGGGGACTGGGGGAGGGGGGCTGGGTGAATGTTATAAGGTTGTGGGGGTTGCAAGGGTTTGTGTTGGGGATAGAGGTGGGTGATGAAATGTGATGGGTGGTCCAGGATTGGGGAATATGTCACCTGCGATTAGAAGAAGCAGCAAGAGGGTTAGAAGGTGCCTGGAGACAACGGACTGTGTGTGGAGGAACAGTTCGGAGGAGGGGGTGCGGTGGGTGGGTAGGATGGAGGGAGAGATCACTACTTCCTTGGTGGGGGGAGGGATGAGCGGCGTTAGTAGGAAGTGAAGTAGAATGGGGGTGAGGGTGAAAAGAAGAGGAAACATTGTAGGTAACAGCTATGCATGCAGCTCGTAGAGGTGAGATGTCTCAGGGGTGTGCTGAGGTTGGGAAGGCGCGCGGCCGGGGATGAGGTGTAGTAGGGCCAGCCAGGGATAAGATGCAGCAAGGGATGATGTCTAGTCAGGGATGCGATGCAGCCGGGGGGAGGTCCAGGCAGGGCCAGGGGTGGGGTGAGGTGCAGCAAGAAAGGAGATATTGCCAGGGGTCAGGAGGAGTGCAATGGTGAGAAAAGTTGATGAGGTTATGGCAGGGTGCTGGCTGTGGGGATGAGGTGCAGCCAGAACTGAGGAGCAGCCAGGAATGGGGTGCAGTCCGGGGTGAGACACAACTCAGGATGAGATGTAATCTGGAATGGGGTGCAGCCAGAAAAGGGGTGTAGCCTGGGATCAGATGCAGTCATGGATTTGATGAAGCCAGGGATGAGATGCAGCAGGGTGAGAGGCAGCCAGAGACTTGATGCAGCTAGAGACATGATGCAGCCAGGGATGTAATCTAACCAGGGACATGGTGCAGCCAGGGAGGAGATGCAGCCAGCGATGAGATGCAGCCAGAGATGTGATGCAGCCAAGGATGGGATGCAGCCCAGGGTGAAGTGCAGTCAGGGGACAGAGACAGCGTGATGGTGAGCGGAGGTCCTGAGATTGTAGTAGGAAGCTAATTGTTGGTTTTGTCCAGCTGGAGGTGGGTTGACAGCGGGGGCTAGTGGTGGGATGAGGCAGGCCCGACGGCCAGATCTGCTTGGTGCCTTGTGTAGGCCAGCAGTGAGGGGGCGTCTGAATCTGCTGTTCAGCCTCCACGCCCGACGGTATTAAGCAGGACCAAGAAGGAGGTGCGGCAAAGGGTGGCTCTGCATGGGCTGTAGGTTTTGGGAGAGAAGGCCGCAGCAGGAGGGGAACGGATCGCCAGACCAGGGCGGGGGTCCATTCAGTAGTGGGGTAATATGCTGGGAGTGGCGCTCATCTGCTGGATCCGCCTGGAGTTGTAGGAGCTGCTGGTGCCAGGCTTGTGCGGCCTCGGGTTACACTCATGGCAACTTGCAGTTGCAGCAGGGCCGTAGAGGATGATCTTGGAGGAGCGGTGCTGGGGAAGGCCACTTACCTGCTTGACTTGCCGGGAATCAAAGGAGCGTCCCTTGGTGTAAGCTGCGGGATCACCGTTGCGGGGAGGCAGAACCTGCTGGAGCAATGCTGGCAGGGCCGCCAGTGGGATGGAGCTGGTGCCAGGTTCGTGCGGCCTCGGGTTCCACTCATGGCAACCGGCAGGTGCAGCAGGGCCACAGAAGATAATATGGTGGAGCAGAGCTGGCGGGGCCGCTCACCTGCAGGGCCCACAGGGAGTCGTTGGGGCGGCCCTTGATGTTGGCTGCTGGCATCACCACTGCGGGGAGGCAGGACCACGGCAGGGAGGGCCAACAGCAAGATGGCGCTGGTGCCAGGGTTGCGCTGCCTTCGGTTCTACTTGCAGCACCCGGCGTTTACAGTGGTGCTGCAGGAGATGGTCCTACTGGAGCGGTGTTGAGGGTCCTCCGAGTAAGGAAGAGCGGGGCAAGGAGGGATGCAGTGCTGCTGGATTGCACCTAGGCACCAGCGTGGCCAGGGTAGCAGGTCCCGGTGGGGGAACCACAGGGCACAGCCGCTAGCCACACAGTCAGGCCACCGATTGCAATATGTGGCCCAGGTCAGTGAGGTGGTCGGGGGTGACAGCGGTGAGGATACATGTGTGTAATGAGGACAGGCGATCTTGGATGAGGCGGATGGTGCCTAAGTGCCTGGAGCCTCTTCACACATGTCCGTCACCCCCGGCTGGGGTGGAAGACTAAGAACACCATCACAACTAAGTGCCTGGAACCTCTTCACACATGTCCGTCACCGCTGGCTGGGGTGGAAGACTAAGAACACCATCACAACTGTGAAACATTAGGGTGACAGCTTCATGTTGTGTGTTTTTTTGCAGCAGGAGGGAATGATGCACTTCACAAAATAGATGGCATAATGAGAAAAGATTATGTGGCAATACTGAAGCAACATCTCAAAACATCAGCCAGGAAGTTAAAGCTTGGGCGGAAATGAGTCTTCCAAATAGACAATGCCAAACTAGTTACAAAGTGGCTTAAGGATAACAAAGTTAATGTTTTAGAGTGGCCATCACAAAGCCTTGATCTCAATCCTATTTAAAATGTATGTGCAAAGCTGAAAAGGCAGGTGCGAGCAAGGCGATCTATGGATGTGGCTCAGTTACACTAGTTCTGTCAGGAGGAATGGGCCAGATTCCTACCAGCTATTTGTGGAACGATATCCAAAATGTGTGACCCAAGTCGTACAGTACAAAATACTAATGAAATGTATGTAAATTTGTGACTTTGCAGAAGTAATAAAAATGCCTTAAAACATTCTCTCATTATTCTGGCATTCGGCAAATGCCTAGCGTACTTCTCTTGCTCACTTACAGTTGGGATCCATGTGCCATGATGCAGTTCATGGGGTCACCCAAGTTCATGGCTGACGTGGCTGAGCTGTGAACTTAGATGACATTTCTCAAGGAACCCTGTTGTCAGTATCACCCTGCTAGTCGCTGTGATCAGACGTTTGTCTGCTAAAGGTGAGTTTCCACTGAAACGTTGCCATGCCATATGGGCTAAATAAAGTCCTCTATACTTTTGAAACTTTGGAGTGATGTCTCTATTTTTTGGTAATATAAGAGTAACTTCGGCACTCAAATGGAGATGAATGAAAAAAAATTTTTTTATTTTTATTTTTATTTAGAAAAATTTCTTCTGATATTCTCATAACATGAATTTTACTGACGTTTCGGTCACATTTGACCTTGTTCACAGAATCAAGAATATCTATCACAAACAAAAACAAGATAAATCAGTAATACATCATCTTACATGTTTTCACATAAAAACTTAACATTCCAGCTTTGATAACAGCTACAAAATAAATGGACATTTCTCCGTTATCACAATATCATATGTCAAAATAATTATGTTTTTTTATTATTTATTATACAATGTTCTTGGTGTATTCACTGATATAGAAATGATTTCCTCTTTCTCATAGAAATTTATGTATAAACTAGTTGTGAGCCCGATGCAAATGCATCGGGTGTCTAGAATATATATATATATTTTTTAAAGATTTTTAAATAATAATCGCATCATCAATAGCAATAATATTAGCAATAGCATTATTCTTAGCAGTAATAGCAGAATTAATAGCAGTAATAGCATCATTATTAGCATTAATAGCATTATTAATAGCATTAATAGCATTAATAATACAATTAATAGCATTAATATTAGCATTAATAGTATTATTAATAGCATTAATAGCATTATTAATAGCATTAATAATACAATTAATAGCATTAATAGCATTATTAATAGCATTAATAGCATTAATAGTATTATTAATAGCATTAATAGCATTATTAATAGCATTAATAGCATTAATAGCATTATTAATAGCATTAATAGCATTATTAATAGCATTAATAGCAATATTATTAGCATTAATAGCATTTTGAATAGCATAAATAGCATGATTATTAGCCTTAATAGCTTTATTAATAGCGTTAATATGATTATTATTAGCATTATTAGCATTAATATTAGCATTAATAGCATATTTATTAGCATTAATAGCATTATTATTAGCAGTAATAGCATTATTATTAGCATTAATAGCATTATTAATAGCATTATTAGCATTAATAATACAATTAATAGCATTAATATTAGCATTAATAGCATTAATAGTATTATTAATAGCATTAATAGCATTTTAATAGCATTAATAGCATTATTAATACAATTAATAGCATTAATATTGGCATTAATAGCATTAATAGTATTATTAATAGCATTAATAGCATTAATAATACAATTAATAGCATTAATAGCATTATTAATAGCATTAATAGCATTATTAATAACATTAATAGCATTAATAGCATTATTAATAGCATTAATAGCATTATTAATAGCATGAATAGCATAATTATTAACATTAATAGCATTAATAATAGCATTAATAGCAATATTATTTGCATTAATAGCATTATTATTACCATTAATAGCATAATTATTAGCATTAATAGCATAATTATTAGCATTAATAGCATTAATAATAGCATTAATAGCAATATTATTTGCATTATAGCATTTTATTACCATTAATAGCATAATTATTACCATTAATAGCATAATTATTAACATTAATAGCATTAATATTAGCATTAATAGCAATAATTATTGCATTATAGCATAAATTATTACATTAATAGCATAATTATTAGCATTAATATCAATATTATTTAGCATTAATAGCATATATTATTAAGCATATATATAATAGCATAAATATTAGCATTAATAGCATAATTATTAGCATTATATGCAATTATATAATAGAAATTAATTAATAGTAATATTGCATTATAATTATTAGCATTATTGATTACATTAAATTATGCATAATTATTAGCATTAATAGCATATTATTACATTAATATCATAATTATTAGCATTAATAGCATAAATATTAGCATTAATATAATTATGCATTAATAAAAATATTGATTAGCAATTATTACATTATCAATATTATTTGCATTAATAGCATTATTATTACCATTAATAGCATAAATATTAGCATTAATAGCATAATTATTAGCATTAATAGCATTAATAATAGAATTAATAGCAATATTATTTGCATTAATAGCATTATTATTACCATTAATACCATAATTATTAGCATTAATAGCATAATTATTAGCATTAATAGCATTATTATTAGCATTAATAGCATAATTATTAGCATTAATAGCATTATTATTAGCAGTAATATCATTATTATTAGCATTTTTTTTTTTTTTATTATTATTTTTTAGTTATTATGTATAATTTTTTATTTATTTTTTTATTTTTTTATTATTTTTTAATTATTTTTTAATTATTTTTTTTATTATTAAATTTATTAGTTATTTTAAGTGAGCCTGAGGCTGAGACACAGTTCTCCTTCAGGTCCGCTCAAAGGGCTCATATTATTAGCATATTTGTATTTTTTTATTATTATTTTTTATTTATTTTTTTATTATTTTTTATTTATTTTTTTATTATTTTTTAATTATTTTTTAATTATTTTTTTTATTATTAAATTTATTAGTTATTTTAAGTGAGCCTGAGGCTGAGACCCAGTTCTCTTTCAGGTCCGCTGAAAGGGCTGATATTATTAGCATATATTTAATTTTTTTATTATTATTTTTATTGAATTATATATTATTTTTTATTTATTTATTTATTATTTTTTAATTATTTTTTAATTATTTTTTTTATTATTAAATTTATTATTTATTTAAAGTGAGCCTGAGGCTGAGACCCAGTTTTCCTTCAGGTCCGCTGAAAGGGCTGATATTATTAGCATATATTTAATTTTTTTATTATTATTTTTATTGAATTATTTATTATTTTTTATTTATTTTTTTATTATTTTTTAATTATTTTTTAATTATTTTTTTTATTGTTAAATTTATTATTTATTTAAAGTGAGCCTGAGGCTGAGACCCAGTTCTCCTTCAGGTCCGCTGAAAGGGCTGATATTATTAGCATATATTTAATTTTTTTATTATTATTTTTATTGAATTATTTATTATTATTTTTTTTTTATTATTATTTTTTAATTATTTTTTAATTATTTTTTTTATTATTAAATTTATTATTTATTTAAAGTGAGCCTGAGGCTGAGACCCAGTTCTCCTTCAGGTCCGCTGAAAGGGCTGATATTATTAGCATATATTTAATTTTTTTATTATTATTTTTATTGAATTATTTATTATTTTTTATTTATTTTTTTATTATTTTTTAATTATTTTTTAATTATTTTTTTTATTATTAAATTTATTATTTATTTAAAGTGAGCCTGAGGCTGAGACCCAGTTCTCCTTCAGGTCCGCTGAAAGGGTTGATATTATTAGCATATATTTAATTTTTTTATTATTATTTTTATTAAATTATTTATTATTTTTTATTTATTTTTTTTATTATTTTTTAATTATTTTTTAATTATTTTTTTTATTATTAAATTTATTATTTATTTAAAGTGAGCCTGAGGCTGAGACCCAGTTCTCCTTCAGGTCCGCTGAAAGGGCTGATATTATTAGCATATATTTAATTTTTTTATTATTATTTTTATTGAATTATTTATTATTTTTTATTTATTTTTTTATTATTTTTTCATTATTTTTTTTATTATTACATTTATTATTTATTTAAAGTGAGCCTGAGGCTGAGACCCAGTTCTCCTTCAGGTCCGCTGAAAGGGCTGTCATTATTAGCATATATTTAATTTTTTTATTATTATTTTTTTTGAATTATTTATTATTTTTTATTTATTTTTTTATTATTTTTTAATTGTTTTTTAATTATTATTTTTATTATTAAATTTATTATTTATTTAAAGTGAGCCTGAGGCTGAGAGCCAGTTCTCCTTCAGGTCCGCTGAAAGGGCTTATATTATTAGCATATATTTAATTTTTTTATTATTATTTTTATTGAATTATTTATTATTTTTTATTTATTTTTTAATTATTTTTTAATTATTTTTTTTATTATTAAATTTATTATTTATTTAAAGTGAGCCTGAGGCTGAGAGCCAGTTCTCCTTCAGGTCCGCTGAAAGGGCTGATATTATTAGCATATATTTAATTTTTTTATTATTGTTTTTATTGAATTATTTATTATTTTTTATTTATTTTTTTATTATCTTTTAATTATTTTTTAATTTTTTTTTTATTATTAAATTTATTTGTACACACATTAGCGGTGTGTCGGCGATTTTATGGCCGCCCACCTGGTTCTATTTGTCGGCCCTAAAATCGCGGACACACCGCTAATGCATGTCTATGGGCAGTGAGCTCGAATTCTGATTGGTCTGCGTCCAATCCAAAATCGGGCGGACTGCCCATAGACATGCATTAGCGGTGTGTCCGCGATTTTAGGGCCGACAAATAGAACCAGGTGGGCGGCCATAAAATCGCCGACACACCGCTAATGTATGTCAATGGGAAATGAGGGGCTCTTCTGATTGGCTGAGGGCAGTAGACAGCGACCAATCAGAAGAGCCCCTCACATCTCATTGAGGTAGAATGGTGGATTTGTCGTCCATTCTATCTTAATGATAAGTGAAGAGTACGTCGGAGCTGGAAGTTGGCGGAAAGAAGACAGAAGATCCCCGGGGCCGGACGAAGAGGCGGAGATGGCGGAAAGAAGAGAGAAGACCCCCGGGGCCGGAGGAAGAGGACGCCTGGCCGGACGGAGGACTTGTGGATCGGACGGACGATCAGATGACTAAGAAGGCATGTAAGTAATCGACGGGGACGTTAGGTTAGGGGACGGCGGGGGCTTCGGGTGTAGGGCTTTAGGTGTTAGCGACAGCGGCGGGGGAAAGCGGCGGGAGCTTAGGAGGCGGCGGGGCTTAGGGGGTAGGGGCTTAGGTGCCGCGGGGCGGCGGCAGACGGTAGGGGCTTAGGTGCGGCGTGGCTTAGGGGGTAGGGGCTTAGGTGCGGCGGGGCTTAGGGGGTAGGGGCTTAGGTGCGGCGGGTAGGGGCTTAGGTGCGGCGGTGCTTAGGGGGTAGGGGCTTAGGTGCGGCGGGTCGGGGCTTAGGTTGCGGCGGGGCTTAGAGGGTAGGGACTTAGGGGCGGCGGAGTTAGGGGGTAGGAGCTTAGGTGTGGGGTGGCTGTGCGGACATTGCGGGGTGGGTGTGCGGACATGGGGTGGCTGTGCGGACATGGGGGGCTGTGTGGACGACATGTGGGTGGCTGTGCGGACATGGGGGTGGCTGTGTGGACATGGGGGTGGCTGTGCGGACATGGGGGTGGCTGTGCGGACATGGGGGTGGCTGTGCGGACATGGGGGTGGCTGTGCGGACATGGGGTGGCTGTGCGGACATGGGGGGGCTGTGTGGACATGGGGTGGCTGTACGGACATGGGGTGGCTGTGCGGACATGGGGGGGCTGTGTGGACGACATGTGGGTGGCTGTGCGGACATGGGGGTGGCTGTGCGGACATGGGGGTGGCTGTGTGGACATGGGGGTGTCTGTGCGGAGATGGGGGGGGGCTGTGCGGACATGGGGGTGGGCTGTGCGGACATGGGGGGGTGCTGTGCGGACATGGGGGGGGCGAATTGTGGGTAGCGGGGAGCGGAGGCGGCTGTGCCACCTCCGCTCCATGGTCCCCGGGGAGCGAGTTGTGGCTCAGGCAGCGACTCGCAATGGCCTCGCGGCCATTGCTCGCGCTACCTGAGCGGTAAATCGCTAAGGTTGTGGCCGAGCCTCTGGATCGATTTTCGGCCAGCGACTCGCAATGGCCGCTTCGCGGCCATAGCTCGCCCTGAGCCAGCGACTCGCAATGGCCTCGCGGCCATTGCTCGCGCAGCATTGGGCGCTTCGCGCCCAATGTTAAATTCGTATCCACATGACCACGCCGGAAGTAGCGCGCGGAGGGGCGCTTTTCCGATTCGCGATTATATAATAGATACTTTCTCTTAGGAATATACTTGCTCCTAGAAGTATATGAGAAACACATAACAATGAAAATTAATAACAAAAAAGTGGTTACCTTTAGACAAAAAATTTTTTCAAAGAAAGGCTATATCAGCTCTGCTGTATGTTATGACAGTCAACTGCAAATTGAGAGTATGTATTAATAATGCATCAATTCCATTTGTCAATAAAGATATAAGTGAAAATATATGACACAATACCTGTTATCTAAAGAGTTGAATGAATAAATGTATTTCACTTTCTAAAGGACAAATTTATTGGTGTATCCTATCAAAAAATAAAAGTAGATATATGTATTTAAACATCTGCTTATCAAATAGTGGGCACCTCCAATACCCCATGATCAAATGCATTACCTTTCCAAAATATGTAGAAAAGGAATGGAATAATCGGGATTAATTCTCCCTTACCCTGTGAATAGGACCTCACTGTGGTCCCTATAAATAAACAGGAAACAACTGATAAAGGAATAAGTTCCACAATTACTATGTTAAATTCACATAATAAGATAATATTGTGCCATTAAGTAAAAGAGTGTCCACATATTACAGGCAAACTGAATGGGTCTCTCTCTATGAGCAGTTAAATGTGATGTCCACCAAGCACTATCCTGTATTGGTGCTGACATCTATCATAGTCTATGAGATCGGGTACTGACTCGCTACACCATTGAACATCAAAGTAAAAGAAAACAGTACAACGTACTGTATACCTGTATGTGAATCGTCTGGATGGCGTGGACTCGCCGCGCAGGATGCAAGTGCAGCTCGCAGTGAGCCGCGCCATTAAGAAGCGGCGTGTGACGGCATATCCGCTGGACATCACATTTAACTGCTCATAGAGAGAGACCCATTCAGTTTGCCTGTAATATGTGGACACTCTTTTACTTAATGGCACAATATTATCTTATTATGTGAATTTAACATAGTAATTGTGGAACTTATTCCTTTATCAGTTGTTTCCTGTTTATTTATAGGGACCACAGTGAGGTCCTATTCACAGGGTAAGGGAGAATTAATCCCGATTATTCCATTCCTTTTCTACATATTTTGGAAAGGTAATGCATTTGATCATGGGGTATTGGAGGTGCCCACTATTTGATAAGCAGATGTTTAAATACATATATCTACTTTTATTTTTTGATAGGATACACCAATAAATTTGTCCTTTAGAAAGTGAAATACATTTATTCATTCAACTCTTTAGATAACAGGTATTGTGTCATATATTTTCACTTATATCTTTATTGACAAATGGGATTGATGCATTATTAATACATACTCTCAATTTGCAGTTGACTGTCATAACATACAGCAGAGCTGATATAGCCTTTCTTTGAAAAAATTTTTTGTCTAAAGGTAACCACTTTTTTGTTATTAATTTTCATTGTTATGTGTTTCTCATATACTTCTAGGAGCAGGTATATTCCTAAGAGAAAGTATTTATACATAAATTTCTATGAGAAAGAGGAAATCATTTCTATATCAGTGAATACACCAAGAACATTGTATAATAAATAATAAAAAAACATAATTATTTTGACATATGATATTGTGATAACGGAGAAATGTCCATTTATTTTGTAGCTGTTATCAAAGCTGGAATGTTAAGTTTTTATGTGAAAACATGTAAGATGATGTATTACTGATTTATCTTGTTTTTGTTTGTGATAGATATTCTTGATTCTGTGAACAAGGTCAAATGTGACCGAAACGTCAGTAAAATTCATGTTATGAGAATATCACAAGAAAGTTTTCTAAATAAAAATAAAAATAAAAAAAATTTTTTTTCATTCATCTCCATTTGAGTGCCGAAGTTACTCTTAAATTGCTACAAATTTTTTCTTCTGAGCACCAAAAAAGGTCGTGTTGCGGACCTTAGTCTTTAAAGTCTATTTTTTGGTAACTATCTATTTATGTTGGAATATATTTAATGCAAAAACTCCATTCCTGTATATGTGGGTGTTTAGTTGCTTGGTTTGTATGTTGTAGATAAAGTTAGATAAAAAAAAAACTCCCAGAAACTCACACAGAAAAGCATGTGACACTATCTAGTTTCCTGTGTTTGTGTATGAGACAGAAGCTGCTGAGAGATTTCACACAAAGACTGAGCACTCCATAAGATATGTTTTATTCCTGATTCATTATGCGTATCTTATCTGTTCGGGTTTGTAGCTAATTAAAGAAGCTCTGTTGTGACACGCTTGGAGAGTATCCTGCCAACAGGTTATGGGCTCAGCATGACACAGAACCCCAGAAGTGACACAGAGTACAGAATGACACAGAACCACAAGAATAATACAGAAAAAGAATAGTGATGAGCGAGCATGCTCGCCACTACTCGGTACTCGCACGAGTATCACTGTACTCGGGCTACTCGGCGAGCACCGAGTAATCTCGCGATACTCGTGCTGTGCTCATGGTCGTCATCTCTGCATGTTGGCGCTCTTTTGAGAGCCAGCCCACATGCAGGGATTGGCTGGCAGACCACTGCAATGCCACAGCCCTGTTGTGGCATTGCAGTGATTGGCCGGCCTGCACAGCGTGACCGAGCCTTTATAAGACCCGGCCGCGCTGTGCTCTGCACACAGGCATCCAGACAGTGAGTGTAGGGAGAGTGTCTGCTGCTGCTTAGGGACAGATTTGCGGCCCTCATAGGTATATCCGGAGCAGGGCTGCAAACTGCTGCTGACCACAACAGTCCTTCTCAGGGCTAATCTAGGAGGATATAGGCAGGGTGATACAGATCGGAAACCAAGCTTTTCTGTGACCATAACAGTCACCAGACTGTTGAACTTACTACCTTGATCCAGGTTAGGGACTAAAATCCAAATCTCCTGTGACCATTACAGTCACCAGACTGGTGTACTTACTACCTTGATCCAGGTTAGGGACTAAAATCCTACTCTCCTGTGACCATTACAGTCACCAGACTGGTGTACTTACTACCTTAATACAGGTTAGGGACTAAAATCCTAATCTCCTGTGACCATTACAGTCACCAGACTGGTGTACTTACTACCTTAATACAGGTTAGGGACTAAAATCCTACTCTCCTGTGACCATTACAGTCACCAGACTGGTGTACTTACTACCTTGATACAGGTTAGGGACTAAAATCCTAATCTCCTGTGACCATTACAGTCACCAGACTGGTGTACTTACTACCTTAATACAGGTTAGGGACTAAAATCCTAATCTCCTGTGACCATTACAGTCACCAGACTGGTGTACTTACTACCTTGATACAGGTTAGGGACTAAAATCCTAATCTCCTGTCACCATTACATTCACCAGACTGGTGTACTTACTACCTTGATACAGGTTAGGGACTAAAATCCTAATCTCCTGTGACCATTACAGTCACCAGACTGGTGTACTTACTACCTTGATACAGGTTAGGGACTAAAATCCTACTCTCCTGTGACCATTACAGTCACCAGACTGGTGTACTTACTACCTTGATACAGGTTAGGGACTAAAATCCTAATCTCCTGTGACCATTACAGTCACCAGACTGGTGTACTTACTACCTTAATACAGGTTAGGGACTAAAATCCTAATCTCCTGTGACCATTACAGTCACCAGACTGGTGTACTTACTACCTTAATACAGGTTAGGGACTAAAATCCTTGTCTCCTGTGACTATTACAGTCACCAGACTGGTGTACTTACTACCTTGATACAGGTTAGGGACTAAAATCCTACTCTCCTGTGACCATTACAGTCACCAGACTGGTGTACTTACTACCTTGATACAGGTTAGGGACTAAAATCCTAATCTCCTGTGACCTTAACAGTCACCAGACAGTTGTCGCTGTATACAGGCAAAATGCGCAAGGGCATTGGCAAGGGCGTTGGCAAGGAACAAGGAAGTGGACGTGATGGTGGTGCAGGCAGAGGCCGAGGTCATGTGCAAGCACTAATTTCGCAACGACAAAGGGGCACATCTCCTCGCTCGCACGTCCTGTCCCAAATTCTTGGGGCCCGCAGCAGTACACCGGTCTTGAACCAAGACCAGTGTCAACAGGTTGTTACTTGGATAGCGGATAATGCTTCAAGTCAGATGGGCACCTCCACAAACACCCTGTCTTCCACGCGGTCAAGTGTCAGTAGCCGTGATACTGCACCGCACATTTCCCAACCTGATCCTCCTTCCTACCACCAGGACGAGTACACGTCCACGGACATTACTTTTCCCACACTAGGACACTCGGAAGAGCTGTTCACGTATCCATTCGCAGAATCTGGCCTGTCGCCAGCTCCTCATGAAGTGGGTGATGAGGAGATGGTATGTACAGATGCCCAAATATTTGAGCAGCCACGTTCTCACGAACGGAACGTTGGCAACGTGTCTCAACAAGGGGTGGACGATGATGAGACACAATTGCCAGGAAGTCAGGAGGAGGATCAGGGTGCGGAAGAGGAAGACAACGTGGTGGATGATCCAGTAGCTGACCCAACATGGCAGGAGGATATGCAGAGCAAGGCCAGCAGTGCACAGGGGGAGGGAGGCGTAGCATCCCAACAGGCAGTACGAAGCAGGGTCGTGTCCGCAGGCAGAAGGCAGCCAACCGTTCCCCGGAACACCAACACGACTCAAGGTGCCTGTGCAAATGTTCGGTCTTCCAGAGTCTGGGAGTTTTTTAAGTTGGCTCCAGAAGACTCTAAAAAGGCCATTTGCAACACCTGCCATGCCAGTATCAGCAGGGGTACGAAAACTAGCAGCCTGACCACCACCAGCATGATCAGGCACATGTCAGCCAAGCACCCAACTTTTGGGAAGTACAACAGAGTCGAGGAGCGGTGCTTGCTGATGTCACTGCTACGTCTTCGCGTGTTGTGCATGCGAGCCAATCCCCTGTCCATGCTGGCCACGAACAAGCCTCCGGCCCTGCACCTGAAGTTGCCCACGCACAAATAACACCAGCATCAAGCACGTCCTTGTCCCAGCGCAGCGTTCAATTATCCATTCAGCAAACATTTGAACGCAGGCGCAAATACGCTGCCAACGCCCCACATGCCACAGTCCTGAATTATGACATTTCGCGACTCATAGCGCTAGAAATGTTGTCTTTCCGGCTGGTGGAGACGGAAGCATTCCGCGACCTGATGGCGGCTGCTGTCCCACGTTACTCGGTCCCCAGCCGCCACTATTTCTCCAGATGTGCCGTCCCCGCATTGCATAACCACGTGTCCAACAGCATCACACGTGCCCTGAGCAACGCTGTTTCAGCCAAAGTCCACCTAACCACAGACACGTGGACAAGGGCTTGTGGGCAAGGCCGCTACATCTCCTTGACGGCACACTGGATTAATATTGTGGAGGCTGGGACCCAGTCTGAGCGAGGGACGGAACACGTCCTTCCCACACCAAGGATAGCAGGCCCTACGTCTGTCAGGGTTTCACCGACACTCTACAGCTCCGGAATGTCATGCTCCTCAGCCTCCTCCTCCTGCGCATCCTCATCCACTGTACCCTCCACACCAGTCCCAAGCTGGAAGCACTGCAGCACTGCCTCTGCAAAGCGGCAACAGGCTGTGCTGAAGCTAGTCTGCATAGGTGACAAACCCCACAATGCAGAAGAGGTGTGGACAGCTCTGAAACAGCAGGCAGACCACTGGCTCACACCTCTGATCCTAAAGCCAGGAAAGGTCGTGTGTGACAATTGCCGGAAGCTGGTGGCAGCTTTGAGGCGAGGCCAGCTGACGCATGTTCCATGCGTGGCCCATGTGCTCAACCTGGTGGTTCAGAGGTTTGTAAAGTCATACCCAGAGCTGTCTGAACTGCTGGTAAAAGTTCGCCATCTGTCTGCACATTTTCGCAAGTCACCTGCTGCTTCAGCCTGCCTTGCCGGCTTTCAGCGCCGTTTGCGTCTTCCGGCCCACAGACTGGTGTGTGATGTCCCCACGCGTTGGAATTCAACTCTGCACATGTTGGTCAGGATATGTGAGCAGAAGAGGGCAGTTGTGGACTACCTGCATCACCTAAGCCGTCGGGAAATGGGTCAAACTCCACACATAACACCTGAGGAGTGGAGATGGATGTCGGACCTATGTACCGTCCTCCAAAACTTTGAGGACTCCACCAAGATGGTGAGCGGCGATAACGCCATTATTAGCGTCACCATACCACTACTCTGCCTTCTAAAACGGTCTCTGCTGAAAAACAAAGAGGATGCATTGCAGGCCGAGCGCAATGACTTGGAGCAAGAAACAGTAGTGGGTGTGGGTGCAAACACACAGCCCAGCCTCATCTCATCACAACGTGCAGTGGAGGACTATGACGAGGAGGAGGAGGAGGATGAAGACATGGGGCAACTCTCTGGCCAAATTGAGGATATGACATGCACACCAGTCATACCCTCGATTCAGCGTGGCTGGCCAGAGGACAGGGAAGATGAGGAGGAGGAGGAGGAGGAGGACAGCATGTTCAGTCATCGTGTTGGTCTGGATACTGAAGTGATGGCTGTTAAGAGTCTGGCGCACATGGCTGACTTTATGGTAAGCTGCCTGGCTCGTGACCCTCGCGTTCAGAACATCTTGGCCGACAATCAGTACTGGTTAGCAACACTGTTAGACCCACGCTACAAGGAGAACTTTATGTCTCTTATTCCTGAGGTGGAGAGGTCAGCCAAAATGCAGCAGTTCCAGAAGGCCATAGTCACGGAAGTAGGCAAATCATTCCCCTCACAAAACGCTAGCGGCATAGGTCAGGAATCGGTGGATAACCAAGGCGTACGGCCGAGAGGGGCACAAGTCCAATCCGCCAGAGGTAGGGGAACACTCTTTATGATGTGGGACAGTTTTCTCAGCCCCTCACATACCGCAGCCCCTGAGGTGCAGGGTAGTGCCACAAGAAATGCTAAGTTTGGCCAGATGCTGAAGGAGTACCTTGCAGATCGAACAACTGTACTGCGAGATTCCTCTGTGCCTTTCAATTTTTGGGTCTCCAAGCTGGACACGTGGCATGAATTGGCTCTCTACGCCTTAGAAGTCTTGGCCTGCCCTGCCGCTAGTGTATTGTCAGAGCGTGTTTTCAGTGCCGCAGGTGGAATCATTAGTGATAAACGCACCCGCCTGTCAACTGAAAATGCTGACAAGCTGACTCTGATCAAGATGAACAAGGGTTGGATTGGGCCAGACTTCACCACACCACGAACAAATGACAACTGAATTTAAATTTTGTTATGGGAATTTGCCATGTACCTCCACTCACCCATGGGTACACACTTCTGGACTTTGGCTAATCGCTGGACAGCTCCTCCTTCTCCTCATGAGCCACCATGATGACCGTTACAACAGTTAGGCTGTTGTTTGAGGTATACCCGCAGTGGTAAATTTTTTCGCCCATTCTTTTAGAATGGGCATTACAACGACAGGAGACCCGCTCCTTTTCAATGGGAAAAATGTTTTGAGGCCCTCATGCACGTCTCTATCCAGGGACAATGTGGAGCCTCCCAATTTTTGGCTGCCCTGCCAAAGGGCTATACTACAATACACCCACTTGAGGTTTACAGGCCCTACTGCATGTCTATATGCATGGGTCATTGTTGAACCTCCCAATTTTTGGCTGCCCTGCCAAAGGGCTATACTACAATACACCCACTTGAGGTTTACAGGCCCTACTGCATGTCTCTATCCTGGGACAATGTGGAGCCTCCCAATTTTTGGCTGCCCACTTGAGGTTTACAGGCCCTCCTGCATGTCTCTATCCTGGGACAATGTGGAGCCTCCCAATTTTTGGCTGCCCTGGCCAAAGGACTATACTACAATACACCCACTTGAGATTTACAGGCCCTCCTGCACGTCTCTATCCTGGGACAATGTGGAGCCTCCCAATTTTTGGCTGCCCTGGCCAAAGGGCTATACTACAATACACCCACTTGAGGTTTACAGGCCCTCCTGCATGTCTGTATGCATGGGTCATTGTTGAACCTCCCAATTTTTGGCTGCCCTGCCAAAGGGCTATACTACAATGCATCCACTTGAGATTTACAGGCCCTCCTGCATGTCTGTATGCATGGGTCATTGTTGAACCTCCCAACTTTTGGCTGCCCTGCCCAAAGGGCTATACTACTATACACCCACTTCAGGTTTACAGGCCCTCATGCACGTCTCTATCCAGGGGCATTGGTGAACCTCCAAATTTTGGACTGCCCTGGCAAAGGAAAATACTACAATAGACCCAGTTCCTCAAAATGGGCACATTATGTCAAGAGGCCTTCATGTACGTCTCTTCTCAGGGACATCGGAGTGCCGCACAATGTTTTCATGTAAAATCTTTCATGTAATCACAAAAAGTAACATACACCAGCTGTATCTCACTATTGGGTATGTGCCCTTAACATTTCCACCCTAAATATTCATTTTGGTATCATTTTGGAAGGTTTTCTGGTGACTCCGTAAAATTGGCGTGAAACTCGGACAAGATTGTTCATAGCTGTGACTTTTGAGTGAGAAATGCTTCCAGGGGTCTTCCCCATGGTGTTGCCATGTCATTTGAGCACTCTTCTGAGACTTTTGTGACATTTGTAGGGTTTCTACATGCTGCCAGCAGTCATTTCATAAAAATACTCGGGTCTCCCATAGGATAACATTGGGCTCGGTACTCGGGCCGAGTACACGAGTATCTCGGGATGCTCGGCCCGAGCTTTGAGCACCCGAGCATTTTAGTACTCGCTCATCACTAAAAAAGAAGCAGAAAGCAAAAGCAGCACAGAGCAACAGAGGTGTCCACAAGCAGTTAATCCTGCAAGTTCTCAGTGCCAAGTCTCATCAATCAGAACTATCAGTCCTGGAAATTAAAGGTGAGGATGCTGCTCATAAGAGAAGGTACATGGAAATATACTCAGGAACAAGTGCCTCCTCCACAGGGTCGCACCATCCATTGGACAGTGTTAGCCCTTTAAGTCAGGCGGCAAGCTGGCAGAAGGATCAGAAAGCACAAAGCACTATCTCCCTCAATATAGATGGTGGTCATATTGTGAATATATGCAAGTGTGCAAAAGAGATTTTAGATGAATTATAGAAAGTACATGTGTCGAGTCCCAGGCCCTGGGGTACTCGGGTATCAGGCTCGGAGGGGTTCGCGGAGATGTCATGGGTGGCGGTGCCTGAGCCCGTGGCCTGGGTGACACTTCTATAGAGGGGTTATGTACAAGGAAAAGAGTTATTGTCACGCTACGCCACCTGTAGTTCCTGGTGATGGATCACCAGCGCCGCCACACTCATCCGGAGGGCGATGGTATTGCGGCAGGAATGGCAAAGCTCCCTACAGGTGGAGCTGGACCTTTGGGGTAGCGTAGAGAAAAGGGGCAGCTTGGAGTGGGACTTGAGGCCAGGATAAGAAGCAGTAAGGCAGTCTATAGGGAGGCTGGGGACGGAGAGGAATAACGCACACACTCTGAAGAAAGTCTCTTTTACCTTTTACTGATGGTATTCACAGGTAAAGATGTCCAAAGAACTGTCGGGTGATCAGGTGCACAGTGAGTCTCCACAGCAAGTGGGTATAAGGCCTCCTCAGGTTCCCTAAGCTCTGTGCCTTCTGTCCCCACACCTAGGCTTGGCTCAATGGCAGAAGGGCCACTCCGGGTCACTGGTTCTGGCCTAACCACGGCACCGATCACCAGGACATCTTCACAGCTCTCCTAGCATCTGCACACTCTGACTAAAACCTCCACCAGCAGCAGTATTTATAGGGGATCTCACCTAAAGTCAGTGAGTCTAGCTCCCCCTACTGTGCCGGGGTCGAAGGCGTTGCATGTAGTAGGTATCTGCTGTGGAAACCCAGCTGTGCAGTAGGGAAGGCTGTGGATACCTGCGTGTTTTCAAACAAAAGTAATAACAATATTTAAAAATAATAACATGTAACATATTTACAAAGTCTCAAAATATAAAAATTCACAAAAACCACTGAAAAAGATGGCAAAATGAAAACGGGTAAGTCCATACGGTGCTAGTCCATTCACCGCAGGCTTTAAATAAGAGAAGTTTGTTTTCACACCAGTCCTGTGAGCATGGTCCTTTTTAATTGTAATCTGGAGAAAAGTTCAAAGGGATAGGTTCAGTTCACAAGAGTCTATACAGTAAAGTCTCTGTACTCTCCGGGTAGGAAAAGGGAAAAGTCTTTCAAAAGTCTGCATTTTCAATAAACACATTTCCCTATTGGTGTCTCTGCTTAGGAGACCCGGTACCTCCCCACCCCAGGCACTTTCTGTTCCTAACTTAATGTGCATGGGGTTGGGCCCAGTTCCTCCACCCTTCTGCACACTACTATGTACACTGCTATTTACATGTTACTACTGCCGTTTAGTCTACCTCTGACCTTTTTATTGTGCCCACTCTCCATACCTAGACGGTGGTTGACCTTGTGTGCTCCTCTGTGACTTGCACACTACAGGTATCTCTGTCTCAGGTGAGGTTTCTAGTGAAGGGTATGGTGCAGGTATGTCAGGTAAGCGTCTGCGTGGCCTTAGTCTCACTCCAGGGTTAGCAGGTGTACCAATTGCAGCATCCTCAGATTCTCTAGCAATGGGTATTTCTTCCTGATTCCTCTGTACCACTTCTTGGGGCTGGTAGAAATTCAGTAAAGGCACTAAGATGGCTCCATCCTGCCGAGGCCAACCTTCTGGGAAATCTCCTAGGATTGTTGAGACTACCTTCTCCTTTAAGTTTTCAAATGGACTGGGTTCTTTTTCAGGTTCTGATTGTTCTTTTGGCGAGGTTGGGGGATTCTGGTTTTCCCATTCAGTTGGACACTTCTTGATATAGTTTCTTGACACAGTCTGAGTGGTTTTTCCTCCATTCTTACTGATGAGACACACTTTGTCATTGTCAAATCCGGAATCTAGCAGGACATAGGGTTCTTGTTCCCACTGGTCATCCAATTTGTGCTGTGTTCTCTTCCTCTTTAAGATAATACTTCCTGGTACAATAGGTTCTGCTGGAGCATGTTTGTTATAGTCCCTTTCTTGCTTTTCATGGGCTTTCTCCAGATTGTCTTTAACACAGGCTTGAACCATTTTGCATTGCTCGAGGCGGTTTTCGTCCCAGTTGGGTGTTGAGTCACCTGCTTAGGGATCAACTACTCCGAGTTCCAAGTCTACGGGTAACTTCCATGTACGGGCTTTCATCATGTAAGCTGGTGTACAGTTTATAGAACTTACTGGAATGTGGTTGTACATGTCAATCAAGTCTGGTAGTTTCTCCAGGCATTGGTTCCTTTTTTCCAAGGGTAGGATCTTCAACATGTCAATGATGATATTGTTCATTTTCTCACATAATCCGTTGGTTTGGGGATTATATGGGGTCATCCTTATCTTCTTACACCCATACATGTGGTAGAACTCTTGGAAGATCTCCGCTTCAAAAGCTGAACCTTGGTCTGTTAGGATCTGCTCTGGATAACCCAATGGTCTACAGAAAACATTTTGGAATGTTCTGGCAGCGGTGGCAGTTGTCAAGTCTTTAACAGGGGCAACCATCAGGAACCTTGAGTAATGGTCTACGATGGTCAATGCGTATGTGTAGTCAGATCTACTTGGAGTCAGCTTTACATGGAACAGAGCTACAATTTCCAGGGGCTGCTTCATCACTATGGGCTGGAGCAGTGCTTTCTGGCTCTGTAAGTCTTTTCTGCTAAGGCTGCAGGGTCCACAATTCTTATACCACCTCTCAATGGATCCACGCATGACGACCCAAAAGAACCTATCTTTCAGTAGCATCTTCAACTTCTTCCACCCAAAATGACCAGTCTGGTTGTGGTAGGCGTTCAACACCATCTGCACTTCTGACTTTGGCACAATGATTTGCCAGACCATCTCATGGGTCCCCGGGTTGATGTGTCTACTGCAGAGCTTCTCCTGGTAAATGAACAGCTTGCTCTTCTCGTTCCACAAATGTTTGGCTTCTGGTTGAGGATTTTCTGGCAGCTTCGCTGACTCCTGGGTTATCAGCCTCTTTATCAAGCTGACAGCTGGGTCAATGTCTTGCACTTCCTTCCAACCAAAGTGTGGCAACGGGTTCACCATTCTCACAGGAGGGTCTTTACGGGTCTGCTGACACTGAGTTACTCTTAATTGATGAAATGCAGGTAACTCCACTTCATCTAGCTCATCTTCATCCACGCCCACGTCTGACAGGTGAGGCATTCTGGACAATGCATCTGCGTTTCCATTCTGGTGCCCAACCCTGTACTTGATGGTGAACTGGTAGTTGGACAGTCTGGCCATCCATCTCTGCTCCATGGCTCCCAACTTTGCAGTTTCCAGGTGGGTCAGCGGATTGTTATCCGTGTAGGCTGTGAACTTGCTGGATGCCAGATAGTGCTTAAACCTCTCCGTGACGGCCCAGACCAAGGCCAGGAATTCCAGCTTGAAGGAACTGTAGTTCTCTGGGTTCCTCTTTGTGGGGAGCAGCCTCCTACTGGCATAGACGATCACTCTTTCTTTGCCCTCTTGCCTCTGAGCAAGGACGGCTCCTAGTCCCACATTGCTGGCATCCATGTACAGCAGGAATGGCAGGTTGTAGTCTGGGTAAGCAAGGATCTCTTCTCCTGTCAGGGCTTCCTTCATCATCTGGAATGATTCCTCTTGTTCCTTGCCCCACTCCCACAGAGAATCCTTAGACTTGCCCTTCTTGGGCTGGCCTACAAAGAGATTTTGCAGGGGAGCAGCCTTCTTTGTGTACTCCTTTATGAACCTCCTATAGTAGCCCACCAGTCCCAGGAAGTGACATACTTCCTTCAGGGTCTTGGGTTCTGGCCACTCCTTGATAGCTGTCACCTTGTCTGGATCAGGGGCCACACCTTCGGCACTGACTATGTGTCCCAGGTATTGTACTCTTGGCTTTAACAGGTGGCATTTGGATGGTTTGAGCTTCATCCCATATTTGCCCAGAGCTTCGAACACCCCTGCTAGATGGGTTACGTGTGCCTCGTAGGTCTTAGAGTACACGATCACGCCATCCAGGTAGATCAGTACCGTCTCGAAGTTCTTATGTCCCAGGCAACTCTCCATCAACCTCTAGAAGGTTCCGGGTGCATTACATAGTCCAAATGGCATGCTGTTAAATTCACACAGGCCCATAGGTGTTGTGAATGCCGTCTTCTCGCGGTCTTCCTCGGATACAGACACCTGCCAATACCCACTAGTGAGATCTAAGGTGGAAAAGTAATTAGCAGACGTCAACGCAGCTAAGGATTTCGCTATACGAGGTAACGGGTAAGCATCCTTGTTTATTATGTGGTTTATTTGCCTATAGTCTACACACATTCTCATACTGCAATCCTTCTTCCTGACTAGGACTAATGGGGCTGCCCAGGGACTACAGCTATTTCGTATAACCCCTGCGTCCTCCATGTCCTGTAACATTTCCTTGGCTTTCTGATAATGTGCAGGTTTAATAGGACTGTACCGCTCTTTGATTGGTGGATGTGTGCCTGTGGGAATATGATGTTGCATCCCTTTTATCCTACCAAAGTCAAGTGAATGCTTACTAAAGACTTGTTCAAACACTTTGACTACCCTGTAGACAACTTGCTTTTCATACACAGGAGTGGTGTCAGTTCCGACATGGAGCTGTTGGCATCAGTCCTCCAGTGGCCCCGTTGTATTATCAGGTTTTGCCCCTTTGGTATGGGGTAAGGGTCCCACTGCTTGGATCTTGTTATTGGTTACTGTGTACAATTTAGCAATGGTTGCATACCTGGGTAACTTAACCTCTTCACTGCCACAGTTTAAGATGCAAACTGGTACTCTACCATTGTGTACATCAACCACCCCCCTGGCTGTCAAGAGTGTAGGTCTGTGCTCTGTGCTGATGGGCTCCACTATTGCCTGGCAGTCCTGCCCTCTCGGACCTATAGCTGCTCCACACCAAATCATCATTTCACTCATTGGGGGAATCACAATAGGGTCTCTCACCCGTGCAGTACCAATTTCGCCACCTGTAATTGTTACCTATTAATGGTGCAGGAGGGCTCCTATTTCATGCTGCAGGACCTTCCTCTGACCAGGTTTAGCAGAATCTGCAATCTGTTGAAGCAAAGACAAAACTTCTCCCATGCAATTGCTAACAACATTTGTACCAAGTATTATATACGGGTCATTTGCATTACTTGCTTCTGTTACTACTAGAACCCCTTGGTTTTACAATTCCACCCTCCCCACCTTTATTGGTACTTCTCTAACCCACATTACTGTAATCGGTTCACCATTAGATGCGTTGAGGGTGAAATCTATGGCAGGCTGTTTCAGTTCTGCATCAGCCCAGTACTTTTTGTAAAGAATATAGGGGATGGTGGTCACTTGTGACCCGGTGTCCAGCAGAACAGGTATCGGGATGCCATCTAGTACAATTGAATTGTTCAATCAAGAACTTATTTTCATCAGGTACACTGGCAGGGCTGGCATACTTAAGGGCTCGCAATGCTTCCTCTAGGCGCCAGGCGTAAGCTCTGATGTCATCTCCTGGCCTCTGGTAGCAGTGATGAAAGCGAATGCGTATATCAGCCTCATTGCACTCCCCAAAAGTAGCTCTCAATTTGTCAAATATTGTGGCCGCTGATCTCCGTTCAGCAGCAGACCAGGACTCACTCTCTTTCTCTGCTGCGCCAGTTAACTGTCCGAGTACCACAGCAGCGCACTGCTGACCGGTCATCGCATTCATGTCCAGGACACTACCGTAGTGATTTTTCTCCTAAAAATATCCAACATATCAGGGCAACCATCATACTGGGGCAACCACTTAGCCCCCGGGATGTATGTGAGTGAGATCGGCATGAACGGGGCGACTGAGCCCAGTGCGCTGGTGGCGCTGGCAGTACGTTTAGAGGCAGCCATGGTTGCTTCAGGGTAATTCCTAGGGTCAGCGAACGTACTGTCGTCGTCGCTGGAGGAGGCCGACACACTGGAGGACATACTAGTGAATTACATCCAGTGTTCAAATCGTTAATCAGTTCGGGAATTTCCGGACTAGGCCGTGGCGCTCGGGAATGCTCGCCTGAGTGAGGGGTGGGCTTCAGTTTCTCACTCTACAGGTTGAGACGCCCCCTTTCTTCCCGCTCTTCGGTGCAGTAATGTCGGCGTAGTTTTAACAGTCACTCAATACAGTTGAAATCACGGCACACAGTACCTCGTAATACCGGGCACGAGATCCTGTTCGTGACACAAGAAATATATGTCAAGCCCCAGGACCTGGGGTACTCTGGTATCAGGTTTGGAAGGGTTCGCGGGGATGTCACGGATGGCGGTGCCTGAGCCCGTGGCCTGGGTGACACTTCTATAGAGGGATTATGTACTAGGAAAAGAGATGCTGTCACGTAACGCCACCTGTAGTACCTGGTGATAGGTCACCAGCGCCGCCACACTCCTCCGGAGGGCGATGGTATTGCGACAGGAATGGCAAAGCTCCCTACAGGTGGAGCTGGACCTCCGGGGCAGCCTAGAGAAAAGGGGCAGCTTGGAGTGGGACTTGAGACCAGGGTAAGGAGCAGTAAGGCAGTCTATAGGGGGCTGCGGACGGGGAGGAATGACGCACACACTCTGAAGAAAGTCTCTTTTACCTTGTACTGATGGTAGTCACAGGTAAAGATGTCCAAAGCACTGTCAGGTGACCACGTGCACAGTGAGTCTCCGCAGCAAGTGGGTATAAGGCCTCCTCAGGTTCCCTGCTGTTGCTGAAGCCTTGTCTGTATGCAACACGACTAGCCTCCTCACTTTCTCTAGTCCTCTCGCTCTCTCTCCTCCTGTGCGGTCCACGGGTTACCCTCTCTGATCACTACTGTTGTGATTCCGCACTACGGTGCCCGGTTCCCTCTTTCTGGATACGCAGGGGGACCCGGTGACTGAAGTCTCCACGGTGTGTCGGGGTTTTCTGCAGTCCTAAAGTGTTCCTGCAGGTGCGGATCACCGAAGTCCGGTACGTTTTGGGTAAACTTCCACTAGTTCCTCTACTCCCTTGGCTAAGCTCCATGCCTTCTGTCCCCACTCCTAGGCTTGTCTCAATGGCAGAAGGGCTACTCCGGGTAACTGGTTCAGGCATAACCGCGGCACCGATCACCAGGACGTCTTCAGCTCTGCACACTCTGACTAACTCCTCCCCCAGCAGTAGTATTTATAGGGGATCTCACTTAAAGTCAGTGAGTCTAGCTCCCCCTACTGTGTTGCATGTAGTAGGTACCTGCTGTGGAAACCCAGCTGTGCAGTAGGGAAGGCTGTGGCTACCTGCGTGAGCAGGGCGCCGCACATGAAAGATCAAATCTCAGCAATAAGCTTTATCTCATGAGAAAGCTCTACCAGTCTAAGCTAAGTGATGGACAGAATATGCAGGACTATATAAGAAACACCTTAGAGATTGTGGAGCATCTCCGGGGTATTGGAAAAGAAATTAAAGACTTTCATATTGCTGCACTTCTATTATGTGATCTTCCAGAAAGTTATGGCACACTTGTGATGACTTACCGTTGCCGGATTCTCACGTCTCAGGCGATGCTTCACTTGTCACGGTTCCGCGCCTGAGGCTGTGGGGCCTGGTGGTCAAATAAAAACGGATTAAAGGATTGGGATAAGTCTTGATTGTCGTGACGCCACCTGTGGGAGTCCGGTAATGGCACGGGCGCTGCTTGTGCCTCCGGGGATGTGCGGCAGTAAATGGAATGCTCCCCACAGGATGAGCAGGAGTCCCCAGGGCCAGGAGCTGTACTGGATGGAATACGGCAGCTCGGTAGTTTTAAGTATTAATTCAGGAAGAATACACAGACGCATGAAGTCTTTTCTGTATATTTTACTGGTGTCAACAGGTACACTTGACCGGGTGATGAAGTAGACACTCCTGGAGGTTCCATAGCAAGCAGTGGTATAGGCTTCCTGATATACACAGTTCTAACTGGATCTGGTGGATATGGAATACTACCAAACAAGGATTGCACGTTCTGGTTTGACTTGATACACCCGAGTTTGCTGCACTGAGGGCACTATAAAGGGATGCTGAACGCATCCGTCCCCCTCTCAGGCTCTCATTTGTTGGTGCTTCAGGTGTCCAGGGAGCTAGACTCCCTTGGTGGGGGTGCTGGTTTCTCTGCAGCCTGCGCTGTGGCTCCTGCAGCTTGGACCCAGTGACCGGATTGTTAGGGCGAGTTGAAGTAACTCCTCTGTCCCTGTAAGGTATTTGCCTCCTGTTCCTATGACCCCTGTTGCGAGGGTCTCCCACTTTCCGGGTGTGCTGGTAAGGGCCTAGTGTGGCTCCAATACCAGGTCAGCTCTCCTAGCTGTTCACAGTTCTAAAGTGACTGCACACTCCACTGTTTCTCCCTCCAGGATCCGTATTTGTAGGGGAAACTGGCTTAAGGCAACCAGTGGAGCTCCCCCTAGAGACCTGGGGTGAAAGGGGTGTAAAAGTAAGTGAGGTCTGCTTGCTGTGTACGTTCCTGTGGTGCCCAACCAGGGTGCCACATTCCCCCTTAGTTAACTTCAGTTCTCCCGGACTGAGCAAAAGTTTTTCTTTACAGCTTAACCTCTAAACATTTTATATACATTTAATAACCGGTATTTACAAAGTCTTAAATTGAAAAATACAAAAATCACTGAAAAAGAAGGGAAAAATAGGAAAAATATGAAAAGCAGTCCATACGGCACTAGTCCATCTGCCGCAGGCTGGAAAAAGTAAGTTTTTGGTCACACACGTCCTGTGACTATTGTTCAAGTTAAAGAAACAGGGAAAAAGGGTAAAGTCCAGCAGTAAAGTCTCTGATGGCTTAAACACACATGCGGGTATACACTTTAAACTTTATATATATTCCCTATGGGTGTCTCTGCTTAGGAGGCCGGGTCTAACTTTCTTACCCTATCCAGGCACTTTCTGTTTCCAACTTAATTTATTTGGGACAGGCCCAGTTCCTCTACCCTTCTGTACACTACTTTTTACAGTTTTTGAACACGGGTACTATTTACATTGATTAACAGGTATTATTATTCCACTACATTCTAAACCCATTCTCCATATCTATTTGGGGTTTATCCCAATGTACTACGTGTGGATCTGCGTTTTGTTGACATGTCAAAATCTGCTGTTGTAGTGTATGTACTGGTTCTTACTCTGTTGCTCCTACGTGTATCTGTAATTCCATAATAGGTATGTAATCTGTCTACTGGACTATCCTCTGTTAAAGGTGGTAGTGTAGGTAGCTGTCTATGAATTCTTGGTCTTACTACGAGACTAGCAGGTTCACCGATTACAGGAATCTCAGGTTCCGGAATAACAGGCTGCATTTCTTGCATTTGCATTGGTTCTTCTTGAACTGGTTGAGTTGGTATTGGATCTTCTACAGGTTGGTAGAAAGAAATAACTGGTATGATAAATGCACCATTGCATTTAGGCCAGTCGGCGGGTAAGTCTCCAATTTCTGTATGGACTAGGTTTTCCTTTTGGTTTTCAACTGTTACTGCAGGATAACTGGTTTCTTGAGGTATTAACTGTACTGGACATTTTTTCAAATGGTCTCTGGATACAGTTGTAAATATCTTTCCTTTATCTTTGCTGATTACACAAGTTTTAAAGTTGTCATATTGTGACGGCATTATTGTGTAGGGTTCTGACTCCCAATTGTTATCCAATTTGTTGGTTTTTCTCTTCCTTTTTAGTACTTAGTTCACCTGTTGTCAAAGGTTCTGCTGAGGCATGCTTGTTGAAGTCATGCTCTTGTTTGCTTCCTCTTAGGTTCAAATTTCTTTCAAGACTCTCTTGCACCTTCTTGTATTGTTCTTGGCATTGATTAATCCAATCTTCCTCTGGAGAATCTGGTGTTGGCTCGATGGTTCCCATCTCTAAATCAACTGGCAGTTTACCTGGTCTTGCTCGCATCAAATAGGCGGGTGAGTACTTAGTGGAACTAACTGGTATGTGGTTGTAGATATCCACAAGGTCTGGAAGTTTTTCAGGCCATTGATTTCTCTCTTCAAGGGGTAGAGTTTTGAGCATGTCAATCACTATGTGGTTCATTTTCTCGCATAAACCGTTTTTCTGAGGATGATGTGGTGTGGTCCTGATCTTTTTACAACCATAAAGTCCTCATAAATGCGCGAAACAGGTCTGACTCAAATACTGGTCCTTGGTCAGTTAAAACTTGGTCTGGGTACCCATGGGGGCGACAAAAGTAACTTTGAAATGCTTTAGCTGCTACTTCTGCAGTTAAGTCTTTAACTGGAACAACCACAAGGAATCTTGAATAGTGATCAACCATGGTGAGTGCGTAAGTATAACCAGTTCGACTTGGGGTTAACTACACATGATCCAGAGCAACTATTTCAAGAGGTCTTTTGGTAACGATGGGTTGCAAAGGAGCTTTCTGACTTAAGTGGTCTTTTCTTCGAAGATGACATGGTCCACAATTCTTACACCATTTGTCAATTGAACCTCGCATATCAACCCAGTAGAAACGGTCTTTTAGTAGCATTTCCAGTTTCTTCCATCCACAGTGTCCTGCATCGTCATGGTAGGCTTCCAGGATCATTTGGACTCCCGCCTTTGGAACTACTATATGCTAGATAAGTTTGTGTGTTCTGGGGTTCAAATACCTCCTGCATAGTTTCCCTTGGTAGACAAATAACGTCCCCCTCTCCTTCCACAGGCGCTTGGCATTTGGTGAGGCATCAGGATCCATACTGGCGTGCTCTTGGGTTATTAATTCCCTGACTAAGCTGACGTCTGGATCATTGGCTTGAGTCTCCTTCCAGTCGTGATGAGGTAGAGGGTTTACGGTCCTCTCCCCACGTCTCTGACTCGCCTGATGACAGGTTGCTGTACCCGTGCAATGGAAAGCTGGTAATTCTATCTCTTCCAGGTCATCTATGTCTTCTCCTTCTTCAGGAAGGTTAGGCATCCTGGACAGGGCATCAGCATTGCCGTTTTCGTGACCTGCCCAGTACTTCACAGTAAAGTCATAGTTTGACAATCTTGCTACCCAACGCTGCTCTAGGGCTCCCAGCTTTGCAGTCTCTAAGTGTGTTAGAGGATTGTTATCAGTGAAAGCTGTGAATGGGGCGGACGCCAGGTAATGCTTGAAACGCTCTGTGATTGCCCAGACCAGGGCCAGGAACTCCAGTTTGAACGAGCTGTAGTTCTCCGGGTTCTTTTCCGTGGGACGGAGCTTTCTGCTGGCATAGGTGATCACCTTTTCTTTTCCCTGCTGGCGTTGAGCTAGGACTGCTTCTAGGCCTTCATTGCTTGCGTCTGTATATAACAGAAATAGTAAATTGTAATCAGGATAAGTCAGGATTTTTTCCCCTGTTAAAGCATCTTTTAACTTTTGGAAGGATTGTTCCTGTTCTGGTCCCCACCAGAACGGGGGCCCCCTGATCTTGCCATTTTTAGATTGACCTACTAAGAGATCTTGCATGGGTGCTGCTATCTTGGTGTAGCCTTTGATGAATCTTCGATAGTAACCGACCAGTCCTAAGAATTGACGTACCTCTTTTTGAGTGGTTGGTGCTGGACAGTCTTTGATGACGGTAACTTTGTCCGGGTCAGGTGCTACGCCTTCTGCACAGACCACACGTCCCAGGTACTGAACTTTGGGTTTCAGCAGGTGACACTTAGACGGCTTCAGCTTCATACCGTACTTGGACAGCGACTCGAACACTTCACTCAGGTGTTGCAGGTGGTCTTCATAGGTCTGGGAATACACAATGACGTCATCTAGGTATAACAGCACAGTCTCAAAGTTCTTGTGACCCAAGCAACACTCCATCAGTCTTTGAAATGTTCCTGGGGCATTACAGAACCCGAATGGCATACTGTTGAATTCGCATAGCCCCATGGGCGTCGTGACGGCCGTTTTCTCACGATCTTCCTCTGCAACGGAGACCTGCCAGTACCCACTAGTAAGATCTAATGTGGAAAAGTAATTGGCAGACTTAAGTGCAGCTAATGACTTCTCTATGCGGGGCAATGGGTATGCATCCTTGTGTGTGACTTTGTTGATTTGCCTATAATCTACGCACATCCTCATACTACCATCTTTCTTTTTAACCAGGACCAGTGGTGCTGCCAAGGGACTACAGCTATCCCTAATGACCCCTGCATTTTTCATGTCCTGAAGCATTTCTTTTGCTTTTTGGTAGTGTGTGGGTGGTATAGGCCTGTATCTCTCTTTGATGGGTGCATGGTCGCCTGTAGGGATGTGATGTTGTACCCCTTTAATCCTCCCAAAGTCAAGTGGATGTTTGCTGAACACTTGTTGTACTCCCGAAACTCCATTTTTCTGATGAGAAGGTGTGTTGTCAGTTCCTACGCTGAGTTCCTGACACCATTTCTCTAGCTCAGAGGTCCCCAACTCCAGTCCTCAAGGCCCACCAACTGTCCAGGTTTTCATTATTTCCTTAGAAATTTAACAGTTGGTAATTCAATCTCCTGCACAGGTGGTGATTCCAATTGTCAAATGCCAAGGAATCCTGAAAACATGCACTGTTGGTGGGCCTCGAGGCCTGGAGTTGGGGACCTCTGCTCTAGCTGATCTTTGGAGTGAGGGGGTTCATCAGTCACTGTTTGGGAAAAGGATTTTACATCATGTATAGCATTGTTTTCAACCTGATACAACTTTGCAACAGTAGAATATCTTGGCAGTCTGACTTCGTCATCACCATAATTCAATATGCGTACGGGGACCCTCCCTTTTCTTACTTCAACCAACCCTCTGGCTGTCAAGAGTGTAGGACTACTATCAGACATTACAGGCTCTACCACAGCTTGGTAGTCCTGCCCTCTGAGGCCTATTGCTGCCCGACACCAGATCATCATTTGACTTCTGGGTGGTACCACAATTGGAATGGGATCTGTTACCCGTACACTGCCAATTTCACATTTTTACCTGCTGTTGATACACCAGAGCTCGGATCTCTCTTTGGATAGCTCTCCTTTCTCTTGGTTTACCAGTATCAGCACTCTGTTGGAGTAAAAAACAACACTTCATCTACGCATTTAACTATTACATTAGTACCCAGTATCACGTGCGGGTCCCGCTCATACGGTTTGTCCTGAACCACTGTGATACCCTGGTTCTTCAGCTGCACCCTCCCCACCTTTACTGTAGCTTCCTATTGTCCCTCTATTGTGACTAGCAAACCATTAGTTGCCTTAATGTTCAAATCAGGGTTTGGGGGTTCCAGCTTAACATCTGGCCAGAACCGTTTGTAAAGGATACTCGGGATGGTTGTCACCTGGGATCCAGTGTCTATCAACGCTGTGGTAGCGGTGCCATCGATGATGATTGACAAGTACGGACGGTCTCCCACGTACTTGTACTCCCAGTTGTTTGGGCCTGGACAGTCTACTCCTGGGGTTGGCCCTTCTCGCTCAGGGGTTGCTCGTTTAAAGGACTGGAACGGTAGGTACGTCCTTCTTTGTCGCTTTTCTGGCAGATGCGATGTCCATCAGGGCAGTAGCGATCTGTAGGTTTTCCTCACGGCGATGTCTTCTTCCTCATCCACGGGACGTCGTCGGGGCTGTCAGCAAGCTGGATCCTGTCTGATGACCTTGCTTCTGTCTTTGGGTCTTCTTTCACCGCGGAGCTTGGCCATATCTTTCATCAGCTGCTGCACATCGGCGCACAGTTTATCGAACCGGTCAGGTGTTATCGTCTGTGCGCTGGCCTGAACCAGGGGGAGTGGAGATGCTGCTGCCGGCACGGAAGGGGTGTTAGCATACTGTGGCTGTGAGGTTAGATCGGGCACTGTAGGGAACTGCTGTCCCCACACTGTTAAGTCTCTTAAGGTATCAAACTCTGCGTCAGGGTTTTGCAGAGCCCACCAGCGTGCCTGTTTCTTATCATCAGGTAGTCTAAGTCCCACAACGAATTGTCCAATTAACGCTTTGTTTTCATCTCTAACACCATCGGGATCGACCTGTTTTAACAATCTCAGTGCTTCCTGTAAGCGTAGTGCATAGTCCCAGACACTCTCCTGTGCCCCTTGTTTGCAATGGTAAAACAACAGTCTTAGTTCCGCTTCGGTGTGGTGTTCACAAACCCGGTTTAATTTAGCAAATATCTGCTTGACAGACTCCTGAGCTTCTATAGACTAGTTTCGGGTCTCCAGCCCTGCTGCATCTGTTAACTGTCCCATTATTACTGAAGCTCTCTGCTTACCGGTCATGGTGTACACATCCAGCACTTGGCATATCTTCATCCGGAACATATCCAGGGTACCGGGTTTACTGCTGTACTTTGATAACCAGGCCGCATTCGGGACGTACGGCAGAGATATTGTCATTATCGGAGCGGGCTGCTGCGGCATGACGCCGACGGGTGGCTGACCTACGTTTGGTGGCCCGGTGGAACAACCGGTTGGTTTACTTGCGGAGATACTGCGTCGCCGGAATCTGAGTCACTCATCCTCGCTCCCTCTTAGTTAAGCGCGGCCAGTCCTTTCGGTCTCAGCGGAAGTTGTCGGCCTAGCGGTGAGGAGTGAGGCACCACAGGAATTTCCGGTTCCTGCTGCGTTCGGAGGAACTTGTCAGAGCGTGGGGCGGGGCCTATCTTCGCGCCCTTTGCACAGTAACACCCTTTCTTTTCCTGCCTTCTGCTCAGCAATGGCGGTTGAAATGTACAGTTCAATATTCACAGTCGTTAAATACCACACAATACCCGTTGGAAACGGGCCTATTCGTATACTGTTCGTGACCGCCAGAATTTGACTCACCGTTGCCGGATTCTCACGTCTCAGGCAATGCTTCACTTGTCACAGTTCTGCGCTTGAGGCTGTGGGGCCCGGTGGTCAAATAAAAATGGATTAAAGGATTGGGATAAGTCTTGATTGTCGTGACGCCACCTGTGGGAGTCCGGTGATGGCACTGGCGCTGCTTGGGCCTCCGGGGCATGTGCGGCAGCTAAATGGAATGCTCCCCACAGGATGAGCAGGAGTCCCCGGGGCCAGGAGCTCTACTGGATGGAATATGGCAGCTCGGTAGTTTTAAGTACTAATCCAGGAAGAATACACAGACGCATGAAGTCTTTTCTGTACCTTTTATTGGTGTCAACAGGTACACTTGACCGGGTGATGAAGTAGACACTCCTGGAGGTTCCAGAGCAAGCCGTGGTATAGGCTTCCTGATATACACAGTTCTAACTGGATCTTGTTGATATGGAATCCTACCAAACCGGGATTGCACATTCTGGTGAGACTTGATGCACCCGAGTTTGCTGCACTGAGGGCACTATAAAGGGATGTTGAACGCGTCTGTCCCCCTCACAGGCTCTCATTTGTTGGTGCTTCAGGTGTCCAGGGAGCTAGACTCCCTTGGTGGAGGTGCTGGTTTCTCTGCAGCCTGCGCTGTTGCTCCTGCAGCTCGGACCCAGTGACCGGATTGTTAGGGCGAGTTGAAGTAACTCTTCTGTCCCTGTAAGGTATTTGCCTCCTGTTCCTTTGACCCCTGTTGCGAGGGTCTCCCACTTTCCGGGTGTGCTGGTATGGGCCTAGTGTGGCTCCAGTACCAGGTCAGCTCTCCTTGCTGTTCACAGTTCTAAAGTGACTGCACACTCCACTGTTTCTCCCTCCAGGACCCATATCTATAGGGGGAACTGGCTTAAGGCAACCAGTGGAGCTCCCCCTAGAGGCCTGGGGTGAAAGGGGTGTAAAAGTAAGTAACATAGTTTTTTTTTTAGTAACATAGTTTTTAAGGTTGAAGGAAGACTTTAAGTCCATCTAGTTCAACCCATAGCCTAACATGTTGATCCAGAGGAAGGCAAAAAAAAACCCATGTGGCAACACTAAGCTCCACATTGGGGAAAAAATTCCTTCCTGACTCCAGATATGGCAATCAGACTAATTCCCTGGATCAACGCCCTATCAAATAATCTAGTATATATAACTGGTAATATTATAATTTTCAAGAAAGGCATCCAGGCCCTTCTTAAATGTTAGTAGTGAGTCACTCATTACAACAGCATGTGGCAGAGAGTTCCATAGTCTCACTGCTCTTACAGTAAAGAATTCGCGTCTGTGATTATGATTAAACCTTCTTTCCTCCAGACGTAGAGGATGCCCCCTTGTCCCAGTCTCAGGCCTAAGAGTAAAGAGATCATTAGAAAGGCCTCTGTACTGCCCCCTCATATATTTATACATTATTATAAGATCACCCCTAAGCCTTCATTTTTCCAAGCTAAATAACTCCAAGTTTAATAACCTGTCTTGGTATTGCAGACCCCTTAGTCCTCTAATGACTTTTGTCGCTCTTCTCTGGACCCGCTCTAGTTCAGCTATGTCTTTCTTATACACCGGAGACCAGAATTGTACACAGTATTCTAAGTGTGGTCGCACTAGTGACTTGTATAGAGGTAAAATTATGTTCTCCTCATGAGCATCTATGCCTCTTTTAATGCATCCCATTATTTTATTTGCCTTTGCAGCAGCTGCCTGACACTGGCCACTAAATGAGTTTGTCATCTACCCATACACCCAGGTCTTTTTCAGTGACAGTTTTGCCCAGTGTTTTACAATTAAGCACATAATTATACCTTTTGTTTCCTCTGCCCAAGTGCATGACTTTACATTTATCCCCATTAAAGCGCATTTGCCATTTAGCAGCCCAAGCTTCTAGTTTACATAAATCCTCCTGTAATATAAAATTGTCCTCGTCTGTATTGATTACCCTGCAGAGTTTAGTGTCATCTGCAAATATTGAGATTCTACTCTGTATGCCCCCTACAAGGTCATTAAGAAATATATTAAATAGAAGCGGGCCCAACACTGACCCCTGTGGTACCCCACTGTTAACTGTGACCCATTCTGAGTGTGTTCCATTAATAACCACCCTTTGTTTCCTATCACTAAGCCAGTTCTTAACCCACTTACACATATTTTCCTCTATCCCCATTGCCCTCATTTTATGTATCAACCTTTTGTGTGGCACCGTATCAAAAGCTTTTGAAAAGTCCATATATACCACATCCACTGAGGTCTGCTTGCTGTGTACGTTCCATTTGTGTCCTAAGAGTTCCTGTGGTGCCCAACCAGGGTGCCACAGTGACTGCACTAGATGCATGGCCAGATGATGAGCTCACTCTAGAATATGTTAAAGGCAAACTTGTAGATGAATTCAAGTGAAAAAAGCAGAATGTAAACAGCAGTAATGAATCCAGAGCAGAAACTGCATTAAAGACACAGGACTTTCCTAAATATAAGAGCAATCTAAGAGAAACTCTTGAATGATTTATCTGTAAAAAAGCCCAGCCACCTTAAAGCAGACTGCAGAATTTGGAAAGCAAGAATGAGTCAGCTTAAAAAGCAGAACAGTCATCAACGGGTTAAAACAGCTGTAAAGGAAGATTCTGCATGTGTGGAAGCTGCATTTAATGCCAGTACATGCCTATCTGCAAAGCATATATGGTGTATGGATTCTCGTGTTAGCAGCCATATGACAAAAAACATTTATTTCTTCACTTACCTTGATGAAAGCAAGTCAGAAAAAGTCATCTTAGCTAATGGTCACTATATGGCTTCAGAAGGAGTAGGAGATGTCTACCTCCACTGTCCAGGTTCCTCAACACAAAGCAGAAAGATTACAGTTAAGGATGTTCTCTATGTTCCCAGACTTGAAAGCAATCTTCTGGCAGTAAAGAAGCTCACGCAAATAGGGAATGTTGTTACTTTTAAAGACAACAGCTGCATCATATCAAGGAAGAGTCACACTCTTGCAGAAGGAAAAATCCAAAATGAACTTTATCAGCTAAAATGCAAAGAAAGAGTGTACAGTGCTAGACAAAATCTGCATAAGAACTGTATCCATGTGTGGCACAAACGTCTTGGGCACAGAGACTCAGAAGCAGTAAGGAAGTTAGGTATACTTGCAAATGGTGTTGAAATCAACCAATGTAGTCAAATGATGAAGTTCACCAGCTGTCTTAAAAGGGAAAATGTCCAGAAAATTCTTTCTTAAAGGAAGCATCACTACATCTGCACAGCCACTGGATTTGATACATACAGATGTTTGCGGTCCAACGAGTATTCAAACTCCTAGCAAGAAGCAATATTTTCTCACATTTATTGATGACTACTCAAGAAATACAGTCGCATTCCTGCTTCACAGTTAGGAAGACGTGCCACAGAAACTTATAGCATATCTTGCCGCAGTGTTTAACAAATTTGGAAGAATAACAAAAGCCCTGCATGCAGATAATAGGACTGAATATACAAGGGGTAAGGAGCAAACCATTTTGAAAAGAATGAAATCATGTTCCAGACTACCATTCCATACAACCCAGAACAGAATGGCATTGCAGAGAGAAAGAACCGCACTGTCTGTGAAAGTGGAAGAAGTATGTTGTTTGATGCGATTCTACCTACAAAGTATTCGGGAGAGGCCATCATGACAGCTTGCTATCTTCAAAACAGACTGCCAGGTAATGCTGCAAATAAAACTCCATCTGAGCTATGGAACTGCGAGAAGCCTAACCTGAAGCACCTCAGGATATTTAGAAGCAAAACAAAAGCTAGATGCCTTTCTTATATGGTCAGAACACTTCCTGAACCAGAGCCACAGTCATGGCAAGAGATGCAAAAACTGCCTGTCAACGAGAAGCAGAAGTGGATAAATGCCACTAATGAAGAGATGGAGTCCCTTCACCATTTCCAGACATGGGAGCTTACGGAGCTACCACAAGGAAAACGAGCTGTCAGAATATTATTATTATTCTGACGGTTGCCACAGGACCACCTGGTGCACGGAGGGATTTCCACATCAGGTACCCTACACATGCAACACCTTGCACACCAGATCTGAAGGGGGAGCTCTACTTGCCCCCTTCAGGCAAGGTCCCCTATAAATTCAGGCCCGGGAAAGGAGTTATTAGAAACAAAATTGGTCTGGTGGAGTGCTATATAGAAGGAACAAGGGGAATCTTATAGTATCATCCAAACCTTTTACTGGTGGTCCCTTATATGCCACAACGCGTTTCGACAAGCAGTATGTTGTCTTCCTCAGGTGATAGCTATAATTTCCAGGGGGCAATGCACCTAGGATTTCACTGTTGTTGAGCGCTTTTGCCGGCTGCCCGCAGTGTTTTTCTTGACTGTTCTCTCTGAGATCAATAAGTGCTTTGTGATGTTGGTCTACCAGGCATTGCTCCCACCTAGCCAGAATCCTACTCCACACTGATGAGGGGCAAAACCCTTGAACAACTGTCTGTGGATGGATAACTGGCTTTGGTAATTCCCTTGTCATATCTTTAAACTCATAAAGAGTTGGATATTGACTAGAGATGAGCGATGTTCGATTCGAAATGTTCGTGAATCTCATATTCGAGCTGTTGTGGGCGGTGTTCGAGTCATTCGATGAATGCAAACAATTTGCTTCAAATTCGTCAGTTCGAGGTTATGCTCGATAACACTTTGATCACCAAAAGCTAAACCTTAACCCTAACCCCAATACTGTTAATGAATGTTAATATCCAGTTTCAGTGTATAGTGTGCAGGGGGGGAAGTGGGCGGGGTTTAGATCAGTGCCGCTGAAATAATGCCAATCTCCATTTTTTATTCTCCTAACTGCATATACAGTGGGGCGGTGCAGGCTGTCAGCCAATCACACACACATAGCAAAGTGCATTTTTTGCACACAAGCAAGAGCATGCGTCATTTGCTGTGTATGTCACATGTCCTTGCCCTATAAGACCCATCCATTTTCTCCATCGCCACCATTTCCTCAGTGCTGCAGTTGTGTGTCAGTCATGCACCGCTACTGCTGCTGTGGATGCTGTAAAGTCTTAGTTAGATAGATCTGCTGTAAAGTAAGCTATACCGCCTGTCTATCCAGTAGTCAATTTTTTACTGCAGCTAGTCCAGGCAATCTTTTTGGGCTAGTAGCAGTGTCTGGTAGTCAGCGGTGTAGCATAGCTGTAAAGTAAGCTACACCGCCTGTCTATCCAGTAGCCAATTTTGTATTGCAGCTAGTCCAGGCAATTTTTTTGGGCCTAGTAGAAGTGTCAGTTAGACAGTGGTGTAGCCCACTTGTGAAACACACTACACCGCCTGTCTAGTTCAGACTAATTTTTAACTGCACGTAGCCCAGGTAATAGTTTGGGCCTAGTAGCAGTGTCAGTTAGCTTGGTTCACAAGTGGGCTACACCACTGTCTACACTGCCTGTCTAGTTCAGACCAATTTTTAACTGCACCTAGCCCAGGTAATAGTTTGAGCCTAGTAACAGTGTCATTTAGACAGTGGTGTGTAGCCCAATTGTGAAAAACACTACACCGCCTGTCTATTTCAGACTAATTTTTAACTGCACCTAGCCCAGGTAATAGTTTGAGCCTAGTACCACTGTTTGGCCACTCAGCTCTGCTCGATTTCCATCCTAATTTTTTTTCCTAACAACTGCAGAGTTGCCAATTTGGTCACATACAAAATGAGTGGCAAAAGGCCTGCTGCTGGTGGAAAGGGGAATCGGCGTGGTGGAAAGGGAAAAAAAGTTTGTGTCCGTGGGGTGGTGGTAAAGCACCAGTAACATCTGCTGAAGAAAGACCATCTTCCAGCCAAAGTAAGATGTCTACTTATTTCCTTGGACAATCTGATATGATCCCTGTTTTACGGACACGACCATCGATACCTATTGTAGATAAGGCACAAAAACATCAGTTGCTTGAATGGATCTCAAGTGCTCCATCAAGTGGCCTCTCCTCCACCTCAACTTCAACATCCCAAACTCTCCAGTCCTCTGAGGTGTCACCCAAATCGCACTTGCTTCCTCCCAGCTCCCAAGTCTCCAGCCGCCCTACTGAGTATGGGGTAACAGAGATGGTTGAGTCTGCAGAGCTGTTCAGTCACACGATAGCCCGAGAATCAGAGGTCTTCGCCTGAGAATCAGAGGTCTTCTCCAAAGCTGCAGTGAGTCCAGACGAGGAAATGATCTGCACTAATGCCCAGAAGCTTTGTGAGTCGGATCCAGGCCCAGATGTAGAGGGTTCTGAGCATTATGTAGACCCTCCTTCCTAAACTGTAACTCCTCTTGGTGGAGACAATGGGGAAGATGCTGATGAGACTCAGATACCTGACTGGACCGACAAATTGACTTTTCGGTCAGGTCAGAAAGAGGTTGTGTCTGAGGACGAGGGGTGGTAACACACAGAGTGATGATGAGGTTGGAGATCCCACTTACTATCAACCCACAGTCAGCCAGTCGATGAGGTCAGCAGAAGGGGTGGAGGAGGATGCTAGTGACGACAAGGTTAGGTTGCACTTTCCTGGACAGAGACGGAGTACTGGAAGCACGTCAACAACAGCATCCGCAGCCACAACTCTGCCTCTGAGCAGAAGTCGTGGTTGCTCTGCAGGTTGCATGGGCTCTAAGCCTTGCCTAGCCTGGGCCTTTTTTTTTACATCGCCAAGAATCACCCAATCCTTATGTGATCTGTAAGATTTGCCATGTGATTTGTAAGATTTGTCACCAATCTCTGAGTAGAGGCCAAAAATTCAATAGTTTAAGTACTTCATGTATGAACCGTCACATGGATATGAAGCACAAGTTGCAGTGGGAGGTTCACTGTGCTACAATGCAGGCTAGTGGGGCAGGCCAACCACCGTCTGCCCCATCAAGCGCATCAAGTACTCTTCATCCTCTGACTGTGGGGACAGCTGTCACTCATGCTTTTGGATGCAGACCTTCCACCTCTTTACCTGCAACAGACAGTGTGATTGCCAGGTCGTCACTTGATTTTGAAGTGGAAAATGCTGCTGGTGTTGAGCTCTCTCATACATTAAGAGCACCACCTTTGGATGAAGGCAGCATTATATCTGCGCCTGCACCTCCCTCACAGACCAGCAGTTTGCCGGGGACACCCTACTCAACCCCGTCTCAGCACAGCAGCCAGCCCTCTGTCCCTTCAGATGTGGACAAGTAAAAGACCATTTCCTACTAGCCATGACAAAGCTAAGCTGTTGAATTTCACCATCTACAATCTGTTGGCTACAGAAATGCTGCCTTTGCGCCTGGTGGTGTAGAGCCCAGGCTTTGGGGCATTCGGGTATCAAGGTCCACGGAAGCGTTGCTGTGCCACGGGGAGTGGTGGCCGCACCTGATTCCGTGTCCTGGGTATATCTTCAAAAAGGGGTATATTTACAGGGGATTATATACAGTTTGTTGTGACGCCACCTGTAGTTCCTGGTGAGGTGTCACCAGCACCGCCACAGTCCGCCGGAGGTAGATGGTAGTGCGGCATAGTTGGAAAAGTCCCCTACAAGTAGGGCTGGACCTCCAGGGCAGCGTTCCTGTGAATAGAACAAGTTCATGCAGCATAGAGACAGAGGCAGAGGCAATATCACTTTTTCTCCGGGTACTTTACTGGAAACCTGTAGCAGCATCAGTTACAGTTCAGCATTCAGATGTTACAAGAACAGGTAGCTAACGGGTGGCTGTAAATGGATCCCAGATGGTATAGTGGAACCCTTGGTGTGCCTGCTTGCTCTAACCCCATCTGTTCCTTCCTGCTTTCCAGTGTGGTATGAAGCCTGGTGACTTGAAATCAGCCTGACCTCCTTTCCTCTCTCACCTTCGCTGCTCTATTGGCTGGCTGCTCGTTCCTTTGGTGGTGCCTGGCTCCCTCTTTCGGTCTGCTCTGGTGCCCGGGAGAATTGCAGACTCCGCGGGACTCCAGATTCTCTGTGGTCCTAAAGTATCCCACAGGTGCGGGTTCCGGTACCCAGTAAGCTGTCTGGGAGACCTGCTGAAGGCCCTCTTTCCCAAACTGGCTGCTCTCTCCTGGAAAAGCATCCTTTCGTTTTAGTTATTTTCTTTTTTCCTCTTCCATCCCTCCTAGTCCCTCAGCCGAGAGACCCTAACAACAAAAACCTCAAAAGCCCAAACTTAGAGGCAAAGACCGGCTCAAAAAGCCGCCCTTCTTGTTCCCCCTAGAGGTGTTTTTATTCCCTCCCAGGTAACCTCCCACCGTGTAAACTAGTGTGGGAGTGCTGGTTATGGGTCTCACCCACCATCCTAGGGTTCATCTGCAGCTGGAGTATCTGCACCTCTTTTACAGGTGCCGTACCCCTCTGTGACACCTGCTTGGCTGGGCGCCACAATGGACACAGAGGATTTAATAGACCTTATGTCCGTTGCAGTGCCCCAGTACCAGATGCCCATTCTCCAAGAAGGGCGTGCCTGCGCTACACCAGCATGTCGCAGACAACATCACTGCTTCCTTGAGAAACTCTGTGTGTGACAGGGTGCATTTCACCACAGACAATTGGACTAGTAAGCATGGACAGGGGCGTTACATGTCGCTGACTGGGCACTGGGTAACTATGGTGAGAGCTGGAGAAGGGTCTGTTGTACAAGTCTTGCCTTTCCCACAAGTTGTACGTTAATCCTTGGTATGTAGCAATTCCCCCACTGCTTCTACCTCCTCAACCTTGTCTTGGTCCTCCACCTGCGCCCAAAGCCTGTCTGGTAATGCCACCCGCGTTGTAACTGTGCACAAGGAATCAAACACACCTCCTTACTATGCTGGCAGCAGGGCTCAACGCCATCAGGAGGTGTTTACCTTGAAATATCTGGGAAATGTGCGTCACATAGCTGATGAGTTGTGGTCAGCTCTGGAGATTCAGCAATGGTTGCCTCCACTGAACCTGCATCCAGGGAAGGCCGTGTGCGACAATGCTGCAAACCTGGTGGCGGCCCTTCGTCGGGGCAATGTGACACACGTGCCTTGTATGGCTCACACGCTGAACCTGGTTATCCAACAATTTTTAACACACTATCCCGGCCTAGATGGGCTTCTGCAGAGGACACCATCACTGTGTGCTCACTTCCCGCGTTCGCATCCCACAGCTCTACGACTTGCATCACTCCAGAAGTCTTTCGGCCTGCCGATCCACCGTCTGAAATGTGATGTGCCGACACGCTGGAATTCCACTCTGCACATGTTGCAGCGACTATGGCATCACCGCCTAGCCCTGGTGCAATACGTTATTACGTATAGCCTGGGCCAACTAGATCCAGAGGTGGGGCAGATCACGCTACTGGATTGGTCTCAGATCAAGGACCTATGCACCCTTTTGCACAGTTTCGAAATGGCGACAAAGATGTTTAGCGCTGATGATGCCATTATCAGCATGACTATTCCAGGCATTTACATGCTGGAGCACACTCTAAACAGTATTTGGAGAGAGGTGGTGGGACAAGAGCAGGTGGAGGAACTACAGGAGGAGTCCTATGCGGAAGGGATAACAAGATCACCAAGGTCCTCACGGTCAGCAGCACCAAGACGGCAGGCATGGGAGGGTGGGGGAGACGGATTAACGAGGGCGCATGGTAGTAGCCAAACTGTTGAGGAAGGTGCAGGAGCCCATGAAGAAATGGAGGATGAACTGGCAATGGGCATGAAAGACTCAGCAGATGAGGGAGACCTTGATGACTTTTCTGTTGTGCGAGGTTGGGGGGAGAGGGCAGAGGAAGGAAGCATGATTCTTACCTCACCGCCACCAACACAAGGGCTTGGTCCTCCTGGATGCGCAAGACACATGATCGCCTTCTTGCTGCACTACCTGCAACATGACCCTCTGATTTTCCAAATTAGAAGTAATGCTGAGTACTGGGTTGCCACAATTTTAGATCCCCGATACAAGACAAAATTTGCCGAAATAATTCCTGCCATAGAAAGGGACGTACGCATGCAGCAGTATCAGCAGAAGCTGTTACACAATCTAAACACCAGTGGTACACAGAGTGAATCTCACAGGAGTATCTCCAAGTGAACATCGATGCCATGACTGTGGAACTAGACCCTTGTACATTTTGGGCTTCTGGAAAAATGGCCTGAGCTTTCCACTCACGCCTTGGAGATCCTGTCGTGCCCAACAGCAAGCGTTCAACTTCTCCCTAAACGTGTCTTCAGAGCTGCTGGTGGTGTGCTGACAGATAAGCACACACGTCTGTCCAGCCAGAATGTGGAAAAACTAACATTCATCAAGATGAACAAGTCATGGATCCGCAAGGACTTTTCTACCCCTGTGTCATCCTGCGGAGACTAAAGGCTTGTGGATTTTGGAATGTGCTGCATGACAGTCACCAACAATTTTAATCTTGCAACTGTGGGGCGATTGATGCCATTTAAGTTGTGTCTGTGCTAGTGATGGGCGAGTCCTAAATTACTCGGAATCGCTTGACTCTAGCGAGTCCGAGCCCGGGACTCGCTACTCATTGCGAGTCTAGCGAGTCAATGTTAATGAATGGGGAAGCGAGTAATAGCGAGTAATGTGCGATTTACAAATTGCAGATGTGTCTCGGAAGCTTCAGGCTCTATCTGCTAGGACTCGTTACTCTCCGAGTTTCCCAGCGTTTACTCGCACAGTAACGAGTCCAATGCAAATCAATGGCAATCCTAGTTTTGTCAGAGACTCTGTCAAAACTAGGATTGCCATTCACTTGCATTGGACTCGTTACTGTGCAAGTAATCTCAGGGAAACTCGCACAGTAATGAGTCTGGCTGTCTGCTCTGTGCCCTCGGGTCCTGCAGGCTGCCGCAGTTCCAGGGTCCTAGAGCCCGCCTGCTGCCTGATGTAGCAGAGCTGAGATTGTTCTCAGTCTGCTCATTCCCTGTGTATAGATATCTATATCTATGCACAGGGGATGTAGCAGAGAGGACATCGCGTTTTGGACTATGTTGGACGGAAGAGGATTTTTTTAATTAAAGAAGGAGTCCCTAATGACTTTTTTTTTTTTTATTTCTAGTAAAAATTTTTCTCTGTGTTGTGTTTTTTTTAACCCTTTATTGGAGATTCTTAGTGGCCGGGTCAAACCTAGCCTGACATTAAGAATCTCGGGCTTAATACCAGCTTGTATAACAAAGCTGGTATTAACCCCTTTATTACCCAGCGTGCCACCGCCACCAGGGCCGCTGGAAGAGCGGGGTTCAGCGCCAGAGGATGGCGCTTCAATGAACGCACCATCTTCTGGGGCAGCTGCGGGCTGCAATTTGCAGCGGGGGGTGCCCAAAAAGCTTGGGCCTCCCTGCGCTGCAGATTCCAGCCCCCAGCTGCTTAGCTGTACCTGGCTAGACATAAAAATTGCGCGGAGCCCCACGCATTTTTTTTTTATTGTTTCATGAAATTCATGAAATAATAAAAAAAGAGGGCTCGCCTATATTATTGTGTCCGGCCAGGTACAAATAGGCACCTGGGGGTTGGGGGCAGCCCGTCGCTGCCTGCTGGATCCGGCTGGTTCCAGAAATACGGCGAAGCCCACGTCATTTTTTTTCTGAAAAATCAATAAAACAATCCTAAAAAAGGGACTGCATCTTTATTAACCCCTCGCCCATGGTCCAGGGGTTAATAAAGATGCAGTCCCTTTTATTTACATTGTTTTATGGATTTGTCAGAAAAAAATTTGACGTGGGCTTCGCCGTATTTCTGGAACCAGCCGGATCCAGCAGGCAGCGACGGGCTGCCCCCCAACCCCCAGGTGCCTATTTGTACCTGGCCAGACACAAGAATATATGGGAGCCCTTTTTTTTTATTATTTCATGAATTAATAAAAAAAAAATGCGTGGGGCTCCAGCTGGGGGCTGGAAACCGCAGCGCAGGGAGGCCCAAGCTTTCTGGGCACCCCCCGCTGCAAATTGCAGCCCGCAGCCGCCCCAGAAGATGGCGCGTTCATTGAAGCGCCATCCTCTGGCACTGAATCCCGCTCTTCCAGCGGCCCTGGTGGCGGTGGCACGCTGGGTAATAAAGGGGTTAATACCAGCTTTGTTATACAAGCTGGTATTAAGCCCGGGATTCTTAATGTCAGGCCAGGTTTGACCCGGCCACTAAGAATCTCCAATAAAGGGTTAAAAAAAACAAACACAGAGAAAATTTTTTATTAGAAATTAAAAAAAGGCCATTAGGGACTCCATCGTTAATTAAAAAAATCCTCTTCCGTCCGACGTAGTCCAAAGCTCGATGTCCTCTCTGCTACATCCCCTATGCATAGATATAGATGTCTATGCACAGGGAATGAGCAGACTGAGAACAATCTCAGCTCTGCTACATCATCTCTGTGCACAGGGAGAGCAGGCGGGCTCTAGGACCCGGGAGCTGCGGCAGCCTGCACACAGAGCAGACAGCTGGACTCCTTACTGTGCGAGTTTCCCTGCGATTATTTGCACAGTAACGAGTCCAATGCAAGTCAATGGCAATCCTAGTTTTGTCAGAGTCTCTGACAAAACTAGGATTGCCATCGATTTGCATTGGAGTCGTTACTGTGCGAGTAATCGCTGGGAAACTCGCAGAGTACCAAGTCCTGCGAGTCCCTTACTACTCGCAGAGTAACTAGTCCTAGTGAGTAGATTCGCCCATCCCTAGTCTGTGCCCAACTGTTTGCAAAAATTGAGACTCTTGTTGGAGTCCCTTGCTTTGTTCTACATGATTTTAGAAGGGCATGAAATGCCTATATCTGTCTCCTCCTCTTACTCGTCCACTTCTTTTCTTTTCGCATTTTTATGTGCTTGTCACTTTTCCATGTGTTTGTTGTGACTTCTGAGTAGTTTGTCACCTTTTGGACACCTTAGAAGGAGTTTTCTATGTATTTTCCATGTGTTTGTATTTTCTATGTGTTTGCCTGCCATTGTTTTCAATGGTGTTTGACGGTGTTCGACGAACATTCGACAAACACACCCCCAATTCGACGAATCAAATCAAATTCAAACACTAGTGTGGTGGCTCATCTCTAATATTGACTGAAAGGGCCACTTAATATGGTGGTTATTGTGGTTTCTGCAAGGAGCCATCCTAGGGCTAGGTCCTTCCCTGGAGGGATATCTGGCTAGTTCCGTGTTTGAGACTCCTAAACGAGGCTCCATGGACTCTATTTGCATATTTCCAAATAATATTAAGCAGCCTCATATCCCTCCATATATTACATTGCAGCCTCAAAGTCCACCAATTATTATAATACAGCCTCATATCCCTCCATATGGCATAATACGACCTCATATTCCTGCATATAGTATAATGCAGCCTCATGTATGCAGCCTCATATCCCTCCATATTGTATGCCTCCTTATATCCCTCCATATAGTATAATGAAGCCTCATGCCTCCATATAGTATACTGCATCCTTATAACCTTCTACATATTATAATTCAGCCTCATATCCCTTCAAATAGTATAATGACCCCCTCCATAGTCCTCATTGATTAAAATAAATGAGTACACACCTGCCATCAGTTCCCCCTGCAGCTCCAGTCTCCCTGCAAGCCTCCTGCACTCTACACATCTCAGCACTAAGTGGCATGCAGTAGTGACATCACCACTCCCCGCTGTGCTGAGAAGTCAGGGCAAAGGCACAATGGCAGAATGATGAAGGCGAGCGCGGACAGTGAAGTGCTCTCTCTTTCATCATTGCAAGGGGCAGCAGGGAGGACCACGGATGAGGAGGTGCATGTGCCATAGTGGCCACAGGGTCTGCTGCTCAGTGACCTGGATGTGCTTTTTCAAGGACACACATTCTTTTGAAGTAGACGCTGGGGTCAGCGGGCCCTTCTACCACCGGTTGCAGCCGTAATCATTATGCCCTTGGCAGGAAGTGATTTTCATCATCCAGGGCCTCCAAATTACAAAGTTGGCACATTCTGTCATCCATGGGCTTGTAGCTCTGCCTTTGTCAGCCAGATTTGATGGCCTATATTGATGATTTATATCGACTCAGGATCCAGCGATCCCTGGGATCCGGGAGTTTCTCTGGATATCGTGTCACTCTGCAGTCTCTCTGTGGATTCTGGCAGGGCCGGCTCCAGATTTTTGTGGGCCCCGGGTGAAAGAGTCTTAATGGGTCCCTTTTACACTCCACCTCCACCCATCCAAATTATATATGACACACAGCTCTGCTACATGCCCATAGACATTGATGCCTCTGCTACACGCACATGTAGACACACAGCTCTGCTATATGCTACACGCACATGTAGACACACAGCTCTGCTATATGCACACTACACATAATACACACACACAGTTCTACTACATGAACATACACAGACACACGCTGCTGTGCTACATGCACACTACACATACAGATATACATATGGCTCTGCTACATGCACATACATACCCAGCTCTCCTACATGTACAATGTAAACACGTACAAACACACACAGCTCTGCTACATGCACATACAAACACACACATCTCTGCTACATGCACATACATATACACAAATACAAATACACACACATACAAATACACACAGAGACATACAGACACACATACATAATCAGACACACACAGATTCATACACATACACATATATTACCACATTCAGATGATCTTGATCCGTGCAGAGCAGGAGCTGCATGGAGGCTGCAGAAGTTAAGCAGTTTCTTCTAGGACCTTGATTTCAGTCATGTGATCAGTCACATGACTGGAACTGGCAGATCCTTCTGCCTCCATTTAGCTCCCAGTTAGCTTGTTCTCCTGCTGTGTACCGATCACATAGATCAGTGCAGAGCAGGAGAGGAGAGAGGGAGTGTGAGCATGGCTCCTCTGCTTCCGCTCACACACAGCTGTGGGCCCTTTCATTGCTTCAGGGCCCCGGCATCTGCCCGGGTATGCTGGCTCCGGGCCTAGTCACAACTACAAGTTTATTATTTTGTTTCTCCCACTGAGAGCAATCAACATGTTTTCAACTGGCTAACATGGTACTAAACCTTTTTACATTCTGTGTGATAATGAAGTGAACACATGATTGTCTTGTAAAGGCCATGTAGTTGCCAAAGGTGGAAAGCTGCACCCCAAGCTGCGTCTCGCCATTATGAGGTTTTTAATAATAATATTAGTATTCATTGTGGGTGGGGCTTAACTAATAAAAGAGCTTGTAGTGTGCAGGTGAGAGTCCCAAAATAGTGATAGACTGTTGAAACCTTATCCCACTCCCAATTAATTGGACCCTTCAGGTCGTATCCGGGAATCAGAACTAAAAATGGTATGGGAACCATTAACTAGAAGCACCTCTCCTGATGCTGGCCCCCGCCCCCTTACTTCCGGCAGGGCCCCAGATTACAGCTGGTCTCTGATATTTGTGCTGCAAGTCTGATCCTTGCACTACATTTGTGTACCCGGGAGTTTTATCTAAATCCCACCAAAATCTGATTCAGATATGTCCTTGAAGAAGCCATTGAATTGAACAAACTTTGAATCTTTGGGCTCCATTAACCTTTTTTCGGGGGTGTCGATAATTTCAGACAGCGCAATCCAGTTTTTCATGATTGAGTTGGAAGCTTTGTGTAAAGATTTGAATGCACGACTGAATGTGGTGTGAATGGATCCTATATCCTCTACCATCCCAGGGGACCCCCATTAAGGAGTTTGGCTCTTGGGCTGCTGCAGTTATGACCACCACAGGGGCAGCTTAGGTTTTCTAGGGCTCTGATGTAATGAATATCTGAGAAGAGCCCTAGAGAAGCAATGACATTAGGCAACCCAGAGGTGTGGCCTCAAGTCAAGTTTAGTGTTGAAGACTTTCTGACTTTTATCTATTGAGTATGAGTACCATAAAAACTGCTGCCTAAGGCTGTAGAAGACTTCATGTGTCCAGCAACTATAGTGGATACCCATTTTCAAAATATTCAGTGTTTTTTATCGCCCTAGTGGGTCTAAGATACTAGAGCCTGCAGTCCCACTCATGTCCCAACCTATCAACACAAATTACTAATGGGGGTGCAGGTAAAGCACCCTGACACCAATGCTGCCACCTACAGGTTTATCGACTGGCTTTGCAGCCCCATAACATGTAAATCTATAGTAGACCCTGACCCCATCCACTTTTTGTATCCTTTTTAAATTGGAGACCCTGCACATGGCACATGACTGGTCCCATCTCTATACGTCTCCCATTAATGGCTGGTCATAAAAGGGGAAACTAGTGATGTGAGGAATCCATCGAGATGTTCTCATCCATAAGAAATCCAATTAAAGAGAACCTGTCGCTTTCCATAAATCTGTATTTTGCTTTGACATTGTGTACATATGGCTGTTCTGGATCCAGTGGTTCTTTTTGTGTTCCTGCCCCTCTGTCCTTCTTCCTCGTATGTAAATTGTCTTTTTATCCAAGTGTGCTATGAGGAGTGGGATATATCGAGAAAATCCTCCCCACCCCCCAACCTGATGGACAGATGTGTGTACATCTCCTCTGATGGACAGATGTGTGTACATCTCCTCTGAAGGACAGATGTGTGTACATCTCTTCTGAAGGACAGATGTGTGTACATCTCCTCTGATGGACAGATGTGTGTACATCTCCTCTGATGGACAGATGTGTGTACATCTTCTCTGATGGACAGATGTTTGCACATCTCCTCTGATGGAGGCGGCTCTGTGGGTCATTATTACACATATAGGGGTTGTCCAGCACTTCTTCACCAGGCAATGACTTTGCTCTGGGAATATCAGTCAGGACATGTATATGATTAACATAAATCGTGTATCTGTCCTATCCTGATAACTAGGTGCATAATTTGGCTCAAATCCTCCTAAGTTTCTCCTCTTCTTACTATAGCTGGTCTTAGTGAATGCGCCATTGTGATCATTCCTGACCCTCCTGTTTTGTCCTGTAGCTACTGGTTTTCCTCCTTTTCCTGAGTCTCCTGTGTTCTGCGTCTCTCTGACCTGCTCTTCAGTCTTCTTTCAGATAGTGTATTATATAGGACCCATACAATGTGAGTGCCACATCACCGAGACAGACCCCCATAGTGATGTGACTTGGGACAGGTGACATTACCATTGCCGGACTTATACGATGTGAGTGCCCCCATCATCGAGAATGACCCCCATAGTAACATGACTTGGGACAAGTGACATTATCATGGCTGGAGTCATGTGACCCGCTCTGTGTACGGTGCCCCCAATAGACCTGGTCCTGCAGCCGCCATGTATATAGATGAGACACTTTATTAGATGCCGGACTAAGTCTGGTTCTAGTTCTGGAGGTTCGAGCGATTGTCACTGTGTAGGGTGAAGTGCAGACAAATGAAACACAAAACACAATATATAATCTCTAATTTTTTTATTTATTTATTTTTTTGAATAGCAATAAGCAACATCAAAATGAAAATATTACCAGTCCTTTGATAAATTAAGAGTCACAGTGACTCTCAGGTCCGATGGAGACCACAGAACTTGCTGCGGACATTGCGGACCTGATGAGCCACAAGACCCAGAGATCCAGAGGAAGGCGAAGAAAACCCCCGGAGAGATCTACCTCAAAGGGGGAAAAAATTCCTTCCTGACCCCAGTTCTGGCGATCAGATATCTCCCTGGATCACGTGTGACCTGCTGCTTATTGAAGTATATCTGTATGTAATTATAAGCTAGGGAGAGCCAACCTGGAAAGGAAAAGACATGCATCCTGCCCCTAGGCACTCACAATCTAGGACAATGGATGCTTTCATCAATATACAATAAGCATTCACTCCATATTTAATAAAGCATACACACAGATACATTAATTCTTATCTATCCAGCTAATTGAATGGAGTAATGGTATCCTTTCTCATGTACAGCACCATAGAATCAATGGTGCTGTATAAATAAAAAATAATAATAATAATGATAAAAATAGCTAATAGGATGACGACAGTTGTCCAGACCTGCATCCCACCAACACACAGTAAATTCTGATCACCTCGTTGATACGAGGGTGCTAAACTGAGGGAAGACAGCAGCTGGAACCATATTTTAAAAGATGATGTCCTCCACCCATCTCTCAAAAAAGCTGTTGGGTCTTCAGCAGAGATGGATAGTCGAGCTGCGCTATCAGACGGTCATCTTTGATGTGATCATCCTATTGTTCAACGCAACATGTGAACATGGCCTTTATCTTAAGCATTCACTCCATCTTTAATAAAAACATACACAGACATACATTAATTCTTATCTATCCAGCTAATTGAATGGAGTAATGGTATCCCAATTTCATCTAAAGCACCATGAAATCAAAGGTGCTGTATAAATAAATATTAATAATTATTATAGTTAATAGGATGACGACAGCTGTCCAGACTTGCGTCTCACCAACACCCAGTAAATTCCGATCACCTCGTTGATACGAGAGAGCTAAACTGAAATGAGGGGGGACAGCAGCTGGAACCCTATTTTCAAAGATGATGTCCTCCACCCATCTCTCAAAAAAGCTGTTGGGTCTTCAGCAGAGTGGGGTAGTCGAGCTGCTCTATCAGACGGTCATCTTTGATGTGATCATCCTATGGTTCAATGCAACATGTGAACATGACCTTAAACTTAAGCATTCACTCCATCTTTAATAAAGCATACACACACATACATTAATTTTTATCTATGCAGCTAATTGAATGGAGTAATGGTATCCCTTTCTCATCTACAGCACCATGAAATCAATGGTGTTGTATAAATGAATAATACTAATAAAAATAATTATAGTTAATAGGATGACGACAGCTGTCCAGACCTGCGTCTCCCCAATACACAGTAAATTTCAATCACCTCTTGATACGAGAGAGCTAAACTGAAATGAGGGAGGACAGCAGCTGGGACCCTATTTTCAAAGATGATGTCCTCCACCCATCTCTCAAAAAAGTTGTTGGGTCTTCAGCAGAGATGGGTAGTCGAGCTACGCTATCAGTCATCTTTGATGAGATCATCCTATGGTTCAACGCAACACGTGAACATGGCCTTAAACGTAAGCATTCACTCCATCTTTAATAAAGCATACACACACATACATTAATTCTTATCTATCCAGCTAATTGAATGGAGTAATGGTATTCCTTTCTCATGTACAGCACCATGGAATCAAAGGTGCTGTATAAATAAATAATAATAATGATAATAGCTAATAGGATGACGACAGCTGTCCAGACCTGCGTCCCACCAACACAGTAAATTCTGATCACCTCGTTGATACGAGAGCGCTAAACTGAGAGGGGACAGCAGCTGGGACCCTATTTTCAAAGATGATGTCCTCCACCCATCTCTCAAAAAAGCTGTTGGGTCTTCAGCAGAGATGGGTAGTCGAGCTGCGCTATCAGACGGTCATCTTTGATGTGATCATCCTATGTTTCAATGCAACATGTGAAAATTACCTTAAACTTAAGTATTCACTCCATCTTTAATAAAGCATACACACATACATTAATTCTTATCTAACCAGCTAATTGAATGGAGTAATGGTATCCCAATCTCATCTAAAGCACCATGAAATCAATGGTGCTGTATAAATTAATAATAGTAATAATAATAATAATAATAATAATAATAATAATAATTATAGTTAATAGGGTGGAGTCAGCTGTCCAGAACCACGTCTCACCAACACACAGTAAATTTCAATCACCTCGTTGATACGAGAGAGCTAAACTGAAATGAGTGGGGACAGCAGCTGGGACCCTATTTTCAATGATGATGTCCTCCACCCATCTCTCAAAAAAGCTGTTGGGTCTTCAGCAGAGATGGGTAGTCGAGCTGCTCTATCAGACGGTCATCTTTGTTGTGATCATCCTATGGTTCAATGCAACATGTGAACAAGGCCTTAAACTTAAGCATTCACTCCATCTTTAATAAAGCATACACACACATACATTAATTCTTATCTAGGCAGCTAATTGAATGGAGTAATGGTATCCCTTTCTCATCTACAGCACCATGAAATCAATGGTGCTGTATAAATGAATAATACTAATAAAAACAATTATAGTTAATAGGATGACGACAGCTGTCCAGACCTGCGTCTCACCAATACACAGTAAATTTCAATCACCTCGTTGATACGAGAGAGCTAAACTGAAATAAGGTAGGACAGCAGCTGAGACCCTATTTTCAAAGATGAAGTCCTCCACCCATCTCTCAAAAAGCTGTTGGGACTTCAGCATAGATGGGTAGTCGAGCTGCGCTATCAGACGGTCATCTTTGATGTAATCATCCTGTGGTTCAATGCAACATGTGAACATGGCCTTAAACTTAAGCATTCACTCCATCTTTAATAAAGCATACACACACATATATTAATTCTTGTCTATCCAGCTAATTGAATGGAGGAATGGTATCCCTTTCTCATGTACAGCACCATGGAATCAATGGTGCTGTATAAATAATAATAATAATAATGATGATAATAATAGCTAATAGGATGACGACAGCTGTCCAGACCTGCGTCTCACCAATACACAGTAAATTTCAATCACCTCGTTGATACGAGAGAGCTAAACTGAAATAAGGTAGGACAGCAGCTGAGACCCTATTTTCAAAGATGAAGTCCTCCACCCATCTCTCAAAAAGCTGTTGGGACTTCAGCAGAGATGGGTAGTCGAGCTGCACTATCAGACGGTCATCTTTGATGTAATCATCCTGTGGTTCAATGCAACATGTGAACATGGCCTTAAACTTAAGCATTCACTCCATCTTTAATAAAGCATACACACACGTACATTAAATCTTATCTATCCAGCTAATTGAATGGAGTAATTGTATCCCTTTCTCATGCACAGCACCATGGAACCAATGGTGCTGTATAAATAAATAATAATAATGATAATAATAGCTAATAGGATGACGACAGCTGTCCAGACCTGCGTCCCACCAACACACAGTAAATTCCGATCACCTCGTTGATACGAGGGCGCTAAACTGAGGGGGGACAGCAACTGGAACCCTATTTTCAAAGATGATGTCCTCAACCCATCTCTCAAAAAAGCTGTTGGGTCTTCAGCAGAGATGGGTAGTCGAGCAACGCTATCAGATGGTTATCTTTGATGTGATCATCCTATGGTTCAACGCAACATGTGAACATGGCCTTAAACTTAAGCATTAACTCCATCTTTAATAAAGCATACACACACATACATTAATTCTTATCTATCCAGCTAATTGAATGGAGTAATGGTATTCCTTTTTCATGTACAGTTCCATGGAATCAATGGTGCTGTATAAATAATAATAATAATCTATTATATAATTGCCGTAGCGACTTCCGTCGGAGCGGCGCTGCTTCCGGTGGCTTGGTTAGCGAGTCCGAGCTGCTTCTTCTGGACTCTCCCCGTGGCCGCGTAGCGGCCAAGGCGACTCACGAAGCAATGCCCGCAAAGCGGGCATTGCGAGTCGTTGCAGCCTAGCGAAGCAATGCCCGCGAAGCGGGCATTGCGAGTCGCTACACCGCTAACCAAGCCACCGAAGCCCATACTCCTGTAGTGTACACTGCTATACTATACTACAGTCCCATGCCCATAAGCGCCATGGGACTGTAGTATACCATCGCGCTGTACACTACAGACCCCTGCCGCGACTCGTCAGCTACACCGCTAACCAAGCCACCGAAGCCCATACTCCTGTAGTGTACACCGCTATAGTATACTACAGTCCCATGCCCATAAGCGCCATGGGACTGTAGTATACCATCGCGCTGTACACTACAGCCCCCTGCCGCTCTAAGCCACTATGCGCTGCTGTACTGTACACCGCTATAGTATACTACAGTCCCATGCCCATAAGCGCCATGGGACTGTAGTATACCATCGCGCTGTACACTACAGCCCCCTGCCGCTCTAAGCCTACCCCCTAAGGCACCGCCGCCCCTAACCCCCTACCCCCTAAGCCCCGCAGCAGCCCCGACCACCTAACCCCCGACCCGCACCATCCAAAGCCGCCGCCGATACCCCTAAGCCCCGCCGTCTACCTCCTAAGCCATCGCCGCCCCTACCTAAGCCCCTACCCCCTAAGCACCCTACCCCCTAAGCCCCGCAGCAGCCCCGACCACCTAACCCCCGACCCGCACCATCCAAAGCCGCCGCCGATACCCCCTAAGCCCCGCCGTCTACCCCCTAAGCCATCGCCGCCCCTACCTAAGCCCCTACCCCCTAAGCACCGCAGCAGCCCCGACCACCTAACCCCCGACCCGCACCATCCAAAGCCGCCGCCGATACCCCCTAAGCCCCGCCGTCTACCCCCTAAGCCATCGCCGCCCCTACCTAAGCCCCTACCCCCTAAGCACCGCAGCAGCCCCGACCACCTAACCCCGACCCGCAGCATCCAAACCCGCCCCCGATACACCCTAAGCCCCGCCGTCTACCCCCTAAGCCATCGCCGCCCCTACCCCCTAGGCCCCCGCCGATACCCCCTAAGCCATGCCGCCTACCCCCTAAGGCACCGCCGCCCCTAACCCCCTACCCCCTAGACCCCCGACGATACCCCCTAAGCCATGCCGCCTACCCCCTAAGGCACCGCCGCCCCTAACCCCCTACCCCCTAGACCCCCGACGATACCCCCTAAGCCATGCCGCCTACCCCCTAAGGCACCGCCGCCCCTAACCCCCTAAACCCCGCAGCAGCCCCGACCACCTAACCCCCGACTCGCACCATCCAAACCCGCCGCCGAAACCCCGCAGCAGCCCCGACCACCTAACCCCGACTCGCACCATCCAAACCCGCCGCCGATACCCCCTAAGCCCCGCCGTCTACCCCCTAAGCCATCGCCGCCCCTACCTAAGCTCCTACCCCCTAGGCCCCCGCCGATACCCCCTAAGCTCCCGCCGCTGTCCCCTGCCCCTGTCGCTAAAGCCCTACACCCTAACCCCCCGCCGTCCCCTAACCTAACGCCGCTCTCACCTAAGGCCCTACACCCGAAGCCCCCGTCCATCACTTACATGCCTTCAAGTCATCTGATCGTCCGTCCGATCGTCCGTCCGATCCTCCGTCCGGCCAGGCGTCCTCTTCCTCCGGCCCCGGGGGTCTTCTCTCTTCTTTCCGCCATCTCCGCCTCTTCGTCCGGCCCCGGGGATCTTCTGTCTTCTTTTCCGAAAATTCCACCTCCGACGTCCTCTTCCTTCTCATTAAGATAGAATGGAGGAAAAATCCCCCATTCTACCTCAATGAAATCTCACGCCGTCTTCTGATTGGTCGCTGGATAATGCCCTCAGCCAATCAGAAGAGCTCCTCATTCAGTTTTCATTCAGGTCCGCCTTTTTTCCCCATTGACATACATTACCGGTGTGTCGGCGATTTTATGGCCCCCCTGGTTCTATTTGTCGGCCCTAAAATCGCGGACACACCGCTAATGCATCTCTATGGGCAGTCAGCTCGACTTCTGATTGGTTGCCGTTCAATCCGAAATCGGGCTGACTGCCCATAGAGATGCATTAGCGGTGTGTCCGCGATTTTAGGGCCGACAAATAGAACCAGGTGGGCGGCCATAAAATCGCTGACACACCGGTAATGTATGTCAATGGGCAAAAAAAAGGCGGACCTGAATGAGAACTGCGTCTCAGTCAAACTTAAAAAAATAAATAAATTAAATAATAAAAAAAATAATTAAAAAAGAATTAAAAAAATAATAAAAATATTAATTAAAAATAATAAACAATTCAATAAAAATAATAATAAAAAAATAAAATATTTGCTAATAAGATCAGCCCTTTGCGGACCTCAATGAGAACTGCGTCTCAGCCTAAATAATAAATTAAATAATAAAAAAAATAATTAAAAAAGAATTAAAAAATAATTAAAAAAATTAATTAAAAATAATAAAAAATTCAATAAAAATAATAATAAAAAAATAAAATATATGCTAATAAGATCAGCCCTTTGCGGACCTGAATGAGAACTGCCTCTCAGCCTAAATAATAAATTAAATAATAAAAAAAAGAATTAAAAAAGAATTAAAAAATAATAAAAAAAAATAATTAAAAATAATACAAAATTCAATAAAAATAATAATAAAAAAATAAAATATATGCTAATAAGATCAGCCCTTTGCGGACCTGAATGAGAACTGCCTCTCAGCCTAAATAATAAATTAAATAATAAAAAAAATAATTAAAAAAGAATTAAAAAATAATAAAAAAAAATAATTAAAAATAATAAAAAATTCAATAAAAATAATAATAAAAAAATAAAATATATGCTAATAAGATCAGCCCTTTGCGGACCTGAATGAGAACTGCGTCTCAGCCTAAATAATAAATTAAATAATAAAAAAAAGAATTAAAAAAGAATTAAAAAATAATAAAAAAAAATAATTAAAAATAATAAAAAATTCAATAAAAATAATAATAAAAAAATAAAATATATGCTAATAAGATCAGCCCTTTGCGGACCTGAATGAGAACTGCGTCTCAGCCTAAATAATAAATTACATAATAAAAAAAATAATTAAAAAAGAATTAAAAAATAATAAAAAAAAAAAATTAAAAATAATAAAAAATTCAATAAAAATAATAATAAAAAAAAAAAATATATGCTAATAAGATCAGCCCTTTGCGGACCTGAATGAGAACTGCGTCTCAGCCTAAATAATAAATTAAATAATAAAAAAAATAATTAAAAAAGAATTAAAAAATAATAAAAAAAAATAATTAAAAATAATAAAAAATTCAATAAAAATAATAATATAAAAATAAAATATATGCTAATAAGATCAGCCCTTTGCGGACCTGAATGAGAACTGCCTCTCAGCCTAAATAATAAATTAAATAATAAAAAAAATAATTAAAAAAGAATTAAAAAATAATAAAAAAATTAATTAAAAATAATAAAAAATTCAATAAAAATAATAATAAAAAAATAAAATATATGCTAATAAGATCAGCCCTTTAGCGCACCTGAATGACAACTGCCTCTCAGCCTAAATAATAAATTTAATAATAAAAAAATAATTAAAAAATAATTAAAAAATTATAAAAAAATAAATAAAACATAATTAAAAAATAAATAACAAATAATAAATAATAATTTAAAAAAAAAATGCTAATAATAATATTACTGCTAATAATAATGCTATTAATGCTAATAATTATGTTATTAATGCTATTATTAATGCTAATAATGCTATTATTAATTCTATTAATGCTAATAATAATGCTATTAATGCTATTAATAATGTTATTAATGCTATTATTAATGCTAATAATCCTATTATTAATGCTATTTATGCTAATAATAATGATATTAATGCTATTAATAATGTTATTAATGCTATTAATAATGCTAATAATGCTATTATTAATGCTATTAATGCTCATAATAATGCTATTAATGCTATTAATAATGTTATTAATGCTATTAATAATGCTAATAATGCTATTATTAATGCTATTAATGCTAATAATAATCCTATTAATGCTATTAATAATGCTATTCATGCTATTAATAATACTATTAATGCTATTAATGCTAATAATAATGCTATTAATGCTATTAATAAGGTTATTAATGCTATTATTAATGCTAATAATGCTATTATTAATTCTATTAATTTTAATAATAATGCTATTAATGCTATTAATAATGTTATTAATACTATTAATAATGCTAATAATCCTATTATTAATGCTATTTATGCTAATAATAATGCTATTAATGCTATTAATAATGTTATTAATGCTATTAATAATGCTAATAATGCTATTATTAATGCTATTAATGCTAATAATAATGCTATTAATGCTATTAATAATGTTATTAATGCTATTAATAATGCTAATAATGCTATTATTAATGCTATTAATGCTAATATAATGTATAACTATTAATAAGTTTATTAATGCTAATTAATGCTAATAACATAATGCTATATCAATATGCTATTAATGCTATATAATTAATGCTAATTAATAATGCTATATAATGTTATTAATGCTAATTATTATAATGCTATAATAATATTATGCTATTAAATTATAATGCTATTTTAATGCTATATATAATAATGCTATTAATGCTATTAATAATGCTATTAATGCTATTAATAATGCTATTAATCCTATTATTTATGCTATTAATGCTATTAATGCTAATATTTATCCTATTGATGGTATTATTAATGCTATTAATGCTAATAATAATGCTATTAATGCTAATAATAATGCTATTAATGCTATTAATAATGTTATTAATGCTATTATTAATGCTAATAATGCTATTATTAATTCTATTAATGCTAATAATAATGCTATTAATGCTATTAATAATGTTATTAATGCTATTATTAATGCTAATAATCCTATTATTAATGCTATTTATGCTAATAATAATGCTATTAATGCTATTAATAATGCTATTAATGCTATTAATAATGCTATTAATCCTATTATTTATGCTATTAATGCTATTAATGCTAATATTTATCCTATTAATGGTATTATTAATGCTGTTAATGCTAATAATAATGCTATTAATGCTAATAATAATGCTATTAATGCTATTAATAATGTTATTAATGCTATTATTAATGCTAATAATGCTATTATTAATTCTATTAATGTTAATAATAATGCTATTAATGCTATTAATAATGTTATTAATGCTATTATTAATGCTAATAATCCTATTATTAATGCTATTTATGCTAATAATAATGCTATTTATGCTATTAATAATGTTATTAATGCTATTAATAATGCTAATAATGCTATTATTAATGCTATTAATGCTAATAATAATGCTATTAATGCTATTAATAATGTTATTAATGCTATTAATAATGCTAATAATGCTATTATTAATGCTATTAATGCTAATAATAATCCTATTAATGGTATTAATAATGCTATTCATGCTATTAATAATACTATTAATGCTATTAATGCTAATAATAATGCTATTAATGCTATTAATAATGTTATTAATGCTATTATTTATGCTAATAATGCTATTATTAATTCTATTAATTTTAATAATAATGCTATTAATGCTATTAATAATGTTATTAATGCTATTATTAATGCTAATAATGCTATTTATGCTAATAATAATGCTATTAATGCTATTAATAATGCTATTAATGCTCTTATTTATGCTATTAATGCTATTAATGCTAATATTTATCCTATTAATGGTATTATTAATGCTATTAATGCTAATAATAATGCTATTAATGCTATTAATGCTAATAATAATGCTATTAATGCTATTAATAATGTTATTAATGCTATTATTAATGCTAATAATGCTATTATTAATCCTATTAATGCTAATAATAATGCTATTAATGCTATTAATAATGCTATTAATGCTATTAATAATGTTATTAATGCTATTATTAATACTAATAATGCTATTATTAATGCTATTAATGCTAATAATAATGCTATTAATGCTATTAATGCTATTAATGCTATTAATTATGCTATTAATGCTATTAATGCTAATATTTATCCTATTAATGCTATTAATGCTAATAATAATTCTATTAATGCTAATAATAATGCTATTAATGCTATTAATGCTATTAATTATGCTATTAATGCTATTAATGCTAATAATAATGCTATTAATGCTATTAATAATGTTATTAATGCTATTATTAATGCTAATAATACCAATAATAATGCTAATAATAATGCTATTAATGCTATTAATGCTAATATTTATCCTATTAATGCTAATAATAATGCTATTAATGCTATTAATAATGCTATTAATGCTATTAATTATGCTATTAATGCTATCAATGCTAATATTTATCCTATTAATGGCATTATTAATGCTATTAATGCTAATAATGCTATTAATAATGCTATTAATGCTAATAATAATGCTATTAATGCTATTAATACTTTTATTAATGCTCATAATACTGCTAATAATGCTATTAATACTGCTATTACTGCTAATAATAATGCTATGGCTTATATTATTGCTATTGATGATGCGATTATTATTTAAAAATCTTTAAAAAAACAATAAACATATTTTAGATACCCGATGCATTTGCATCAGGCTAACAGCTATAACTACTATAATCAAATTAATGCACGTTCTAGAATCCCGATGCATTTGCATCGGGCTCACAGCTAGTAGCTAATAAGATGACAACAGCTGTCCAGACCTGCGTCCCACCAACACACAGTAAATTCCGATCACATTATTGATACACGGGTGCTAAACTGAGGTGGGACAGCAGCTGGGACCCTATTTTCAAACATGATGTCCTCCACCCATCTCTCAAAAAGCTGTTGGGTCTACAGCAGAGATGGGTAGTCGAGCTGCGCTATCAGACGGTCATCTTTGATGTGATCATCCTATGGTTCAATGCAACATGTGAACATGGCTTTAAACTTAAGCATTCACTCCATCTTCAATAGAGCATACACGCACACATTAATTCTTATCTACCCAGCTGAATAGAGTAATGGTATCCCTTTCTCATGTACAGTACCATGGAATCAATGGTGCTGTAGAAATAAATAAATAATAATGATAATATTAGCTAATAGAATGACGACAGCTGTCCAGACCTGCGTCCCATCAACAAACAGTAAATTCCGATCATCTCATTGATACGAGGGCGCTAAACTGAGGGGGGACAGCAGCTGGGACCCTATTTTCAAAGATGATGTCCTCCACCCATAACTCAAAAAAGCTGTTGGGTCTTCAGCAGAGATGGGAAGTCGAGCTGCGCTATCAGACGGTCATCTTTGATGTAATCATCCTGTGGTTCAATGCAACATGTGAACATGGCCTTAAACGTAAGCATTCACTTCATCTTTAATAAAGCATACACACACGTACATTAATTCTTATCTATCCAGCTAATTGAATGGAGGAATAGTATCCCTTTCTCATGCACAGCACCATAGAATCAATGGTGCTGTATAAATAAATAATAATAATAATGATAATAATAGCTAATAGAATGACGACAGCTGTCCAGACCTGCGTCCCACAAACACACAGTAAATTCCGATCACCTCGTTGATACGAGGGTGCTAAACTGAGAGGGGACAGCAGCTGGGACCCTATTTTCAAAGATGAAAGGAAGAAATATGGCCACCGTGCAGTGAGGACGTGCTGCTATGCACTCCTCACCATCCATCGCCATCTGGAGCACAGGCTGGCCACTGAGCTGCGGCCCACACCCCACTCTACAGGCCGCTGCTTTCTGCACCTGCCCATCCACCGGGCTACCCGACTGGACCCCTACCCACGCACGTGGGACACCCAGGACTTGGCCCTACCATCGGCCTCACCACCCAGCCCAACCCTGGAGCCAGCTTAACAACCGGCCGGAGCGTTCCCTTCCCACCTTCCTAAGGTGAGACCCATCCGCCTCACTGCCCCCGCTGCCCGAGCGTGGTGACCGGTGGGACGCTGCCCAGCCCCGAGCCCGCGGCCTCCCGTACACGCGGGTCTCCCGCGCTCCTCCTGTCTCAGTGCAGGAGGAGCACAGCACCACCGCTCCGGGCGCCGGTCTTGCCCTCGGTGCGTGTGCGTGGACCCTGCACTCAGGCAGAAGCCGCGGCCTGAGTTCAGAGGCGAGACGCCGCCCCTGCCGGCAACCGACCTCGGCCCGCACCGCTGCCTGAGACGCGGCAAGAGACTGCCCACTGCGATCCTGGCGCTTGCGGTGAGTACTGGGCATCTGCCATTCTGCCCCTCTGCTGCTCCCCGGTCACCATCACTTGCCTAATCCCCCTATGGTGCCCGGCTCCCCAGGGTCTCCTGTGCTCCCCCAGGGCCTGCTGTGCTCCCCCAGGGCCTGCTGTGCTCCGCCAGGGCCTGCTGTGCTCCCTCAGGGCCTGCTGTGCTCCCCCAGGGCCTGCTGTGCTCCCCCAGGGCCTGCTGTACATCCCAGGCACCTCTGCCCCTCGCCTCTGGCCACAGGACTTCACCCAATAGCGGGCCTCATCAACCTGTGGACCCAGGTGCTGCACCGTGAAGCCCCTCGCCTGTGACCAGGCCCCCTCATCTCCTTGACCACCAGCCTCCTCCATCCCACCCGCACGGAGCCGCCATCATCCTCACGGTGCCTCTGACCCCTGCCTGCACGGGGCCGCCAACACCTCGAAGGTACCTCTGACCCCTGCCTGCACTGCATCCTCTGGCTGCACTCCCTCCTGGCTGCCTCTCTCCCGTGGCTGCACTGCATCTCTGACTGCAGTACCCTCCTGGCTGCTTCTCACCCGTGGCTACATCTCATCTCGCCCGTGGCTGCACTGCACCTCTGGCTACACTACTCTCCTGGCTGCACCTCACCCGTGGCTGCACTGCATCTCTGACTGCATTACTCTCCTGGCTGCTTCTTACCTGTGGCTGCATCCCATCTCACCCGCAATCATCATCTCACCTCATCCGTGGCTGCACCTCATCACACCTGTGGCTACACCTCATCTCAGCCGTGGCTGCTCCTCATCTCAGCCGTGGCTGCACCTCATCTCATCTCAGCCGTGGCTGCACCTCATCTCATCTCAGCCGTAGCTGCACCTCATCTCATCTCAGCCGTGGCTGCACCTCGTCCCACCCGTGGCTGCATCTCGTCCCACCCGTGACTGCATCTCGTCTCACCCGTGACTGCATCCCGTCTCACCCGTGGCTGCATCTCGTCTCACCTGTGGCCGCACCTCGTCTCGCCCGTGGCTGCACCTCGTCTCGCCCGGGGCTGCACCTCGTCTCACCCGTGGCTGCACCTCGTCTTCCCAGTGACAACATCTCACCCCTGCTACATCTCACCCCTGGCTGCTTCTCGCCCCTGGCTGTTTCTTCCCCTGACTGAACCCACCCCCGGCTGCATCTCACCCTCTGCTACACCTCAACCCTAGTTGCATCCTTCCCCTGGTTCTATCCCTTCCCTAGCCTGCATCTTATCCTTGAACTGCATCTCCTTAGATCCTCCCCTGACTGCACCCCATCAACTGACCCTACCTCAACCACGACCACTCACCCATCACCGGGAACTCGCCCTTGCCGCACCAGATCCCCGGCTACCTCGGACCTCACCCACCTCTCCTCCCCTCCTCACCCCACCATGTTTCCGCTTCTTCTCACCTTCACTCCCATCCTCCTCCACTTCCTACTACCCCCACCCATCCCCCCACTGGGCAAAGAAATCCTACTCTCATCCTCCATCCTTCCTACACACCTCACCCAATGCTCTGAACTATTCCCCCACTTTCAACCCAACATCTCTAGATGTACACGCCCACCACACAAACTCTCCTGCTCCCACCTCCTAACCCTCTCCCTGCTCCTCCTACTCTCCGGTGACATTTCCCCTAATCCTGGCCCACCCCACCACACCACCTCACTCTCCTCCACCCCACTCCATTGACCCATCACCAACCCCCGCAACCCCCTTAACCTCCGTCCCATTCCCCCTATCCCTGTTTCCCCTATCCCCCTACCTGGCGCACTCTGGAATGCCCGCTCGGCCCGTAACAAACTCACACTCATCCACGACCTCTTCATCTCCAGAAAACTCTCCTTCCTCGGCATCACGGAGACCTGGATTACCCCCTCTGACACAACCTCCCCAGCTGCCCTCTCCTACGGGGGATTCACTCTCTCCCACACTCCCCGCCCCACCACCACCCGCGGCGGGGGTGTTGGCCTACTTCTGACCAGCGACTGCTCCTTCTCCCCTCTTACCCCACCCCCCCTCCCCTCCTTCGAGGCACACTCCGTCCGCATCTACTCCCCCTGCAACCTCCAACTAGCCGTTGTCTACCGCCCCCCTGGATCCCCCTCTACCTTCTTTGACCACTTCACAACCTGGCTCCTCCACCTCCTCTCCTCCGACATCCCTACCATCATCATGGGCGATTTCAACATCCCCATCGACACCCCCAAAGCCGCTGCCTCCAGACTCCTATCCCTCACCTCCTCTTCTGGCCTCTCCCAATGGATCTCCTCCGCCACGCACACTGGTGGTCACACACTTGACATAGTCTTCACCCGCCTCTGCTCCCTCTCCGACCTTGCACACTCAACCCTCACCCACTCTGACCACGACTTACTGACCTTCTCGTCCCTCGTCCCCCCTACCACGCACCCCCCCACCCGCACACTCCCCCACCCCCGCAGAAACCTTAAGCTCATAGACTTCCATTCACTCTCAGAATCCCTCCTCCACCTCTCTGATTTGGCCTCTTCTCACGACGCTGACTCTGCCGCCTCCCTCTACAACTCCACTCTCACCACAGCCCTTGACCAGGCTGCTCCGCTCACATTTAACACAACACGACTACAACGACCACCATGGCTCACGACTCTCACCAAAAAACTCTGACGGATGACTAGGGCAGCCGAGCGGAAATGGAAGAAGTCCCACTCCGCAGAACACTTTGCCCTATACAAGCGTTCCCTCATTACCTTCAAGACTGCCCTTGACTCCGCAAAACAAGCCTACTTCTCCTCCATAATTACCGCCCTGTCTCACAACCCCAAACAACTCTTCAAAACCTTCAACTCCTTACTTCGCCCCCCTGCACCTCCTCCCTCACCTCTCATCTCCGCTGACGACTTTGCCTCCTTCTTCAAAGACAAAATTGACAAACTCAGACAAAGCTTTGACCCACACTCCCCTCGCCCCATCCCACCTCCAGCCCACCCCCCCCCACCCAAATGCAGCTTTAACCCCCATGACCGAGGACCACCTCTCCTCCCTTCTATCACGATCCCACCTCACCACCTGCGCCCTTGACCCACTCCCCTCCCACCTCATCCCTAACCTTACAACAGTCCTCATCCCCACCCTGACACACCTCTTCAACATATCACTCACATCCGGCACATTCCCCTCACTTTTCAAGCACGCCCTAATCACGCCCATCCTAAAAAAAACATCCCTCAACCCTACAAGAGTCTCCAACTATCGCCCCATATCTCTTCTCCCGTTTGCCTCAAAACTTCTTGCACAGCACGTCCACTCTGAACTGTCCTCCCACCTCTCTACCTATGCTCTCTTTGATCGCCTTCAATCCGGCTTCCGACCGCACCACTCCACCGAAACAGCCCTAACCAAAGTCACTAATGACCTTCTGATCGCCAAGAGCAAACGGCACTACTCCGTCCTCATCCTTCTCGACCTCTCTGCCGCCTTTGACACTGTTGACCACTCCCTCTTACTCCAAATCCTTGAATCTCTTGGCATTACTGACCTTGCCCTCTCCTGGATCTCCTCCTACCTGACTGGCAGGACCTTCAGCGTCACCCACTCCCACACCACCTCCTCGCCCCACCCCCTTTCCGTAGGTGTCCCCCAAGGCTCGGTCCTGGGACCACTACTCTTCTCTATTTACACCCTCGGCCTAGGCAACCTCATCGAGTCACATGGCCTCCAATACCACCTCTACGCCGACGACACTCAGCTCTACCTGTCTGGCCCCAACATCTCCTCTCTTCTATCCAAAATTCCTCACTGCCTATCCGCCATTGCATCCTTCTTTTCCACCCGCTTCCTCAAACTCAACATGGACAAGACAGAATTCATCGTCTTTCCCCCTCACAACCATCCCCCCCTTCCTGACCTATCCATCACCGTCAACGACTGCACCCTCTCACCTGTCCCCCATGCCAAATGTCTCGGGGTAACCCTCGACTCCTCCCTCTCCTTCAAGCCCCATATCCAAGCCCTCGCCACCGCCTGCCGACTCCAACTAAAAAACATTGCCCGCATCCGCTCCTTCTTTGACCACAACACAGCTAAGACACTTGTCCATGCCCTCATTATCTCCCGCCTGGACTACTGCAACCTCCTATTCACCGGCCTCCCTGCCTCCTCCCTCGCACCTCTCCACAACATCCTCAACTCTGCTGCCCGGCTCATCCACCTATCTTCCCGCTACTCCCCCGCCTCCCCCCTCCGCCAAGCCCTCCACTGGCTCCCCATCCCCCAGCGATCTCGCTTCAAAACCCTAACCTTGACATACAAGGCCATACACAACCTGTCCCCTCCCTACATCTCCAACCTGGTCTCCCGCTACCTCCCTTCGTGCAATCTGCGCTCCTCCCAAGAACTCCTCTTCTCAACCCCCCGCATCTCCACCTCCCACAACCGCACACAAGACTTCTCTCGTGCTTCTGCCAGACTCTGGAACTCCCTCCCCCATCACATCAGACACTCCCCGACCCTGGGAACCTTCAAGAAAAACCTGAAGACCCACCTCTTCCTACAAGCCTACAACACACACTGAGACCCACTGCACCATCTCACCTCCCCCTCCTACTGTCTCCCTCCCCACCCTCTTTAGACTGTGAGCCCTCGTGGACAGGATCCCCGACCCTGCTGTACCTGTATGACTAATTGTGATATGTCATCATTTGTCGTCATTTGCGGTGGTCCTCGACCACCTGTTTCTGTCTACCCTCCAAATTGTAAAGCGCCATGTATCCTAAAGGCGCTATATAAATACCTATTAATAATAAATAATAATAATAATGATGTCCTCCACCCATCTCTCAAAAAGCTGTTGGGTCTTCAGCAGAGATGGGTAGTCGAGCTGCGCTATCAGACGGTCATCATTGATGTGATCATCCTATGGTTCAACGCAACATGTGAACATGGCCTTAAACTTAAGCTTTCACTCCATCTTTAACCCCTTAACGACACGTGTCTCAGCGTGTGAGACATGAAATCCCATGCGTTAACGACCGATGTCTCAGCATCTGAGACATCTGGGGAACGCACTGCTGCAGCTCAAGTGAGGGTCTCACTGACCTGTCACTTGAGCTGCAGGTACATGGGGACATGTGCTACACCCCAGGGGGGGTCACATTGCCCCCCCGATGCTACAGTCTCAGTGATTGGCGGTTTAAAATTGAAACCGCCAATTACCGGGAATGTAGCATTTTGCTGCCTCCCCGCCTCTTCCTATGTCCTCTCCAGCTTCCTGCCCCCTCCATTATCCCTCCCTGCCTCTCCCCTGCCTCTCCCCTGTCTCTCCCCTGACCCCCTGCACCAGGATCGGCGGTACCGACTGCAGCGATCACCGGAGATCGCCGGTACCGTCGCTCCAGCCGCCACCTCCGCTCCATCTGCCGCTCCAGCCCCCTCCGCCTCTGCTCTTACCGCCGCCTCCGCTCCAGCCGCCGCCGCCTCTCCAGCCGCCGCCGCCTCTCCAGCCTCCACCGCCGCCGCTCCAGCCTCCACCGCCGCCGCCGTTCACCTCTGCTCCGGCGGTACTCTGGACTCCCCAACCTGATGTCAGATCCCTTCACTGCAGCAGGGAAGGGATCTGACTGACCTGGTGCAGGGATCCATTATGTGATCCCTGTGCCAGGGCTATGAGATCCCTTCACAGCTGTGAAGGGATCTGACAGACGTGGTGCAGGGATCCATTATGTGATCCCTGTGCCAGGGCTATGAGATCCCTTCACAGCTGTGAAGGGATCTGACAGACGTGGTGCAGGGATCCATTATGTGATCCCTGTGCCAGGGCTGTCAGATCCCTTCACAGCTGTGAAGGGATCTTACAGTCCTGGTGCAGGGATCCATTGTGTGATCCCTGTGCCAGGGCTATGAGATCCCTTTGCTGCAGCCGTGAAGGGATCTGACAGTCCTGGCACAGGGATCCATTGAGTGATCCCTGTGCCAGGACTGTGAGATCCCTTTGCCGCACCCGTGAAGTGATCCAGCAGTCCTGGTGCAGGGATCCATTGTGTGATCCCTGTGCCAGGGCTGTGAGATCCCTTTGCTGCAGCCATGAAGGGATCCAACAGTCCGGGCGCAGGGATCCGTTGTGTCATCCCTTCGCCGCAGCGGTGAATGGATCTGCCAGGCCTGGCGCAGAGATCCGTTGCGTGATCCCTATGCCAGGGCTGTGAGATCCCTTTGCCGCAGCTGTGAAGGGATCCAACAGTCCTGGTGCAGGGATCTGTTGTGTGATCCCTGTGCCAGAGCTGTGAGATCCCTTTGCCGCAGCCATAAAGGGATCCGACAGGCCTGGCGCAGGGATCCGTTGTGTGATCCCTTCACAGCAGCCGTGAATGGATCTGCCAGGCCTGGCACAGGGATCTGTTGTGTGATCCCTGTGCCAGGGCTGTGAGATCGCTTTCTGCAGCTTGATCCCACTGCATGGCGATCAAGCTGCAGAAAGCGATCTGACAGCACGGGCACAGTGATCCACATAGTGGAACACTGCACCCGGGCTGTAAGATCGCTACTCTGCAGCCCGATCCGCCTGCATGCGGATCGAGCTGCAGAAAGCAATCTCGCAGCCCCAGCGCTGCACCCGGGCTGCCGGATCGCTGCTCTGCAGTCCGATCCTCCTGCATGGGGATCGAGCTGCAGAAAGCGATCTCGCAGTCCTGGCGCTGCACCCAGGCTGCCAGATCGCTGCTCTGCAGTCCGATCCTCCTGCATAGGGATCGAGCTGCAGAAAACAATCTCGCAGCCCCGGCGCTGCACCCGAGATGCCAGATCGCTGCTTTGCAGTCTGATCCTCATGCATGCGGATCGAACTGCAGAAAGCGATCTCGCTGCACCCGGGATGCCAGATCGCTGCTCTGCAGTCTGATCCTCATGCATGGGGATCGAGCTGCAGAAAGCGATCTCGCAGCCCTTGCGCTGCACCCAGGCTGCCAGATCGCTGCTCTGCAGTCCGATCCTCCTGCATAGGGATCGAGCTGCAGAAAACGATCTCGCAGCCCCGGCGCTGCACCCGAGATGCCAGATCGCTGCTTTGCAGTCTGATCCTCATGCATGCGGATCGAACTGCAGAAAGCGATCTCGCTGCACCCGGGATGCCAGATCGCTGCTCTGCAGTCTGATCCTCATGCATGGGGATCGAGCTGCAGAAAGCGATCTCGCAGCCCTTGCGCTGCACCCAGGCTGCCAGATCGCTGCTCTGCAGTCCGATCCTCCTGCATGGGGATCGAGCTACAGAAAATGATCTCGCAGCCCCGGCGCTGCACCCGAGATGCCAGATCGCTGCTTTGCAGTCCTATCTGCCTGCATGCGGATCGAACTGCAGAAAGCGATCTCACAGCCCCGGTGTGGATCACTGCACCCGGGCTGTCAGATCGCTACTTTGCAGTCCGATCCGCCTGCATAACGATCGTGGGATGTTCGTTATGGACTACGTCGGAGGCGATTGAGCGTCGTGGGACCTTCGTTATGGACTACGTCGGATCTTTTTATAATAAAGATGGAGTCTGAATTTTGTTTGTGTTTTTTTTTCCAAATAAAAATATTTTTCTCTGTGTGTATTTATTGACTACTTACCAGAGATTCCTAATGGCGGGTCTAACATTGGCCCAATATTATGAATCTCGGGCTTAGTGCCAGCTGCCAATAAAAAGCTGGCATTAACCCCTTTATTACCCAGTTTGCCACAGGCACCAGGGCAACTGGAAGAGCATGGGTACAGCGCCAGAAAATGGCGCTTCAATGAATGCGCCATTTTCTGGGGCGGCTGCAGGCTGCAATTTGCAGCATGGGGGGCCCAGAACGCTTGGGCCTTTCCATGCTGAGGATTCCAGCCCCCAGCTGCCTAGTTGTACCTGGCTGGGCCAAAAATATGGCGGAGCCCTATGTCATTTTTTTTCTAGAATTAGTTCTAGAAATTAAAAAAAAAAAAGGGCTTCGCTGTATTTTTGGTTGCAGCCAGGTACAACGAGGCAGCTGGGGGTTGCTGGCAGTCTGTAGCTGCCAAGTTGTACCTGGCTGGACCAAAAATACAGCGGAGCCCCACGTCATTTTTTTTTCTAGAATTCGTTCTAGAAATAAAAAAAATGGGCTTCGCTGTGTTTTTGGTTGCAGCTAGGTACAACGAGGCAGCTGGGGGTTGCTGGCAGTCTGTAGCTGCCAAAATGTACCTGGCTGGACCAAATATATGGCGGAGCCCCATGTCATTTTTTTTTCCTAGAATTAGTTCTAGAAATAAAAAAAAAAGGCCTTCACTGTATTTTTGGTAGCCAGCCAGGTACAACTTGGCAGTTGGCTGACTGGAATCCTCAGCGTGGAGAGACCCAAATGTTGTGGGTCCCCCACGCTGCAAATTGCAACCCACAGCCACCCAAGAAAATAGCGCATTCATTAGAGGCGGCATTTTCTGGTGCTGTACCCCAACTCTTCCAGTTGCCCTTGTGCTGGTGGCACACAGGTTCTCCATATGAGACATGGTGTCCGCTAACAATTTCAATGGAAAATTAGCTCCAATTGTTAACGGAAACCATGTCGGGTATGGAGAGCCCCTCCCTGTGTGCCTGAACATTGGAGCTCCCCCACAAGTGACCCCATTTTGGAAACTAGACCCCTAAGGAGCGTATCTAGATGCATAGTGAGCACTTTGAACCCCAAGATGCTTCACAATATCATCCATCAAAATGAAAGAGCACTTTTTTTTCCACAAAAAGTTTCTTTTTCATTTTTACGGATCAATTTGTGAAGCACATGGGGATCAAAGTGCTCGCAATGCATCTAGATACGTTCCTTAGGGGTCTAGTTTCCAAAATCGAGTCACTTGTGGGGGAGCTCCAATGTGGAGACACACAGCGGCTCTCCATAGGCAACATGGTGTCCACTAACAATTGGAATTATTAGCGGACACCATGAATGAAGAGCCCCTATGTGCCTAAACTTTGGAGCTCCCCCACAAGTGACCCCATTTTGGAAACTAAACCCCCAAAGGAACGTATCTAGATGCATAGTGAGCACTTTGAACCCCCAGGTGCTTCACAAATTGATCTGTAAAAATGAAAATAGAAAATTTTTGTGGAAAAAAAAGTGCTTTTTCATTTTTATGGATGAATTTGTGAAGCATCTGGGGGTTCAAAGTGCTCACTATGCATCTAGATACGTTCCTTTGGGGGTCTAGTTTCCAAAATTGGGTCACTTGTGGGGGAGCTCCAATGTGGAGACACACAAGGACCCTCCAAACGCGACATGGGGTCCGCTAACAATTTGAATGGAAAATGAGCTCAAATTGTTAGCGGACCCCATGTCGCATTTGGAGGGTCCTTGTGTGTCTCCACATTGGAGCTCCCCAACACATGACCCCATTTTGGAAACTAGACCTCCAGAGGAACATATCTAGATGCATAGTGAGCACTTTGAACCCCCAGGTGCTTCACAAATTGATCCGTAAAAATGAAAATAGAAGATTTTTGTGGAAAAAAAAAGTGCTTTTTCATTTTATGAATGAATTTGTGAAGCATCTGGGGGTTCAAAGTGCTGACTATGCATCTAGATACGTTCCTTTGGGGGTCTAGTTTCCAAAATTGGGTCACTTGTGGGGGAGCTCCAATGTGGAGACACACAAGGACCCTCCAAACGCGACATGGGGTCCGCTAACAATTTGAATGGAAAATGAGCTCAAATTGTTAGCGGACCCCATGTCGCATTTGGAGGGTCCTTGTGTGTCTCCACATTGGAGCTCCCCAACACGTGACCCCATTTTGGAAACTAGACCCCCAGAGGAACATATCTAGATGCATAGTGAGCACTTTGAACCCCCAGGTGCTCCACAAATTGATCTGTAAAAATGAAAATAGAAATTTTTTGTGGAAAAAAAAGTGCTTTTTCATTTTTATGGATGAATTTGTGAAGCATCAGAGGGTTCAAAGTGCTCACTATGCATCTAGATACGTTCCTTTGGGGGTCTAGTTTCCAAAATTGGGTCACTTGTGGGGGAGCTACAATGTGGAGACACACGGGGACCCTCCAAATGCAAAATGGTGTCCGCTAACAATTTGAGCTCATTTTCCATTCAAATTGTTAGCGGACACCATGTCGCGTTTTGAGGGTTCTTGTGTGTCTCCACATTGGAGCTCCCCCACAAGTGACCCCATTTTGGAAACTAGACCCCAAAAGGAACATATCTAGATGCATAGTGAGCACTTTGAACCCCCAGATGCTTCACAAATTCATCCATAAAAATGAAAAAAACACTTTTTCTTTCATAAAAAATTTATTTTTGCCTACATTTTTTCAGTTTCACATTGGCAAAGGGATAAAATACATCCCAAAATCTAATGGGCAATTTCTCCTGAGTACACCGATACCTTATATGTGGTCATAAACCATTGTTTGGGCGCACGGCAGGGCTCAGAAGGGAAGGAGCACCATTTTACTTTTTGAACGGAAAATTGGCTCCAAAATTCAAATGGCGCTCCTTCCCTTCCGAGCCCTGCTGTGCGCCCAAACAGTGGTTTATGACCATATATGAGGTATCGGTGTACTCAGAAGAAATTGCCCAACAAATTTTAGGATGCATTTTATCCTGTTGCCCATGTGAAAATGAAAAAATTGAGGCTAAAAGAACATTTTTGTTACAAAAATTAAAATGTCTATTTTTTCATTCAACTTTATTTTAGTTCCTGTGAAGCACCTGAAGGGTTAATAATCTTCTTGAATATAGTTTTGAGTAGCTTGAGGGGTGCCGTTTTTGGAATGGTGTGACTTTGGGGTGTTTTCTGTCATGTGCACCCCTCAAAGGGACTTCACATGTGATGTGGTCACTAAAAAAATGGTTTTGTAAATTTTGCTGGAAAAATGAGAAATTGCTGATGAACTTTGAACCCTTATAACGTCCTACCAAAATTTTTTTTTTCTTCCAAAATTGTGCTGATGTGAAGTAGACATGTGGGAAATGTGATTTATTAACTATTTTGTGACACATAACTCTCTGGTTTAGCAGAATAAAAATTAAAAATTTGAAAATTGCTAAATTTTCAAAATTTTTGCCAAATTTTTGATTTTTTCACAAATAAACGCAAAAATTATCGACCTAAATTTAATACTATCATGAAGCCCAATATGTCACGAAAAAACAATCTCAGAATCGCTTGGATCCAATGAAGCGTTCCAGAGATATTACCTCATAAAGGGACACTGGTCAGAATTGCCAAAAATGCCTCGGTCTTTAGGGTCAAAATAGGCTCGGTCATGAAGGGGTTAATAAAGCATACACACACATACATTCATTCTTATCTATGCAGCTAATTGAATGGAGTAATGGTATCCCTTTCTCATGCACAGCACCATGGAACCAATGGTGCTGTATAAATAAAGAATAATAATGATAATAATAGCTAATAGGATGACGACAGCTGTCCAGACCTGCGTCCCACCAACACACAGTAAATTCCGATCACCTCGTTGATACGAGGGCGCTAAACTGAGGGGGGACAGCAACTGGAACCCTATTTTCAAAGATGATGTCCTTCACCCATCTCTCAAAAAAGCTGTTGGGTTTTCAGCAGAGATGGGTAGTCGAGCTGTGCTATCAGACGGTCATCTTTGATGTGATCATCCTATGGTTCAATGCAACATGTGAACATGGCTTTAAACTTAAGCATTCACTCCATCTTTAATAAAGCATACACGCACACATTAATTCTTATCTACCCAGCTGAATGGAGTAATGGTATCCCTTTCTCATGTACAGTACCATGGAATCAATGGTGCTGTGGAAATAAATAAATAATAATGATAATATTAGCTAATAGGATGACGACAGCTGTCCAGACCTGCGTCCCATCAATACACAGTAAATTCCGATCATCTCATTGATACGAGGGCGCTAAACTGAGGGGGGACAGCAACTGGAACCCTATTTTCAAAGATGATGTCCTCCACCCATTTCTCAAAAAAGCTGTTGGGTTTTCAGCAGAGATGGGTAGTCGAGCTGCGCTATCAGACGGTCATCTTTGATGTGATCATCCTATGGTTCAATGCAACATGTAAAAATGACCTTAAACTTAAACATTCACTCCATCTTTAATAAAGCATACACACACATACATTTATTCTTATCTAACCAGCTAATTGAAAGGAGTAATGGTACCCCAATCTCATCAAAAGCACCATGAAATCAATGGTGCAGTATAAATTAATAATAATAATAATAATTATAGTTAATAGGGTGGCGTCAGCTGTCCAGAACCACGTCTCACCAACACACAGTAAATTTCAAACACCTCGTTGATACAAGAGAGCTAAACTGAAATGAGGGGGGACAGCAGCTGGGACCCTATTTTCAATGATGATGTCCTCCACCCATCTCTCAAAAAGCTGTTGGGTCTTCAGCAGAGATTAGTGGTCGAGCTGCGCTATCAGACGGTCATCTTTGATGTGATCATCCTATGGTTCAATGCAACATGTGAACAAGGCCTTAAACTTAAGCTTTCACTCCATCTTTAATAAAGCATACACACACATACATTAATTCTTATCTATCCAGCTAATTGAATGGAGTAATGGTATCCCTTTCTCATGCACAGCACCATGGAACCAATGGTGCTGTATAAATAAATAATAATAATGATAATAATAGCTAATAGGATGACGACAGCTGTCCAGACCTGCGTCCCACCAACACACAGTAAATTCCGATCACCTCGTTGATACGAGGGCGCTAAACTGAGGGGGGACAGCAACTGGAACCCTATTTTCAAAGATGATGTCCTCCACCCATCTCTCAAAAAAGCTGTTGGGTTTTCAGCAGAGATGGGTAGTCGAGCTGCGCTATCAGACGGTCATCTTTGATGTGATCATCCTATGGTTCAATGCAACATGTAAAAATGACCTTAAACTTAAACATTCACTCCATCTTTAATAAAGCATACACACACATACATTTATTCTTATCTAACCAGCTAATTGAAAGGAGTAATGGTACCCCAATCTCATCAAAAGCACCATGAAATCAATGGTGCAGTATAAATTAATAATAATAATAATAATAATTATAGTTAATAGGGTGGCGTCAGCTGTCCAGAACCACGTCTCACCAACACACAGTAAATTTCAAACACCTCGTTGATACGAGAGAGCTAAACTGAAATGAGGGGGGACAGCAGCTGGGACCCTATTTTCAATGATGATGTCCTCCACCCATCTCTCAAAAAGCTGTTGGGTCTTCAGCAGAGATTAGTAGTCGAGCTGCGCTATCAGACGGTCATCTTTGATGTGATCATCCTATGGTTCAATGCAACATGTGAACAAGGCCTTAAACTTAAGCATTCACTCCATCTTTAATAAAGCATACACACACATACATTAATTCTTATCTATCCAGTTAATTGAATAGAGTAATGGTATCCCTTTCTCGTGTACAGCACCATGGAATCAAAGGTGCTGTATAAATAAATAATAATAATAATAATGATAATAATAGCTAACAGTATGACGACAGCAGTCTAGACCTGCGTCCGACCAACATACAGTAAATTTCGATCACCTTGTAGATACGAGTGCGCTAAACTGAGGGGGGACAGCAGTTGGGACACTATTTTCAAAGATGATGTCCTCCACCCATTTCTCAAAAAAGCTGTTGGGTCTTCAGCAGAGATGGGTAGTCGAGCTGCGCTATCAGATGGTCATCATTGATGTGATCATCCTATGGTTCAACGCAACATGTGAACATGGCCTTAAACTTAAGCTTTCACTCCATTTTTAATAAAGCATACACACACGTACATTAATTCTTATCTATCCAGCTAATTGAATGGAGGAATAGTATCCCTTTCTTATGCACAGCACCATAGAATCAATGGTGCTGTATAAATAAATAATAATAATAATGATAATAATAGCTAACAGAATGACGACAGCTGTCCAGACCTGCGTCCCACAAACACACAGTAAATTCCGATCACCTCGTTGATACGAGGGCGCTAAACTGAGGGGGGACAGCAACTGGAACCCTATTTTCAAAGATGATGTCCTCCACCCATCTCTCAAAAAAGCTGTTGGGTTTTCAGCAGAGATGGGTAGTCGAGCTGCGCTATCAGACGGTCATCTTTGATGTGATCATCCTATGGTTCAATGCAACATGTGAAAATGACCTTAAACTTAAACATTCACTCCATCTTTAATAAAGCATACACACACATACATAAATTCTTATCTATCCAGCTAATTGAATGGAGTAATGGTATTCCTTTTTCATGTACAGTACCATGGAATAAATGGTGCTGTATAAATAATAATAATAATAGCTAATAAGATGACGACAGCTGTCCAGATCTGCGTCCCACCAACACACAGTAAATTCCGATCACATTATTGATACACGGGCGCTAAACTGAGGTGGGACAGCAGCTGGGACCCTATTTTCAAAGATGATGTCCTCCACCCATAACTCAAAAAAGCTGTTGGGTCTTCAGCAGAGATGGGAAGTCGAGCTGCGCTATCAGACGGTCATCTTTGATGTAATCATCCTGTGGTTCAATGCAACATGTGAACATGGCCTTAAACGTAAGCATTCACTCCATCTTTAATAAAGCATACACACACGTACATTAATTCTTATCTATCCAGCTAATTGAATGGAGGAATAGTATCCCTTTCTCATGCACAGCACCATAGAATCAATGGTGCTGTATAAATAAATAAATTATAATAATGATAATAATAGCTAATAGGATGACGACAGCTGTCCAGACCTGCGTCCCACCAACACACAGAAAATTCCGATCACCTCGTTTATACGAGGGCGCTAAACTGAGGGGGGACAGCAACTGGAACCCTATTTTCAAAGATGATGTCCTCCACCCATCTCTCAAAAAAGCTGTTGGGTTTTCAGCAGAGATGGGTAGTCGAGCTGCGCTATCAGACGGTCATCTTTGATGTGATCATCCTATGGTTCAATGCAACATGTGAAAATGACCTTAAACTTAAACATTCACTCCATCTTTAATAAAGCATACACACACATACATTAATTCTTATCTACGCAGCTAATTGAATGGAGTAATGGTATCCCTTTCTCATCTACAGCACCATGAAATCAATGGTGCTGTATAAATAAATAACACTAATAAAAATAATTATAGTTAATAGGATGACGACAGCTGTCCTGACCTGCGCCTCACCAACACACAGTAAATTTCAATCACCTCGTTGATACGAGAGAGCTAAAATGAAATGAGGGAGGACAGCAGCTGGAACCCTATTTTCCAAGATGATGTCCTCCACCCATCTCTCAAAAAAGCTGTTGGGTTTTCAGCAGAGAATGGTAGTCGAGCTACGCTATCAGATGGTCATCTTTGATGTGATCATCCTATGGTTCAACGCAACATCTGGACATGGCCTTAAACTTAAGCATTCACTCCATCTTTAATAAAGCATACACAAACATACATTAATTCTTATCTATCCAGAGAATTGAATGGAGTATTGGTATCCCTTTCTCATGTACAGCACCATGGAATTACCACTCTAGCCGAATCCCAAAATCGTTTGCCGCACTGCGAGCGATGACGCCATAGTGTCATCGCTAGTCGCAGCCGCACTACCTCACACCCCCGCCATCCTGTCAACCGCCGTCGGCCCCACCGCCAGCGCCTCATCCCCAGCGCCCTCCGCGAGGTCTACACTACCCGAATGCCGGCGGTGGCTTCCGCCCCTCGCCGCTCTCTCACCGCTGAGGCCTCGGTGTCACCATGCTGCTGGAGTAGCGCTGTACGGGCTGTGGCCGGGTGGCGGGAGCCTGTGACGTCATCCTGTCGGCGGCGGCGCCGCCGGCCAATGGGAGTGAGCAGCCCGTGTCAGGCTGCAAAGCCTAACACGCCCCGCTCACTCTCATTGGCCGCTGCCCCTGCTGTGTTCTAAACACAGGACGCCCATCCCATTGCCCAGGACTCGGAGTCGTAGACCAATCGGATGCCCGTCCTCAGTTTAACACAGAACGCCCAATCTGCTCCTTCCCCTCAGGTCACATGTCTAACCTGAGGGAAAGGACTGATCCCTCTCTGCAGCCCCCACCCCGCCGCAATGGACTATGCCGTGTAACTGGGGCTGCGATCACCCCCAACACGCAGCCACCTCCTGCCGCCGAGCAGTGATGTCGCCGCTCCAGCCGGACCTGTCCTCACCCCTCCAGCCAGACCTGTCCTTGCCCCTCCAGCCGGACCTGTCCTAGCCCCTCCAGCCGGACCTGTCCTCGCCCCTCCAGCCGGACCTGTCCTCGCCCCTCCAGCCGGACCTGTCCTCGCCCCCCCAGCCGGACTTGTCTTTGTCCCCTTAGCCGGACCTGTCCTTGCCCCCCCAGCCGGACCTGTCCTCGCCCCCACAGCCAGACCTGTCCTCGCCTCCCCAGCCGGACCTGTCCTTGCCCCCCCAGCCGGACCTGTCCTAGCCCCTCCAGTCGGACCTGTCCTAGCCCCCCCAGCCGGACCTGTCCTCGCCTCTCCAGCCGGACCTGTCCTCGCCCCTCCAGCCGGACCTGTCCTTGCCCCTCCAGCTGGACCTGTCCTCACCCCTCCAGCAGGACCTGTCCTCGCCCCTCCAGCCGGACCTGTCCTCGCCCCTCCATCCTCACCTCTCCTCACCTCTCCAGCCTCACCTCTCCTCACCCCTCCATCCTCTGCTCTCCTCCCCCCACATCATACTTTGCTACCCACAGAGCCGCCTGTATACTCTGCTACCCACAGAGCCGCCTGTATACTCTGCTACCCACAGAGCCGCCTGTATATTCTGCTACCCACAGAGCCGCCTGTATACTCTTCTACCCACAGAGCCGCCTGTATACTCTGCTACCCACAGAGCCATCTGTATACTCTGCTACCCACAGAGCCGCCTGTATACTCTGCTACCCACAGAGCCGCCTGTATACTCTGCTACCCACAGAGCCGCCTGTATCATCTGCTACCCTCAGAGCCGTCTGTATACTCTGCTACTCACAGACCTGCCTGTAGACTCTGCTACCCACAGAGTCCCCTGTATCATCTGCTACCCTCAGAGCCGTCTGTACACTCTGGTACCCACAGAGCCGCCTGTATACTCTGCTACCCACAGAGCCGCCTGTATCATCTGCTACCCTCAGAGCCGTCTGTATACTCTGATACTCACAGACCTGCCTGTAGACTCTGCTACCCACAGAGTCCCCTGTATCATCTGCTACCCTCAGAGCCGTCTGTACACTCTGCTACTCACAGAGCTGCCTGTATACTCTGCTACCCACAGAGCTGCCTGTATCATCTGCTACCCTCAGAGCCGTCTGTATACTCTGCTACCCACTGACCCACCTGTATACACACAATTCATTTCACCGCTCTCCCGATGCAATTGCATCGGGCCTTTTTACTAGTCTTTAATAACATTTAGTCTTATCTATACAGGTAATTGAATGGAGTAATGGTATCCATTTCTCATGTACAGCGCCATGGAATCAATGGTAGAACCTATTTTCAGAGATGATATCCTCCACCCAACTCTCAAAAAGCTTTTGGGTCTTCAGAGCAGATGGGTAGTCGAGCTGGGCATTCAGACGATCAACCCTGTAGATGCTGTGCCATCCATCCTATGGTACATCATGTGTCCTGGAGGGGAGAGATACTCACCTAGACTTGTCACCTTCGTACTGTCAGGACCTAAAATCAAAGTGATTCAGGTTCAGAACTTTGTCCTTTCTATTCTAATCATGATGTCATAGAATGTCAGTGATGTCATGGAATGTCGTTGATGTCACGGAATGTCGGTGATGTCATGTGCCTTGTGATGTCGTCAGAATAGTCACTCCTGCTTTATGGATCAAGGGAGAGTTCATTTAATAAATAGGCAAAACCCCTCATTTAATAATCATGAGACACATTTAAAGGGTCCCTTCTATTTTATCCATATTATTTAGTGACCTATGTCCTAAAGGAAAACTCAGGACTCCATACTGCCCATTGCTGACAACTCACAGGTCACCCGGTGATCCAACAACAGGGAAAAATTAGCTGACTATAGTGAGTAATAGCATTCACAACTAGATTTGTTACAAAATGCTATAATTTGTCCATGAAATAGGCAAAACTACCCAAAAATGGAGCCATATGGAGTTGTCCCCACCTACAGTATGTGTGTATGTATATGATTACATACCATATAGATATGTGGGTATACATACATATGTACATTCAACTTAATAGAGCAGACTCTACAAACCGTTATTACATAGTCACCCTCCTAATATAGGGGGCTGCAATACCACGTGTCCTGTAGGGGAAGCTACTTCCCTCAGTAATAACAGCTGATTGCGGGAGATTTTAGCTGCTATAACACCCCTAATAGTAGAGTGCTCCCTACCTGGACTCATCTCCTTCCTGCTGTCAGTTCCAAGTGGCACAATATGCCTCCGGAACAGATCTCTGCACATTCTATATCAGTTGTGATGTCATTCAGAGTCTATGATATTTATTTATATTCGGCTCTGATCCCAATCCATCATACACGCTTCTTTCTCTTGTATTTGCACTTTAAGATCTTTACTTAGGGAACTCCTAACCTGCATTTGCTGAGAGATCTTTTGTCTTATACCTTGTTGATTTGTGTAGTCCTATACCTGAGGAAGCTGTGGTGAAGGTGTCCCCTTTAACTTAGCAGAATACTGCTTTTTACTTGTTTTTAATTGTGTGTGTTTTTTTGCTACTTGTTTGTACCCTATTGATGAATTAATAAAATTATTTGTTATTTATATTCGGCTCTGATCCCAATCCATCATACACGCTTCTTTCTCTTGTATTTATAATGGTTCTTTATTGCGTGGGATTGGTTGATCCTCTTTGTGCCCCCCAAATCCCTTTTTTTTGTTGTTGTTCAGAGTCTATGATGTCATCATAACTGCCTGATACTGTACTAGCTCCAAGATGGTGAATGTGTCTATACAAGTTTCATAAATGGGGGCGTGGCTTGAGCAGCAAGGAAGACGGATGCATGTTGAGATAGCTCCTGTCCTCAGACCACGAGATTCAGCCATTAAACGCCTTAAATAGAGCAATTAAGGGGATTTTATCTCCCCCACACATCTGCGGAAGAAGGGCTTCACTACACCCCGGTGAGGACTGGACAATCCCTCCCTGGACACGCAGGAAGCAGCGACGCTGCAGAAAAGGCGGCTAGCACGGAGGCGCCATATTGGAGAGCAGACTCAGCACAAGCAGAGGCTGTTGGAGGCGGCAGAGGAGGCAGCGATTCCCACGGGGCAGCGACTGGCACCAAGGAGACTCGCCTGTCACTGGAGAGGAACGGGTGCATAGATAAGGTACAGGAATAGAGCTGGGAGGTGGCGGGAGTGCAGCACCGGAGGCGGCGGTGGAAAAAGTAAAGAGGAGATACATCAGGAGGGGCACCCTAGCAAGCAATGCAAGGAGCGGAGCTGAGACCCGCCGAGAGAGAAGGAAAGGAAAGGCGGGAAATTCGAGTCCTATGCCTGGCCGGACACCCACTAGGTGTATGCTGTGAGCGCTGTTTCAGCTCCATTGTAAAGCCACCGTAGTGCAAATAAAGCCCCATCCATCAAGATACGGCAGGGAGGTAAAGTGCACCTGAGCAGCGCAGGATACACACTTAAAGCCCTTGAAGAGAAAGTGAGGGCATTGAGCAGCGTTAAAGGCAGCCACTGTACGAGTAGCTGAGTCACAGCTACACATAGGGACTCTACAACTACAATCTACAGTCCCGGGAGCGACTCCATTATTGTCTCACAGCACATACAATATACAAACTGAGAGCGCCACCTGGTGGACAAATTGAGAAATTATCAAACTTGCTATGTAAAATTGCTTTGGACTGCCACCTTGTGCCCAGACGAAGTCACTACGCCTAGTTAACCCAATTAACCCTCTCACCACCCAATTGACAATAGTCAGAGCTGTGTGACAGAGGGAAACAGTGAGACTGGCCCCTGGGCAGGCACCCACAAGGTGGATGTAGGTACAGCGCCATTACAATACACAGTCATTAAAAACCCCCATCCACCAAGACCCTGACAAGAGGCATATCACCTCTGGTTATCACAGGGCATAAAGCTGCATTTATTAAAGGTGTATTAAGGTGAATTGAGAAGCACTGTAATCGCCACTGAGTTGCTGTTTGATGTACAGACACACTGGGTGATTCTCCACCTGATAATGCTCTGGGCTGCCACCTTGTGTCCAGTCGATGTCACTACGCTGAGCTAGCCCAGTTAACCCTCTCTCCACCCAATAGACACTAAACTTCTGCTGACATTTAGACTGCTCCTTTTTCCCGCAGAAGACAACACAGCAATGATCAAGATGTATTAACAGACTCGTAGACCTCGAGTGGTGATAAAACGATGCCCGATCAAATTTCTATAACAATGGTATGCACACAAACGGATCGAGCAAAAAGTTTAACAAGACACAACACAACAACAGGAGATAACACACCCCAAGTTGAATTGGATAAATACCTAACAAAAAAGAAAGACTCTATTGCTTCCCACCCGAAATCAAAACCGCAAAATACAAAACCTCAGGCTATAGGACATTCCGCTTTAAGCATGGAAGAATCAGACGACGACTCAATTGCAGAAGAACTGTTAACTTGTTCATTTATGAGAAAACTACTGGCAGACCACACAAAACAACTGTCAAAAGAAATCAACGTCCTACGTACAGACCTACAACACATAGGACACAGAGTGGAGACGCTAGAGAATAATCAAACGAATATGATAGATGCGTCACATATGCTAAAAGACCATATCCTCGTCCACCAGAAGCATTTAAACACCATCTTTCTCTCTACAGAGGACCAGGAAAACAGGAGCAGACGCAAAAATATACGCCTGAGGGGGATACCAGAATCCTATGCCTCAGAAGCTCTTCATAAAGTCTCCATGGAAATATTCTCAAACATTCTGGGCTCTGATAGAGCACAAGCTGTAGTGATTGAACGAGTACATAGAGCATTGAAACCGAAATCGGCCGTTGGAGACTTGCCGAGAGACGTGATGTGTGGACTACTCAACTATCTTGATACAGCTGCTATACTCAAAGGAGCGAGGGAAAAATACCCACTAAGCTATGATGAGGCAACAATCCAGATTTATCAAGATATTTCCCCAACTACGCTAGCAAAACGAAGAATTCTTAAGCCACTGATTGACGCTCTGTCTGCCAAAGGCCTTAGGTTCAGATGACTTTTTCCGTTTGGGTTGGGAATCTCTAAAGATGGATGACAAATCGCCATAACAACTCCAGAAGATTTGTCAAATTCATGGGAACCACTTCAGATTGAACCTATAAAGATTCCATCCTGGCTTCCTGTTGATATGGGCATGGACTTCCCAGCGTTGACAAGACCGACAGAGTGGTCCGTCAAGAAGAAAACATCTTCCCCGAAGCCCAAGAAGAACCCGAATAAAAGAGATCTTACTTGAAAACGACTACATTGTTGAATCCAGAAAGAATGTTTTGCTTGTTTCTCCTTTTTCTTGTAGGTATTACTATGGAGACACAAGGACAGATGATGATCGTCTCCTATTAAGGAGCTCCAAGGTTCCAGAAGTGACTGTCCTTAAGTATGCAGACATTTAATGGGTTGTGCCGCTGATTCAGATGGATCTAAAATATGAGATACCCTTCCTTCCATTCTCCTTGGTTTCCCTCCCTTTCTTTCCCCCTCCAAACCCCTAATTAATGTTCATCTTCCTTCTCAACTACCCAGCCCTACCTATATCCCTTTCCCTTCTACTTTCACTCTTACTTTACTCCATTGATCCTTAAAGTTAGTGATGTACAAAATGAGCAGAGTAAGACATAGAATATCAGCTATCAGCGGAAATACTGAAATCAGGAATGACTTAGGACGCACGCACTAATTCTCACTGAGTCTACCCTAGCGACTCAGAAAATAGTTATACTTGTTAGACTAGTAAGTGAAAAGCTGTTAACGGACTGTGTTAAATCTCTTTATCATGTCATTCTTGGTTTAATTGTGTCCCTTGTATAAAATTGAAACCTCCACCACCACTTGAGGTCCTATTAGGATACTCATCTTTCTAAGTTGGGAAATATACCCCCCCCTGCAAAAGATGAGTTTGAATTACTTATATGTAAATAGTTCAGTATGTATTTTGACGGTTTTCTCTTACAGATGTATGATGCAGACAATACCATTTAACAACTCCCATGGCTGCGACTGAAGGAAGGACGGGGGGAACGGTCATCGTGGCTTCCTACAATGTGAAAGGTTTGAATACACCGACAAAACGCAGCCAGATCCTAAACCCACTAAACAAAAACAACGCACAAATCCTATTTCTCCAGGAAACACACTTTAAAAAAGGAAGGACACCTAATACTACTTATTCTCGCTTCCCCACTTGGATACATAGCTCCAATACAGCGTCTAAGTGAGTCAGCATCGCTTTTAAAAAAGGCTGCCTTTTGAAGTGAAAGACCATCTATCTGACGCAGAGGGCAGATATATTTTTGTTAAAGGGGTCTTGGCCAATACGAAAATTACAATAGCCAACATCTACTGTATGCATCAAATCAGGGACAGGCTAGCTGGCTCCTTAAAACCCTAGATACGCTAAGTCTATTCACAGAGGGATTACTAATAGTAGGGGGCGATTTTAACTTGACTTTACACCCAATGATGGACGCGTCAAATGGGAGATCCTCTACTTCATTAAAACAAAGGGGTAGCCTCCTTAAAAGATTAAAAGACCTGCATTTGGTGGACCCATGGAGAATAGAACACCTTACAACCAAACACTATACATATTTTTCGATCCCACATAACACATATCATAGACTTGACTACTTCCTACTACAAGAAAATTCAATTAAATTAGTCCGCAGCACTTCGATAGGTGACATAACGATTTCTGACCATGCCCCTGTGTTGATGGAGATTGGGATTTCCACCCTCCCCAGAACAACACTGTCCTGGAGATTGAATGAAACATTGTTAGGCAGTCCCGACCACCTAGCCCAAATTAATTTCTCCCTGAAAAGATATTTTAGAAAAAATATATCAAATAATACGGTTACTCCAATGGTTTGGGAAGCACATAAGGCGGTGTTGAGGGGAGAATTAATAGCCTTGGGATCTTACATCAAGAGGCAAAAAGAGAAGGAAATTTCCTCAACGTTACATCAGATCAGCACGATAGAGAGACTACATAAAAATAAACGAAGCAAAGAGACGCAGTCAGATTTGACGTCACTCTGTAATAAACTGAAGGATTTGCTGAACTTTAACACGGCCAAGATATTTGCTCGATGTAGACATAAGATCTACATGCACGGTAATAAAGGTAGCAAACTAACCACGAAAATGCTTAAAAAACAAAAAGAGAGCTGTTATGTTCGGCTAATCCGGAAGAAAGACGGGGGAGACCTAATAGAATCGGAAGACATTGCAGAAGCATTTAGACATTACTATCATACCCTATATAACTTAAACCCTTCAGACAAGGTGTCGGATCCTATTGCTGCTAACGAAAAAATACAAGCCTTTCTCAACACACTCAATCTACCTGAAATAACCTCTGAAGACCAAATATTATTACAAGCCAAAATAACGAGACAGGAGGTCGAGGAGACTCTGGTATCTACACCAAATGGAACGGCGCAAGGCCCTGACGGATTCCCTGCAATCTATTATAAGAAATTTGCAGATACACTAATACCATATTTAGAACAATTATTTAATAACTTATTATCAGGTTCCATCACACCACCACAGGCCCTGGAAGCCTATATAACTGTAATACCAAAGGAAGGGAGAGATGGCACCCTGTGCAACAATTATAGACCAATTTCATTACTGAACATGGATATGAAATTATGGGCAAAACTTTTAGCTAACAGAATCAATGTGGTCCTGGGAGACCTTATTCATCCTGACCAGGCTGGGTTCGTGAGGGGGCGAGAGGGAAGGGACAATTCAACTAAAGTTTTACAAGCGGTCTCGTATGCTAGGCGCATGGGGAAGCCTCTCGTCGTCCTCTCAACAGACGCCGAGAAGGATTTTGACCGAGTGAGTTGGCAATTCATGGACAACACGTTGCGCAAATTCGCCTTTCCCTCCCCTTCATAGAAGCGATTTTAGGCTTATATGCTTCCCCCACGGCAAGGGTCAGGGTGAATGGCCTTTTATCCAATAAATTTAAAATTGGCAATGGGACCAGACAGGGATGTTCTCTCTCCCCGACTTTGTTTGTGGTGGTTATGGAAATGTTAATGCAGGCGATCCGTCAAAATGATACCATAAAAGGAATTAACATTGGAGGTATTCAGGTGAAGACGGCGGCTTCTGCTGACGACTTGTTACTGATGATACCAACCCGGCGGTGGCGGTGCCGGAGCTCCTTGACCTTCTAGACATTTTTGGGGAACTATCGAATTTCAAAATAAATTTAGATAAGACAGAAGTGTGGCGCCCCGCAACGAGTGCGCCACAGGAGGGTATTGCAGCCATAAATGCAGCAGCAATATTCTCTGACCCAGCAGTCAAATGGTTAACTCAGAGATCTATACCCTGCATGCATCACCTAGTCTAGAGGGCCAATCAAGGTCCTGGTGGGCGGAGTGCAAGGGTAGTGAGTAGTGGAAGTCTGAAGTCGAAGGAAGAAGGAGTAAGCGAGAAGACCTCTGCGGATTCCCAGCTCTGCAACCTAGGAGAGGGGGTTACACAGTTCCGTGTGACCCCCTGGCCACCCTCGCTGGCCGTCTCCCTACCAACTACGGGCATCATCATGCGGGTCCAAAACCATCCCGTGCCATCTACAGCCGGTTTGCTGGTACCGAAGCTAGCAGCAGTTTAGCTCTGCTATGCGAACCAGAGGAGTGGAGGGACCGCTTTACAGAAGCACCCCACCACCGCCAAATCCAGTCGTCTAACCAGCGGTGTACCCACCAAGGGACCCAAGGCTCCCCAAAACATCCGGAATGTATACCCCGGATAGGGCATTCAAGCAGCCTCCCTGTACCCGATCTGGTATTCCTGGGCGGCAACGGCAACTTACTTAGATAGAATGGAGGAACTCCGCGGATCTCTGAGGGACACCTATCGCTGCTGAGTCCACCCAGTCTGCTACCTGCTACTGTATGCCATGTATTGCCTGCTGGTTACAGTAAACAACCAGTTACAGAGACTTACAGTGTCCGTGCTTTCTTATGAACTGTCTGTCCGCATTTCAAGGTAACTGCAGCTGCCGCACAACAACTTAAGCAGCTCTAGCCTCCAGGGATCAGCACTTAGCCTGTGGGGAGCGTTCCATATTGCTGCATTCCATCCCCCGAAGGTCCCGCAGCATCGGTAAGACTTACCGAAACACTTATAGGTGGCGTCACGAAACAATTAACCCCTTAATCTGTTCCCACAAGACGTCTTCATCTTTTTGATCTGCACTCAACCGGGCCCCACTACCGGCAGGCGCGGTCCACCCGTGACAAGAAGGAGGAAGCTACTGCCTGTCTAAACCGGAGTCCCGGCCACAGTGAGTCAGAAAATGGCGTCACGAACAGGATACAAGCAGGCCCGTTACCTAACGGGTATAATGTGCTTAAAAGAACTTTATTTCAACGATTTGGACTTTGTTCGTCCCTAAAATAACTTTTCCCGCCTTTTCACCGTTGGGCCAAGATGGCGCCCAAGATGGCGTCCCCGCCATGAGAATCCGCCACGTGCAAGCCCAGCGGTGAGCCACCGCCCCTCTTCGTGGGAGGGCTAGAGGCAAAGGCACCAAAATCTTTGTCCGCCCTGATTGCTCGAATCAACCATGGGGGCGGACCCCAAAGACTTTTCCCACCATTGGACTACAGAAGCCTCCAAGGAAGTGGGAGTGTCAGAACCTTCTTCACCAGCTCCTGACCAGATCGGTTGCCAGGTTGGACGGGCGTGGTTAACTCCGAGAAGAAAGTTGGCCAGCATGAGACTTCATGACCTTATGCAACAGGTCGAGGCGGAGGCCAGAGCAGCCATAGACCACCCCGGTCCGGGTCCTGTCCTCACCATCGACGGCAGCCCCGACTTTTGGCAAGAGGCTTTGCAAGACCTCCGGGTGCGGTTAATTGAGACTGTTGAATGGACGATTCGCAGCTGGAGCGCAGGCCTAGGCAGACAACTACATCATGCGATGCAGCAGAGCCGACCGGGTACAGCTACTCCAGGACCAGACGACGTCGCCAGTTTCTCCACAACCTCGCCAACGCCCACCACCTGTCCTGCTTCGTCTCTGGAGCCTATAGACTGTGTCATTTCCCCGGACACCACAGCCTTACCCGTTCCACTGCCTGAAATTGCAGCCGGACCAACTCCAGAGCCGGAGCTCACAGCGTGCTCCACCGAAGAAGCCGACATCTACCAGGTTCCCACTGTGGAACCCGCCAACAGTCGTATAACTCCAAAGACTGTTGCTTGTGTCTTCCCTGGACCAGAGACCTCTCCTACCAATACAGAGGCCTGTCTGATTACCGGGATGCAGACACCATTACCAGCTGAAACAGACGAAGAGGCAGGCAGCCTGGAAGCCCTGCAGGACGACCCTGTGGAAGGATCCACCGCACCACTGCCCTGTTGTACGGAGGACCCAGTTCCAACGACTCCAGCCACCGAGCAGCCTGATGTGTTCATCGAGGAAGAGGTCGAGAACGATGACGATGAGACCCGTAGAATTCTTGAGGATCTCGACACCGGGTTTGCTTGGGGAGACACCGAGGAACTTCCAACCGAACATTCAACTCGGGTACACTGGTCGGGTGCATCCGCGATACCTTCCCCTGTGCCGTTCAACCGGGTGCCGATCCAGGCTTCCCGCCAAGCTCAAGCTTCCTACCAACCCACACGTCGCAGCTACATCCACACCCTGAGCTGTACCGACGAAGATGTATGTCAGCGTCGCCGAGAGGAGTGGCGGGCCCGTGAACGCGCCAATATGGAGGCACGTGCCGCGGCTCGCCGCCAACCGCCGCTGCCTGATGAACTTCGCCGGGAAGGTAGAGTCTCCACCTTTAACCTACCGGGTGGGGGTTCGCTTGGGAGGTGGGTTTGGATGAAGAGGTGTTTGTGGGCGCCAGGAAGTTGAGTCGAACTTGCCCAGAGGACATCCCGATCGCGACCTGTACAGAGGCGATATAATCACCTATGAGCGGTATGTTTGTCATGACGGGTGGTTCGCCATTCGGGTGCGCCATAGTTCTCCGCGCCAGTGACTTAAATGCTTGGACTGTGCTAAATGACTCTGTTCCTGTTTAATCACTGACTGTGTGACCTGGCGGCTACAGCCTGGACTCTCACTAAGGACAGCCGACCGCTCGCCGGGTCCGCACAAAGTGTTTACCTGTTTATCTTGCTTGCAACACCTCAGCAAGTCTTTACCTGTTATTAATAAAAGTGTATTCTTTTATTGCCGGTTATAAAAATATAAAAATCTCTCTGTAATGTTTAGGTAGTATGACACTTGGGGACAAGCGTATTTCACCAAGGGGGAGTGTGGCGCCCCGCAACGAGTGCGTCACAGGAGGGTATTGCAGCCATAAATGCAGCAGCAATATTCTCTGACCCAGCAGTCAAATGGTTAACTCAGAGATCCATACCCTGCATGCATCACCTAGTCTAGAGGGCCAATCAAGGTCCTGGTGGGCGGAGTGCAAGGGTAGTGAGTAGTGGAAGTCTGAAGTCGAAGGAAGAAGGAGTAAGCAAGAAGACCTCTGCGGATTCCCAGCTCTGCAACCTAGGAGAGGGGGTTACACAGTTCCGTGCGACCCCCTGGCCACCCTCGCTGGCCGTCTCCCTACCAACTACGGGCATCATCATGCGGGTCCAAAACCATCCCGTGCCATCTACAGCCGGTTTGCTGGTACCAAAGCTAGCAGCAGTTTAGCTCTGCTATGCGAACCAGTGGAGTGGAGGGACCGCTTTACAGGAGCACCCGACCACCGCCAAATCCAGTCGTCTAACCAGCGGTGTACCCACCAAGGGACCCAAGGCTCCCCAAAACATCCGGAACGTATACCCTGGATAGAGCATTCAAGCAGCCTCCCTGTACCCGATCTGGTATTCCTGGGCGGCAAAGGCAACTTACTTAGATAGAATGGAGGAACTCCGCGGATCTCTGAGGGACACCTATCACTGCTGAGTCCACCCGGTCTGCTACCTGCTACTGTATGCCATGTATTGCCTGCTAGTTACAGTAAATAACCTGTTACAGAGACTTACAGTGTCCGTGCTTTCTTATGAAATGTATGTCCGCATTTCACGGTAACTGCAGCTGCCACACAACAACTTAAGCAGCTCTAGCCTCCGGGGATCAGCGCTTAGCCTGTGGCGAGCGTTACATCTTGCTGCATTCCATCACCCGGAGGTCCCGCAGCGTCGGTAAGACTTACCGAAACACTCATAGGTGGCGTCACGAAACAATTAACCCCTTAATCTGTTCCCACAAGACGTCTTCATCTTTTTGATCTGCACTCAACTGGGCCCCACTACCGGCAGGCGCGGTCCATCCGTGACAAGGAGGAGGAAGCTACTGCCTGTCTAAACCGGAGTCCCGGCCACGGTGAGTCAGAAGCACTAAACATAACGGTTTCCAGGAGAGAGATACAGGCCCTCCGGGACTCCTCACCCTAAGATAAGCTTAAGTATCTAGGCATACAAATTACGAATGATCCCCAATCATTATATGCACAGAACTTTATTCCGCTCATTGGTAATATTAAAAAGGGTCTAAAAATATATGACCTCCTGCTGCTTTCATGGCTTGGAAGAGTCAATATTATAAAATCATATATCCTTCCCAAAATATTGTACGTTATGAATATGGTCCCAATTTTCCTACCCAGCATATTCTTTCACTCTCTAAATAGAATAATTTCAAAATTCGTGTGGAAACACAAAATAGCTAGGATTTCATTTAAGATTCTCATGCTTCCTAAGAGGAGAGGGGGTTTAAGACTACCGGATATAATCTCCTACTACAGAGACCTGTACAGGGACAGTACAGAGACCTTTCTAATGATCTCTTTACTCTTAGGCCTGAGACTGGGACAAGGGGGCATCCTCTACGTCTGGAGGAAAGAAGGTTTAATCATAATCACAGACGCGGATTCTTTACTGTAAGAGCAGTGAGACTATGGAACTCTCTGCCACATGATGTTGTAATGAGTGAGTCACTACTAACATTTAAGAAGGGCCTGGATGCCTTTTTTGAAAACTATAATATTACCAGTTATACATACTAGATTCTTTGATAGGGCGTTGATCCAGGGAACTAGTCTGATTGCCGTATCTGGAGTCAGGAAGGAATTTTTTCCCCCAACGTGGAGCTTAGTGTTGCCATATGGTTTTTTTTTGCCTTCCTCTGGATCAACATGTTAGGCTATGGGTTGAACTAGATGGACTTAAAGTCTTCCTTCAACCTTAAAAACTATGTTACTATGTTACAGAGCCATACACTTGGCAAGATGGCTGAGACTCACTCAGTTGGCCTCTAAAGATAGCAATCAACACATTGAACTCCAACTTTTACACCCTAGGATAAATAATCTATTATGGACAAATAGCCTACCGGACAGTGATGGTATGGATGAGATTCTAGCCACTACTCTAGCTGTAAGACGTACGCTAGTCCCGATACGCTCCCTGAATGCGGGTTCCTAGATAAAATTCTGATAAGGATGATACCATATCTAATAGATGCCGAATTCTCGGACCCATATGGCCTATGGAGGACACTCCCAAACAAAACCATCTCTAGGTTACTACGAGGAGACATTCCATGTAGGAATATGTGGCCGATAGAAGCTAAAAAACAACCACAGACATTCCTTCAGGAACTATATGTGGCTCATTACCGTATATGAAAAAGATCAGGAGCCCGTTGAGGGAACCTACCAGGTGGAAGTGGCTGGAGATATTAGTGAACGTGAAACCACCAATCCCTAAACTCATTTCCAAGATATATAATAATCTACTTGATAGCACTACCCTTCCACTTGCCGTACACTCTTGGGAGATTGAGCTCGGTATCACGCTATCTCAAGATGATAAAATAAAACTCTGTCAGAATTCACATGGTTTCTCCAGATGTGTACTACTACAGAAGATGTCTTATAAGCTCTTCTCAAGATGGTATTACACTCCTGAGAGATTATATCACTTGGGTTAACTGAGTCCCCGAAATGTTGGAGGTGCGGGGTATCGAGAGTCAATCTGACCCACATATTTTGGACATGCCAGAGATTGAAAGAATTCTGGACAGAAATCAATACAATACTACAATCCATGAATCTCATAGAAACAGATCTGACTGCAGCGGAGGCTCTCCTGTCGCTCCCATCAGACAACTTTAATCCCAAAAAACATGGGTTAGCACCAGTGATGGTGGGAGCTGCAAAACATCTAATAGTTCAGAAATGGAAGCAACAGCACGCACCCACAGTGAAGGACTGGCTAAACAAAATTTCAGAACTGCATAGACTTGAAGAACTTTCTAGTTGGGAAACACATTCCCATGATACCTTTCTCAGGACATGGCAATCGTGGAGGGACAGGGTGGGAAACGGTGACAAAGACAATTCATGAGGAGGTGCGATGGCCGACGTTGATCCCCCCCACACAATCACTTCATCATTTGCCCATCACCTGAGGATTCGTGAGAGGTTCCTTGGATGAGAGGATAATACTCCATGGGCCACAGCCGTGGGAGTTATACAGCTATATATTTCTACTTTTTAAAATTTTTCATGTTTTCTATACTCCTATTTTTCTATAAAAAGCAATATAGATTCTGTATCGTTAAAATATCTATGCAAAAGAACGAGAAACCACAGTTTGTAGATTTAGAATATGTTTCTTTTGATAAATAATATATAAGAATGACATGGATGCTAATATGGATATGTAACATGTATGAAAAGATAATATTCTGTACCATGTCTTGTTACTTATGGAAAATTTAAATAAAGAATGGAAAAAAAAAAGTTTCATAAGTGGATCACAGTATTTGATTAATGTGTCAAAGTCTGTTATAAGGGGTTGTCCGGTGAAATCAAGTTATCTCCTATCCAAATGTTACTACCTTCATTTTTAAGGCAGTCTGAGCCCTTGGATGGGGTACAAAAAATATATTTTATGTACCGTATATACTCGCGTATAAGCCGTGTTTTTCAGCCCAAAAATCGGGCTGAAAAGTCCCCCCCTCGGCTTATACGCGAGTCACTGTATTAGGGACTCGGATACCAGCTGTCAGTAGCGAGTCTGAGTGAGTCCGAGAGAGCCTTAGCGATTCCGAGCGGGTCTTAGCGATTCTGAGCAATTCTGAGCGATTCTGAGCGAGTCTTAGCGATTCTGAGCGATTCTGAGCGAGTCTTAGCGATTTTGAGCATTCCTGAGCGATTGTGAGCTAGTCTGAGCGATTCTAAGCGAGTTTACAATCCGAGTCCTGTATTCTGTACTCAGGACTCGGCTTATAAACGAGTCAATAGGTTTTTCCAGGTTTTGAGGACAAAAGTAGGGGGGTTGGCTTATACACGGGTCGGCTTATACACGAGTATATACGGTACATTCCCTTTTAATATGTTCCTTCCCTTTTGAATGACCAAACACAGGTTTTCGCCCAATCATAATAGGCATTGTAGTGCCCACGGGCGGTATCACAGACCCTAAATGACATAAATACCTCAAATCTTATTTCAGTCCTCGCTGTAGTTCTGGTATTGTATCCAAGAACCCGACAACTCAGGACGAACAGTGAAAGTCCAAAAAGTCACATAAAATAATCCTACATTTGGTAACTATACTAGTAATGTAATGATGGATCCTCCCAAATGAAATTATTAACTATAGAGGAAAATCATCTGAATCTTAGAAACACTCATTAATATTTTTTGAGGGAATCACTGGACTGGAACATGTAACGCTGCTGTATTGGGAAAATAATGGGGCCAATAGGAGATTCAGCACCTGGCAGTGGCCGACTGGTCCTGAGCATGACGGACGGCTCTGACAGCAGATACAGGTTTATTAATCTTATTTTTATCAATAGCAGAAGTTATCAGCCACGAGCCAAAGTACAAGCCCAATGCATGGTATATGCCAGTCCTTCACAATATGGCCGACCCTATATTGCCAGTTGTCCTGCAGTCCAATACTGTTTGACAGTCCCTGGAGTTTTCTACAGAAAGGATCTTTTCCCAGTGACTCATCCACACCTGGGAACAGGAGCTGACAATCTGTAGACAATCTGTAGCTCTGCAGCACTTGCCCCTTCTCCTCCCCCCTAAAAAGGTTGTAATACCGCATGTGTCCTGTAGGGACCGAGACATCCCCCTGCAATAACAGCTGATTGCGGGAGGTTTTGGCTTCCATATCTCCGTAATAGTAGAGCACTCCCTACCTGGACTCGTCCCCTCCAGCTGTGAGGTCCAAGTGGCACAAGATGTCTCACGAGCAGATCTCTGCACATTCTATATCAGTTGTGATGTCATTCAGAGCTATGATGTCATCATAACTGCCTGATACTGTACTAGCTCCAAGATGGTGAATGTGCCTATAAAATAGGTTCATAAGTGGATCACAGTATTTGATTAATGTGTCAAAATCCATTATAAGGGGTTATCCGGTGAAATCAAGTTATCTCCTATCCAAAACCACAAAAAGAACATAACGGTCAGACGTCCATTTATACAATTCAATAATAGTTTTTATTGGTCACATCAGGATTTTTTAGAGGAAGTTAAAAAGTGCAAGTGCAGTATATTTTACATATAGGTCGATATAGCAGCATTTTTTATATGTCTAAAATAAGATAGTTACAAAGCATACAGATGTACAAAAAATGATATACATAATTCTGTATTTAAGAGCTATTTATACCCTTGTCTGTTAGTTGACCTACAAAAAATCCAGATCTCTATATGGAGTACACACTACAGCTTACATCTAAGCATTGTACATCTAAGCATTGTACATCTTATCGTCTGCATTACGGGTTATAGTCAAGTCAGGGGAGGACGCCAGCTCGGTGAAGCAGCGCCATTATCAGGTAGTAATCAGTTCTGTGCCATTACAGGTTGTTGTACCTGTGGTTTACTTGTGAGCTGGTTTCCATGTGTGATTAGGTCTGTGTACATGTTATTGAATAACATGGCAGAAATGTCTGCCCTTTTATGTGTAGTTGGATGCTAGATAAGATATGGGTGCACGCAGCGACTATATAGATCAGAATTTTTTAGTATAGCTCAGGATACATAAAATCAACATAAATTCTGTTAATGTGCACAACCATTGATATCCAGTTTCGACTATATAATTATAGTATGCACGACCGTACATGAATATAGCCACTACATAATACTTGTGATTGAGAAATATATACAGCTATAACTACAATTGTAGTAGGATTAATTGGCACTGTGCCTTGACTATAACCTGTAATGCATATGATAAGATGTACAATGCTTAGATCAGGGGTCTCAAACTCGGCTGGGTTGGTGGGCCACACATAGATAAAAATTGATATCAGGGGGCCGCATTACTAAGTGACATTTTTACTAATTCCAGTATTTTTTGCTCAATGTGGTAATGTTCAAATCCTGATCTCATTTAGTAACGTCCCCACCGTGGTTCCCTGCTTATAGTAATGTCCCCATCCTGGTCCCCATCTTGTGTAATGTTCTCATCTGGTCTTCCCTTGTAGTAATCCTGGTCCCCTTCTTGTAATAATGTCCTCATACTGGTCCCCATCCTGTATTAATGTCCCCCATTGCGGTCCTTCTTGTAGTAATGTCCCATCCCAATCTTGTAGTAATGCCCCCATCCTGGTCCTCTTCTTGTAGTAATGCCCCCATCCTGGTCCTCTTGTAGTAATGTCCTCATCCTGGTCCTCTTGTAGTGATGTCACCATGCTGATGCAACTTTGTAGTGATGTCCCAACCTGGTCTCTCTTCTTTTTGCGTACACACACACACAGTCTCCCATACACACTCACACACACACACACATGCTCATACACACACTCTCATACACGCACATACACACTGACACACACACATACATTCATACACACACTCTCATACACACACTCTAATACACGCAGATACACACGCACACTCATACACCTACTCTTATACACACACTCATACACACAGCCTCTCATACACTTAAACACACACACTCATACATACACATACACGCTGACATACACACTCATACACACACTCATACACACTCTCACACACACACTCATATACACCCACTCTTATACACCCACTCACTCTCTCATACACACTCTCTCTCATACACACACACACACTCATACACACACTTTCTCATACACATTCACATACTCTTACACACTCACATACACACTTTTACACACACTCATACACAGACTCATACACACTCATATACACACACACACACACACACACACACTCATACATACTCATACACACTCATATACACACACTTTCTCATACATACTCACATACAAACTCACACACTCACATACACACTCATACACACACACTCATACACACTCATATACACATACACTCTCATACACACACACTTTCTCATACACACACACATACTCTTACACACTCACATACACACACTTTTACACACACACATACACAGACTCTCTTACACACTCATATACACACACACCCATACATACTCATACACATTCATATACACACTTTCTCATACATACTCACATACACACTCACAAACTCACATGCAAACTCTCATACACACACACACTCACACATACACTCATACATACACACTCATATACACATACACTCTCATACACACACTTTCTCATACACACACACATACACACTCTCATGCACACACACACAATCATATACACACACTCTCATACACACACACATACACTTTGTCATACACACTCCCATACACACACTTTCTCATACATACTCACATACATATACACACACACTTTCTCATACACACTCACATACACACGCTCAGACACACACATATACACACACACTCTCATACACACATTCATACTCTCTCTGTCAGACACACACTTTAACGATACTGGGATCCACTGTGCAGGGGCCGCCACGGTGCACTGTGTAAGGGACCGCCATGGTGTGTTGTGTAAAGGAGCGCCACGGTGCAGTGTGCTGGGGACTTCGGCTTTATTATCACTTCCTGTGGCTGCTATGACAAGCTCCAAGTCTCCTTCCCTCAGCTACAGTTGTGGCCAAAAATATTGACACCCCTGCAATTCTGTCAGATAATACCCAGTTTCTTCCTGAAAATGATTGCAATCACAAATTCTTTGGTATTATTGTCTTCATTTAATTTGTCTTCAATGAAAAAACACAAAAAGAATTGTCCTAAAGCCAAATTGGATATAATTCCACACCAAACATAAAAGAGGGGGTGGACAAAAGTATTGGCACTGTTAGAAAAATCATGTAATGCTTCTCTAATTTGTGTAATTAACAGCACCTGTAACTTACCTGTGGCACCTAACAGGTGTTGGAAATAACTAAATCACACTTGCAGTCACTTGACATGGATTACGGTTGACTCACCCTCTGTCCTGTGTCCTTATGTGTACCACATTGAGCATGGAGTAAAGAAAGAAGACCAAAGAACTGTCTGAGGAGTTGAGAAACCAAATTGTGATGAACCATGAGCAATCTCAAGGCTACAAGTCCATCTGCAAAGACCTGAATGTTCCTGTGTCTACCGTGCAGTGTCATCAAGAAGTTTAAAGCCCATGGCACTGTGGCTAATCTCCCTAGATGTGGACGGAAAAGAAAAATTGACGAGAGATTTCAACGCAACATTGTGCGGATGGTGGATAAAGAACCTCGACTAACATCCAAACAAGTTCAAGATGCCCTGCAGTCCGACGGTACAACAGTGTCAACCCGTACGATTCGTCGGCGTCTGAATGAAAAGGGACTGTATAGTAGGGTAGAGGGTAGAAGTCAATCACAAGTCCGTCAACCACAAGCAAATTAATCAGGCTTGTGTACTACCACTCATGCCCGGAAGCACACTAACTGAGATTTATTGGAACACATGTATTTCTACAGGAAGGCAAAAAGGCGTTAGAGGGTGGGGATTCTATTGTTAATGGGTGGGGAGTTTTAGTACATTCTACTAGGATGTTAGTCTCTTGATTAGCTGGATCTTGCTGGACAATTCTGATACATGGAGTCCTCCTGCTTGGGATTAATCCAGATCCAGGGTGCGGTGCATGATATAGGCCCCATCTTGGGTAATCACACATCAGGCAATGTGGCGGATCACATGACATATCTAATTATCAGTTATGTATGGAAAATTTGTGATATTTTACCCTATCAAGACATTTCACATTTCCTTATCCTCAACAGTAGGATACTCAGGAAGACCCTACTTCTTACCTCGAGACATAAAAACGCCAGGCTGGAGCTTTTTGGGCAAAGGCATCAACATAGAGTTTACAGGAGAAAAAAAGAGGCATTCAAAGAAAAGAACACGGTCCCTACAGTCAAACATGGCGGAGGTTCCCTGATGTTTTGGGGTTGTTTTGCTGCCTCTGGCACTGGACTGTGTGACCGTGTGCATGGCATTATGAAGTCTGAAGACTACCAACAAATTTTGCAGCATAATGTAGGGCCCAGTGTGAGAAAGCTGGGTCTCCCTCAGAGGTCATGGGTCTTCCAGCAGGACAATGACCCAAAACACACTTCAAAAAGCACTAGAAAATGGTTTGAGAGAAAGCACTGAAGACTTCTAAGGTGGCCAGCAATGAGTCCAGACCTGAATCCCATAGAACACCTGTGGAGAGATCTAAAAATGGCAGGTTGGAGAAGGCACCCTTCAAATATCAGGGACCTTGAGCAGTTTGCCAAAGAAGAATGGTCTAAAATTCCAGCAGACCATTGTAAGAAACTCATTGATGGTTACCGGAAGCGGTTGATCGCAGTTATTTTGGCTAAAGGTTGTGCAACCAAGTATTAGGCTGAGTGTGCCAATACTTTTGTCTGGTCCATTTTTGGAGTTTTGTGTGAAATGATCAATGTTTTACTTTTTGCTTCATTCTCTTTTGTGTTTTTTTCATTGAAGACAAATTAAATGAAGATAATAATACCAAAGAATTTGTGATTGCAATCATTTTCAGGAAGAAACTGAGTAATATCTGACAGAATTGCAGGGGTGTCAATACTTTTGGCCACAACTGTACATCAATGGAAGCCGGCGGGCCAATCAGATCACAGTCCAACAAGTGACATTGGTGTATGACGTCACTTGAGATTTCTGATTGGCCGACATCACTTGCGAGTCTGTGATCTAATTGGCACGCCAGCTTCCATTGATGTAGCTGAGGGAAAGAGGCTTGGAGCTTGTCGTAGCGGCTGCAGGAAGTGATAATAAAGCCGCAGTCCCCAGCACACTGCACCGCTGCAGCCCTTTATACAGTGCACCGTGGCGTCCCCCTGCTCATTGGATCCCGGCATCCTTACGTTGTCCACAGTGCCGCGGGCCGCACTTTGCAGCCCCCGGGCCGCGTGTTTAAGACCCTTGGCTTAGATGCACAATGCTTAGAGATGTAAGCTGTAGTGTGTACTCCATATAGATATCTGGATTTCTTGTAGGTCAACTAACAGACAACGGTATAAATATCTCTTAAATACAGAATTATGTACCGTATATACTCGTGTATAAGCCGACTTTTTCAGCCCAAAAATTGGGCTGAAAAGTCCCCCCCTCGGCTTATACACGAGTCATATACAGTGTGGTTACGTGGGGGCTATGTCAGGGCACTACAGGAGGCAGGAGGAGGCTGGGGGAGTCTGCAGAATGAGCGGCACGTGACGCACGTGATGCCGCTCATTAATTATGCATGGGGAGCAGCGCATAGTACATTGCTGTTCCCCTGCACAGTATAGCCTCCCCCGCCCCCCCTATGTATACAGAGGCCCCCCCAGCAGTGATCCATCTCACCCCTCGGTCTCCAGGCACCCGGGTCCTCCAGCTGCTGCATCTGCGTGCCCCACGGCTTCTAATACCGGAGTCCTCCCCGCTTTTCCTGTTTGAATGCGATCATGTGACCCGCACGGTCACATGATCGCATTCAAACAGGAAGAGCGGGGAGGACGCCGGTATTAGAAGCCACGGGGCACGCAGATGCAGCAGCTGGAGGACCCGGGTGCCTGGAGACCGAGGGGTGAGATGGATCACTGCTGGGGGGGGCCTCTGTATACATAGGGGGGGCGCCTCTGTATACATGGGGGGGCCTCTGTATACATGGAGGCAGTGAGACAGCAGGGGAGCTGTATACCACTGCTGGCCTGTATACCACTGCTGGGGCTGTATACCACTGCCGAGGGGCCTGTATACCACTGATGGAACTGTATACCACTGCTGGGACTGTATACCACTGCTGGGGCTGTATACCACTGCTGGGGCTGTATAGTACTGCCAAAGGGCCTGTATACCACTGCTGGGTCTGTATACCACTGCTGGGACTGTATACCACTGCTGGGGCTGTATACCACTGCTGGGGCTGTATACCACTGATGGGTCTGTATACCACTGCTGGGGCTGTATACCCCTGTTGGGGCTGTATACCACTACTGGGGCTGTATAGCACTGCCGAGGGGCCTGTATACCACTGCTGGGTCTGTATACCACTGCTGGGTCTGTATACCACTGCTGGGCCTGTATACCCATCCTGGGGGCTGTATACCACTGATGAGGAGCCTCTATACCACTGATGAGGGGCCAGTATACCACTGCTGGGGACTGTATATCACTGATGAGGGGCCTGTATACCACTGATGAGGGGCCTATATACCACTGCTGGGGACTGTGTATCAGTGATGGCGGCAACTGTATATTAGTTATGGCCACTATATACCAGTGATGGCTGCTATATACAGGGATGGTGGGCTATATACCAGTGATATACATAGGGGGGGGCACCTCTGTATACATGGGGGGGGCCTCTGTATACATGGGGGCAGTGAGACAGCAGGGGAGCTGTATACCACTGCTGGGCCTGTATACCACTGCTAGGGCTGTATACCACTGCCGAGGGGCCTGTATACCACTGCTGGGACTGTATACCACTGCTACCAGCGGGGTCCATGGCCTGATTGTTCTGTCACGCTTCAGGGGTATGGCGCCCTGGAGTGGACAGGAGTGAACCTGTGTGAACCTGTGCGATGTCCCGATCATGTGAGCATAGTGGGCGGAGCTAAGCAAGCCAAATCATTATGTGCTATGGGGACTTAGGGTACCGTCACACGCTTCAATCTTGATCACGATATCATCTGGCTAATCACGTGATCGAGATAGTTTGTACAATTCTGCGATATCGCTTGTGCGGTGTCATAAGCAAAGATGTCGTTTCCGATGTTCAATTTGGCTACGCACCAGTGATCGTTGGCAGTACTGTGCGATCAAGAGCAGCCCGTGTCCGGAATAGGTGAAATCGTCAATCAGATCGTCACACAGGTGTAATACAGCATGATGCAGCACATCGCATGGTCGGAAATTGGCATATTTGAGAACATGTTCTCAAATCTGCCATGAGCGATACGACGCATTATCGTCGTCGTATCTAGAAGTCACACGCTGCGATATCGATTGGACATCGTAGCCATGCCTCAAAAAACACGTCGTATCTGCGATATCATTCGCAATATCACGACGTGTGACGGTACCCTTAGGTTCACCTATTGTAGTCACATGATTGTGTCATCACATCAGGTCTCCCAGCGTGTTCTGTAAATATAGCCCCGGCACACAAAAAGGATGAGGAAATTTTTGGTATCTTTCTGTGTTCTTTATTAAAAAGGTTGACAAGAACAAGTTGTATCACACAACGTTTCGGCTCAAGGCGAGCCTTTCTCAAGTGAATCTGTGCATTACATTGATAAACATAAAAAACAAGAATAAGTATCAAACAAATGCAATAAAATTGTCTTAGGTGTTCCATGACTGGAGGGTGTTTCATTGTGATAAACCGTTATCATGGTGGTGATGGGATGTGAGTGGTCCTCAAACACAAGCACCATTACACAGACACTCTCTTTCCACTTTGAGGACCACTCACATCCCATCACCACCATGATAACCGTTTATCACATTGAAACACCCTCCAGTCATGGAACACCTAAGACAATTTTATTGCATTTGTTTGATACTTATTCTTGTTTTTTATGTTTATCCATGTAATGCACAGATTCACTTGAGAAAGGCTCACCTTGAGCCGAAACGTTGTGTGATACAACTTGTTCTTGTCAACCTTTATACTAAAGAACACAGAAAGATACCAAAAATCTCCTCATCCTTTTTGTGTGCCGGGGCTATATTTACAGACTCTGCAGCCTTTTTTTCCCCAGAGCACCCAACGGTGGTTGAGCTGTACTATATGCTCTCTAAATTATCCCAGCGTGTTCTGACATTCAGCTGAAATGTTAACTATTAACCTGCAAGGCAGTCTACATCCACCAAGATGTAGACTGATTGGCTCATTCACATAAGAAAATGCAAGTGTATAAATGCTTTTTTTTTCACCTTTAAAGCGAACCTGTCACCCCCCCCGGGCATCAAAAGCTATAATAGCCACCTTCTGCAGCACTAAGGCTGCATTCTGAGAAGGTGGCTATAGGCTTTTGATGCCCTTTATAGTATGAAATATTAAGTTAGGTAAATGCTCACTCTTCTGAAGACCGAAGACTGGGAGGCGGGGTTTCACGCTCCTCCGGCCCACCCCCTCTTGTCAGTCATTGTGCGCGCCTGCTGCTGCCTCCCCTCAGTGTGGAAAATGAATGCGCGTCTCCATTCTCCTGTATGGAGCCGCGCATGCGCTGTGCGCCCGGTGTCCAGGAAGTCGACACCGGGCGCACAGCGCATGCGCGGCTCCGTGCATGAGAACGGAGACGCGCGTTCATTTTCCACACTGAGGGGAGGCAGCAGCAGGCGCGCACAATGACTGACAAGAGGGGGCGGGCCGGAGGAGCGTGAAACCCCGCCTCCCGGTCTTCGGTCTTCAGAAGAGTGAGCATTTACCTAACTTAATATTTCATACTATAAAGGGCATCAAAAGCCTATAGCCACCTTCTCAGAATGCAGCCTTAGTGCTGCAGAAGGTGGCTATTATAGCTTTTGATGCCCGGGGGGGTGACAGGTTCGCTTTAACATTACACTATGAGCTCAGATAGGGATGATTAGAATAGTATTATGAAGCTACAGGTACAGACATTGATAGCTGGGGGAACATAAAGGAGCTGACAGGTTCCCTTTAAAGCCCAACTACAGCGTGTGTTTTTTTGTATGGCACCACTGTGGATGTGCTTTAAATATCAGCCCACTGCCCCTAGTGTTGTACTTAACTATCGCCACCTTCATTCTTTTCCAGTATCGCTCTGTGTTGTCTATGGCAAAACGTGAATTGCAGGACTCTGTATTATTTCCTGAAGCAGTATTGTCACGCTTCCAGGGAAAGGCGCCCTGGAGTGGACCTACTAGGCCTTAGTACCGAACTCCCCTGGGTGAGCTGGTCCTAGTTTAACCAACCCCAATACAGGGATTGTCAGGGGCAAGCCCAGGGGGTCTAAATACCACAACTGCTAGTACCAGGGGGGGCGTCTTGTAGGGTTAGTCTATACTATGGTATAGCTAAGTAGGAATCAAGGAACAGAGCCCAAGGCTGGGAGTGCAGGAATGGTTCTTCCAAGGGAAAGCACAAGGAGGGCCTGACCAACAGTCAGCAAGGCAGTGGCAAACTTACTTAACAATCAGGCACCTCCCATCAGTTGAGGTGGCCTGATATACCGGAGGACAGGTAGCTATTGGTCAAGGGGAGTGTCAGGTTGGGCCTGGCCAGCCCCAAGAGTCACAGGGAAAGGGTGAGGCCGCGCCTAGTGCACCGCTCATTACACTCATGAAACCGACCCCTGCAGCTTGCTGGTGCATGAGCCGGGTGGTCAGCAGACAAGAATGGTATAAGGCGATGGCTCCGAGACACAGTACGCCTGGACACCGGATGCCTGAGCGGCAGAGGAGCACTGGTTGCAGACCCAGGAGTGGTGAGCTGGGGAGCGGTGCCAGGGAACTTAACAAGTACCTCTACTGGAACCTTGTTCTGGCCTCAGTGTGGTTCTCATATGAGATTGGTGTGGGTCTAAAAGTCTGCCGTAACACTGACAGGCTGGTATTTACCCTGGCAGCCACCGATACAAACATTTTGAACATAAGTGCAAATCACAGCTCTATTTAATGTGTTGTAGCACTGCAGGGTACTGCAGAGTAATTCCTTTTCTTCCGGTGATTAGGTTTTCAATATGCTATGAACAAACAACCCTTTCTAACACCAGCAAAGCCCCACAATTATTATAGAGGTATCAGGAATGCATTTTGTTACTTCAATACCCATTTAGGTCACAGTATAGTATCCACGGTAAAAAATAATGTTAAAATAGTTTTCCAGTTTGCAGAAATATTTTGTATCTATCGTACCTTAAATAGCATCTCTTACCAGCCAGTTCATTTATGATCAAATTTTCAAATCTGTGGGTTCTTATGTCCAAACAATGAAATTGCAAACCACAAGCTTCTATTTAACCTGATGGGTAACAGATGTTAAGTCGCTGTTAAGAGGAACACACTTCTCAATTTATAAAGCATAATAAACAGTCTTTATATATACCTGTAAAAGGCGCTTGTTCAATCAGAGCCTGCAATAATCAGACTCACCTCACTTCAGCAATACATGGATTTAACCTCGTTAGGCTGCACACTATATAGCGTATTAAAATACCTTGCAGCTAATTAACTTACCAGATTTAGAAACTGCAATGTTTTAATTTATTTAATTTTCTATAACAATGTTATTTTATGTATTTCAAAGCAGGAGACAGATGTTTTTTAAAACCCCATAAGGACGGCCTAACGTCCAGAGACGTCTGAAAAAAAGGGTACTTATGCCTGGCTGACGTCTGTAGACGTCAGCCAGGGAAAGTGCTCTAGCGCCCCCCAGTGGTCAAAAATCTCCGGGGTTTCAGCTACCGGGGTAGCTGAGACCCCCAAGATTATGGACCGGGGGCTTTTTTACCATCACCGGTAATGTGATGACCGGTAAGCACCGTTTACCGGTCATCACATTACAAAAAATGAGACTGCCAGTAAAAAATGCTTTCACTTTCATCCGACGTGAAAACACACGTCGGATGACAGTGAAGCATTAACCCCTAAGTGTCCTAAGACCCCCAGTACCGGGGATCTTCCTCCCACCCCCACCCCTCCCCCGATCTGTCTCAAAATGGCGGCGGCGGGCGGTAAAACCGCCACCGCTGCTGCATCTCCATGCGATCTGACATGTCATACATGTCAGATCGCATGTAAATGTCAGTGCTGGTGCCCATCAGCCTCCTCCTGTGCCCATCAGCCTCATTCTGTGCTCATCAGTCCCCTCCTGTGCCCATAAGCCCCCTCTGGTTCCCCCCACGTTCCTCCTGTCCCAGCTCCTAGCTCCTTCGTCCTCCCTCCTCCTTCCTTCTGTACACTGTTCCTGCTGATCTATGCAATCTGACGTGGTCAAACGTCAGATTGCATAGATCGGTATCACCGAAGGCCCCCCCGGCACAGTGCCCCCTCCATACAGTGGCCCCCACCCCCCGATACCGTTGACGGTACCGGTGCCAGTGTCGGTACCGGCGATCGGTCATCTCTCTCTTTGGGAGAGCATCCGGTGTCCACCTGGGCCCCCTGGGGTCCCCCCCATGTCTCCCAGACCCTTGCACCTCAATAAAATGGAGGGATCCCCCGCGGCCCCCCTTCTTCATTCTTCTCTTCCAAAATGGCCCCGCACATGCGCAGTGTGTCGGGGAAAGTCTGCCCTCACCACCTAGCAACTAAAATAAAAAAATCCCATTGGTTGCTGTGATTTGAACTGTGTGATACACCCTATCACACAGTTCAAATCCCAAATTATTTGTAAATATGGCTGCATTTGGGTCTGCCTCTCTCCTCTCTCCTGTGTACTTGTTTTTTGGAGAGAGGAGAGAGACAGACTACTTGCTGCCTTCTGTGAAAGAAGAATCAATTTGCTACTTAACTCTTATAAATTTATTAGCTAGGGTTAGGGTTAGGGTTAGGGCTAGGGTTAGGGTTAGCGTTCAAAACCAGGGTTAGGTAAAAAAAACATCCCCTCCGTCATTCCCCCTTTATCACTCCCCTAATCAAATCTTTTATTTTATTCTAAATCTTAGTTAGGGTTAGGGTTCAAAAGCAGGGTTAGGGTAAAAAAAAAAAAAAAAAAAAAAAAAAACCCTAGTATTAGATTTAGGGATACTTTATTTTTTTCCCAAACTAAAAAAAAAATGGCCTGCAGAATGTTCTCTGCAGAGAAAGCGTATGCGCTGCTCGCCTCTGGTATCTCCGGGTCAGAGACTGAAACGGCCTCTGAAGCTGAGATGTCCTCAGAGGACAGTGACGACTCGGCTTCACCCAGGGGTTCCCCCACTCTGCCAGTCGTCCCTTCTGATGCGGTAGAGGCAGGACCCAGCTCTGCAGCTCCCCGTCCTCTGTGGCAGCCCGATGTCACGCTGGGAGCGGGAGAGACACTCAGCGTAGGACAACGACGGGGGGGGGGGGGGAATAATGAGTCCCTAAAGCTATGGGCACAAGAGGGAGAGGGTGACCCCTAGTCTTACTGGGGCTCACCCTGTCTGCCCTAACGTCCCTATACAGTTTCCTCAACTGTCGCCGACCACGAACCTCGTCCCTCTCTGATCCTAGCACTACCTTATCTAAGGATCAGATGGAGAGGTTCACTAGACCCCTCCACTAACAACTAAAGACAAACACAAGGAAAACAGACAATGGGGAAAGAAAACACTTATCTTGCAGCAGAGCACAGCAACCTCCACAACCTCAGCTTCTGCTGGAGCAAGGATAATGAGTGCACAAGGAAATATCACCTGCACCGAGGGAGGGCAATGAAACTCCTTATAAAGGTGGGAAGAACCTGCTGGGTCCTAGTGACCCAGAATACTGGTGTAGAAACCAGACCGAGCACAAGACCTTCCCAGCCGTCTCCCCATGATAGGGAGATCTTATCATACCTTCTCTCTATCTACACAGAAGGTAAATGCCCCTGAAAGACGGACCGTCCTCAAACATTATGGCTGATTGGCCAAACGCTGGGACCGTCTGCGCGTGGCCTCTACCCTGTCATCCGTGCCACCCGTGACACCCGACCCATCCTATTCCCCACAAATTCCCCCTTTCACAGCAGACTCCGGTATAAAAGTTGACGTCACTGATTTTGCCCCCTTTGATATCTTTTCAGTTTTTGTAAACACTGATATCCTTGAGTTAATGACCCACCAGACCAACCTTTATGCCCGTCAATATACTGCCCAAAAACCTCAGTCTGTCCATTCCCGTTCCTGGGTCCCCACTAATGTCAATTTTTAGGGATCACATTCAATATGGGCATTGTAAAAAAAAACAGCCTACGCTCTTACTGGGCAACAAATTCGTTCCACAGCACCCCTGTGTTTCCAGCAGTAATGCCCCGCTGCCGTTATGAAGCCATACTGAGATTTCTGCATTTCCACGACAATTCTCAAGTCCCCCCAAGAACTGATCCCAATTACGACCGTCTAAATAAACTAAGACCCCTAATTTCCCTGCTAAACCAATCCTTTCTCAATTCTTACACCCCAGAGCAAAATGTATCGGTGGACGAGTCCCTAATGAGCTACAAGAGCCGTCTCTCCTTTAGACAATTCATCCCCTCCAAACGAGCCAAGTACGGCGTAAAAATGTACAAAATGTGCGAAAGCAGCAGCGGGTATGACTCACCGCGGCCGGCTGACTCCGGTTTAGACAGGCGATTCTTTCCTTCCTTGTCACGGGTGGACCGCGTCTGCCGGTAGTGGGGCCCGGTGTAGTGCAGATCAAAAGTGAAGACGTCTTGCGGGAACAGTTTAAAAGGGGGTTTTAATTTGTTTTCTTCGTGACGCCACCTATGAGTAGTTCGGTAAGGGCTACCGACGCTGCGGAACCCCCGGGGGATGGACAGCAGCAAGATGTTACGCTCCCCACAGGCTGAGCGGTGATCCCCGGGGGCTGGAGCTGCTCAAGATGTTGTGCGGCAGCTGCGGTTACCTTCTAGTTAATGACGGACAGTTCATAAGGAATCACGGACACAGACAGTCTCTATAACGGTCTTTACTGTAACCAGCAGGCAATACATGGTATACAGTGGTTGAGTAGTAGACCGGGTGGACTCAGCAGTGATGGTGTCCCTTAGAAATCCGTAGTGCTCCTCCATTCTAGCTAAGTGGTTACCAATGTCGCCCAGGAATACCAAATCGGGTACGGGGAGGCTGCTTCAATGCCCTATCCATGCTGTACGTTCTGGATGTTTTGGGGAGCCTTGGGTCCCTCAGTGGGTACACCGCTGGTTAGACGACTGGAAATTGGCTGTTGGTGGGGTGCTCCTGTAAAGCTGATCCTCCACTCTTCTGGTTCGCGTAGCAGAGGTGAACTGCTGCCAGCTTCGGTACCAGTGAACCGGCTGTGAGTTGTGGGCACGGGAGTCTTTTGGGAACCCGTGTAGAAATGCCCAATCCCGGTGGTTAAGGCCTCAGGTGCTGACACCCGACCGGTGACGGCCCAGGGGCCCGCACGGGGTGCGGAGCCCCCGCTCCTCTCCAAGTTCTAGTCTGCTCTCGTCAGGTTCTAGACTTCTTCTCTCTAGACCATGTGTCTGTTCTTCTGCACTACCCTAGCACTCCGCCCACCAGGACCTAGGATTGGCCCTCTATTCTAGGTGATGTATGCTGGGTTGGATTTCTAAATTAACCAGGTCATTGCTGAGTCAGAGGATATTGCGGCTGCATTTGTGGCTGCAATACCCTCCTGTGACGCACTCGTTGCGGGGCGCCACACTCCCCCTTGGTTGAATACGCTTGTCCCCAAGCGTCTCACTACTCACATTACAGAGGTTTTTATTTTTTTACATTTTATAACAGGTAATACACTTTTATTAATGACAGGTCATATATGCATAAAAGTGAGGTAGATAAACAGGTTAACACATTGCGCGGACCCGGCGGGCGGTCGGCTGTCCTTAGAATAAAAGTTCAGGCTGTAGCCGCCAAGTCGCGGTGTTACGGTGCAAACAAGAAGAAGTCTCTTTTAATAGCAAAGTTCAAACAACAACTTAAGTCACTGATGAATGGCAGTGTTCCGGACTCGTATGGCGAACCACCCATCACGGCATATATGGCGCTCATAGGTTACTATGTCCCCTCTATACAAGTCTCGGTTTGGATGGCCTCGCGGTAGGTGCGATTCCACATCACGGCGCCCCACAAACACTTCGGTACTCACACCCTCCTCCCTTACAAATCCCCACCCGGTGGACAAGTTAAATGTGCTTACCCACCCGGTTTTCCGGAATCGTTCAGGTAATGGAGATTGGCGGCGGGCCTCGGCACGAGCCTGCATATTGGCTTGCAGTCGATTGTGCCACTAGTCTCTCCGGATACGACGTACCTCTTCGTCGGAGTGATGCGGCGTGTGGATAAAGTCACTACGGCGTGCTGGTTGTTGAACCGCTCGAGCTTGGTGGGCAGTCTGGAGTGGAGCCCGGTTCAACGGAACCGGAGAAGATACTGTTGCGGCGGCACCCGACCAGTGCACCCGAGCTGATCGCCCGGCAGAAGGGTTCCTTGTGTCTCCCCAGGCGAACCCGGTGTAGAGATCCTCAGGTGAACTGTAGGTCTCCTCGTCATCCTCCTCGACCTCCTCGATGACTACGTCGGGCTGCTCGGCTGGCGAAGACGATGGGATGGAATCCTCTGTATCGGTGGGTGGCTGTGCTGCAAAGTTCTCCTCGGGATCGTTGTGCAGGACTTCCAGGCTGCCTGCCTCTTCTTCTGTAGCAGCAGGAAGTGGTGTTTCAATCCCGGTCACCAGGTAGGCCTCTGTAGTTGCAGAGGAGGCCTCCGGTTCAAGGGAGAAACAGGCGACAGTCTCGGTATTGTAGAAACTAGTCGCGGGTTCCGCAGGTGGAACCAGGTAGAGGTCAGCTTCTTCGTGGGAGCGTATTGGAAGCTCCGGCTCTGGAACGGGGTCGGCTGCGGTATCGTCCGCTGGAACGGGTCGAGCTGTGGTCCTCGCTGGAATAACACAGTCTATGGGCTCCGGTGACGAAGCTGGACAGGTTGTGGGCGACGGTGAGGCTGTTGAGAAGCTGGCGACGTCGTCTGGGCTTGGAGAAGCTGTACCCGGTCGGCTCTGCTGCATCGCATGATGGAGTCTTCTGCCTAGGGTCGCGCTCCAGCTGCGAATCGTCCATTCCACAGTCTCAAGTAGTCGCACCCGGAGGTCTTGTAGAGCCTCTAGCCAGAAGTCGGGGCTGCCGTCTATAGTAAGGGCAGGATCCGGACCCGGTTGGCCCATGGCTGCTCTGGCCTCCGCCTCGACCTCCCGCATTAGGTCTTGGAGTCTCGTGCTGGCCATTCTCTTCTTGGAGGGAAACCACACCCGTTCAACCGGTAAGACGTTCTGGTAGAGCTGGTGAAGAAGTCTTCTCTCTCTGTCGGTGTGTCTATCTATGACACTCCCATTTCCTCTGGGCTTTCATAGTCCAATCGTGGGAAAAGTCTTTGGGGTCCGCCCCCATGGTTGATTCGAGCAATCAGGGCGGACAAAGAGTTTGGCGCCTTTTGTCTTTAGCCCTCCCACAATGAGGGGGGGGGTTGACTCACTCCTGGGCTTCACGTGGCGGCTTCTTGTGGCGGGAACGCCATCTTGGGCGCCATCTTGACCCAATGGTGTAAAGGCGGGAAAGTTCTTTTAGGGACGAACAAAGTCCAATTGTAGACAATAAAGTCCAGTTTAAGCACAATATACCCGTTGGGTAACGGGCCTGCTCGCATCCTGTTCGTGACGCCATTTTCTGACTCACCGCGGCCGGCTGACTCCGGTTTAGACAGGCGATTCTTCTCCTTCCTTGTCACGGGTGGACCGCGCCTGCCGGTAGTGGGGCCCGGTGTAGTGCAGATCAAAAGTGAAGACGTCTTGCGGGAACAGATTAAAGGGGTTTTAATTTGTTTTCTTCGTGACGCCACCTATGAGTAGTTCGGTAAGGGCTACCGACGCTGCGGAACCCCCGGGGGATGGACAGCAGCAAGATGTTACGCTCCCCACAGGCTGAGCGGTGATCCCCGGGGGCTGGAGCTGCTCAAGATGTTGTGCGGCAGCTGCGGTTACCTTCTAGTTAATGACGGACAGTTCATAAGGAATCACGGACACAGACAGTCTCTATAACGGTCTTTACTGTAACCAGCAGGCAATACATGGTATACAGTGGTTGAGTAGTAGACCGGGTGGACTCAGCAGTGATGGTGTCCCTTAGAAATCCGTAGTGCTCCTCCATTCTAGCTAAGTGGTTACCAATGTCGCCCAGGAATACCAGATCGGGTACGGGGAGGCTGCTTCAATGCCCTATCCATGCTGTACGTTCTGGATGTTTTGGGGAGCCTTGGGTCCCTCAGTGGGTACACCGCTGGTTAGACGACTGGAAATTGGCTGTTGGTGGGGTGCTCCTGTAAAGCTGATCCTCCACTCTTCTGGTTCGCGTAGCAGAGGTGAACTGCTGCCAGCTTCGGTACCAGTGAACCGGCTGTGAGTTGTGGGCACGGGAGTCTTTTGGGAACCCGTGTAGAAATGCCCAATCCCGGTGGTTAAGGCCTCAGGTGCTGACACCCGACCGGTGACGGCCCAGGGGCCCGCACGGGGTGCGGAGCCCCCGCTCCTCTCCAAGTTCTAGTCTGCTCTCGTCAGGTTCTAGACTTCTTCTCTCTAGACCATGTGTCTGTTCTTCTGCACTACCCTAGCACTCCGCCCACCAGGACCTAGGATTGGCCCTCTATTCTAGGTGATGTATGCTGGGTTGGATTTCTAAATTAACCAGGTCATTGCTGAGTCAGAGGATATTGCGGCTGCATTTGTGGCTGCAATACCCTCCTGTGACGCACTCGTTGCGGGGCGCCACAGGTACACCAGTACATTCATGATTTACGAGGGTAAGGACAGACAGATAAACCCACCTAACTGTCCCCAGACAATTGGCATCCCAGGGAAAATTGTCTGGGAGCTAATGACCCCATTTTTGCAAAAAGGATACCATGTGTATACGAACAATTACTACACTAGCATCCCCCTATACCAAGCCCTACAAGCTGTAAACACAGGGGCCTGTGGCACGATACGGAAAACCGTGTGGGCTTGCTGTCACAGTTGGTGTCCAGACGTCTAGAGAGGGGGGCGTCATTTTCACTGGCAAGTGATACAATGCTTGCCGTAAAGTGGAATGACCGCAAGGACGTCTATATGCTTACCACCCTGCATGCGGACACCACTGTGACGGTCAGAGACAGGGGCGCCACCAGGGATAGACAAAAACCCCTTTGTGTGACCGATTACAACAAACACATGGGTGGCATGGACCTGTCCGACCAGGTGCTCCAACCATACCTGGTGAAGCGGAAGACGAGGGCCTGGTATAAAAAGGTGGCTATCTACCTTCTACAGATAGCTACCTACAATAGCTTTGTTCTTTATAAAAAATCCCAAGGGGCCCTCACCTTCTTCCAATATCAGGAGAAGGTTATCGAGTCTCTCCTGTTTGACTCCACAGCACCGGAGGCAGCTTTTGAAACGGAGAATGCCCGCAGACTAACAGAGCGTCATTTCATGCAAGTCATCCCTCCCACTCCCACCCTAAACCGTCCCAAAAAAATATGTAAAGTTTGTAGCAAGCGGGGTTTGAGGAGTGAATCCTGCTACTACTGCCCCACGTGCCCATCCCAACCAGGACTTTGTATCGCCCCCTGCTGTGAGATCTATCATACAATTCACAATTATTAGGTTTGCATCCTAATGAGGTAGGCTTTTTTTCCCACATAATTTATATTTTTAGTCCGTTGGCCCCTTTACAGATTGGACTTGTCAAAAAAAAATTTACAACTGTCATCAGTAAAACACCAATTACCCTATTTCCCTAATAATTCCAAGACTTGATCCCTCACATACCAAACTATTATTCAGAAACATTCTCATCCACTTGTCCACGTCTGCATACCCCACAATGTGGACCCCACAAATGTTCTTGAGAAGTCTGATCCCATGTGACAAATAATTCCAGGACTTCATCACTCACATACCAAACTATTATTCAGACACATTCTCATCCACATGTCCACGTCTGTATACCCCAGAATGTGGACCCCACAAATGTTCTTGAGAAGTCTGATCCCATGTGACAAATAATTCCAGGACTTCATCACTCACATACCAAACTATTATTCAGACACATTCTCATCCACATGTCCACGTCTGTATACCCCAGAATGTGGACTCCACAAATGTTCTTGAGAAGTCTGATCCCATGTGACAAATAATTCCAGGGCTTCATCACTCACATACCAAACTATTATTCAGACACATGTCCACGTCTGTATACCCCAGAATGTGGACCCCACAAATGTTCTTGAGAAGTCTGATCCCATGTGACAAATAATTCCAGGACTTCATCACTCACATACCAAACTATTATTCAGACACATTCTCATCCACATGTCCACGTCTGTATACCCCAGAATGTGGACCCCACAAATGTTCTTGAAATGTCTGATCTCATCTGACAAATAATTTCAGGACTTGATAGCACACAAACATTTTTCACCAGTTATCTTAGTTTGACTGGTCTTTCAACTATGTCTTGCTACACAAAACTATTCTTGGCATCTACTTTACTTATATATTTATATTGGTGATATGGCATGATCATTTCATTGGAAGATTTCCAACAATGAGGCTGCTCCATACTCACACACGATGGGCTTTACCGCATGGTTCTTGCCGAACCTCCTATACTGGACAATAAGTTTAGAATCCTGTAGGGGACTGGTTGTTTTGTACATATAGCAGTTCCGACCTTGGCGGGTTGAAGCCTGTTATGGTGCACCACGTCGACTGGCACATTCGTCTCTCATATAGGGATTGATGGCGCTAAACAGACGTTGTACGACCAGTCTCTGAAAGATGAACTTGTCCTCCTAGCCCTGCTGGTGTTTTCCTTCATATCTACAACAAGCACAAGTTTGCCACATAGCTGGCTACATTTTCCTCCACATTTTGCCCTTCACGCTAGTAGAGTTTTGCGTTCCTGCTACAATATACTCAATTGCAGGACAACTATTTTGTGAGCAAGGCTATGTTTTATAAACAGCAATTGTGTTTTTCGGGGCATGCCACCCTTTGTGAGTAATAATTCCTGGAAGGATCTTCATGTTTGGTAGCGCAAAGTCTTGGAACGTTTTGAATGGGTCCTGGAATTCATTCAATTTTACCCTGAAGATAAAATGATACATAATAAAAAGTGGGAACAAACTACTCAGTACGTCCCTTGACAAATACATTACAGGGTAAAGCTTACAAAAAATCAATTTCTGTGGGTTTTCAGTTGTTCTTGTACTACATAGGTTCTGCAAATATGACAATCTATTCCAAATACAGCCAAATTTGCTTTCCAAAATTCAAGTAACACTCTGTCCGTTCTGAGTCCTGCCGTTTGTCCAAACAGAAGTTTTTGACTACATGTGGGGTATCGACGTGCTCACAAGAATGTGGGCAACAAATTGTGGGGTCCATTTTATGGTGTTACCTCTTGTAAAAGTGAAAAATGTGGTGCTAAAGCATCACGTTTGTGAAAAAAAACTAAATTTTCATTATGATGACCTATTGCTATCAAATTCTGTGAAGTACCTGAGGGTTCAAAATGCTCACTATACCCCTAGATATAATCCTTGAAGGGTCTAGTTTCCAAAATGGGGTAACTTGTGGGGGGTTTCTGCTGTTTAGGTACCCCAGGGGTCCAAGAAGTGAAAGATGGTATCTGTCATCTATTTCAGCCAAATTTGCTTTCCAAAATTCAAATAGCGCTCCGTCCGTTCTGAGTCCTGCCGTTTGTCCAAACAGAACTTTTGGACTACATGTGGGGTATCGACGCGCTCACAAGAATGTGGGCAACAAATTGTGCGGTCGATTTTATGGTGTTACCTCTTGTAAAAGTGAAAAATGTGGTGCTAAAGCATCACTTTTGTGAAAAAAAAGAACATTTTCATTATGATGACCTATTGCTATCAAATTCTGTGAAGTACCTGAGGGTTCAAAATGCTCACTATACCCCTAGATATAATCCTTGAAGGGTCTAGTTTCCAAAATGGGGTCACTTGTGGGGGTTTCTGCTGTTTAGGTACCCCAGGGTCCAAGAAGTTAAAGATGGTATCTGTCATCTATTTCAGCCAAATTTGCTTTCCAAAATTCAAATAGCGCTCCGTCTGTTCTGAGTCCTGCCGTTTGGGCAAACAGCATTTTATGACCACATGTGGGGTATCGTTGCGTTCAGGAGAAACATGGTAACAAATTTCGGCATCCAATTTGTCCTGCTGTTCCTTGTAAAAGTGAATAAATTGAGGCTAAAGAAACATTTTTAGATCAAATATAAAGGTATTTATTTTTTCATTCCACTTTGCATTCATTCCTGTGAAGCACCTGAAGGGTTAATAATCTTCTTGAATATAGTTTTGAATACCTTCAGGGTGCAGTTTTTGGAATGGTGTCAGTTTTGGGTGTTTTCCATCAAGTACACTCCTCAAAGGGACTTCAAATGTGATGTGGTCACTAAAAAAATTGTTTTGTAAATTTTGCTTGAAAAATGAGAAATTGCTGATGAACTTTGAACCCTTATAGCGTCCTAACAATTTTTTTTTTTTCCAAAATTGTGCTGATGTAAAGTAGACATGTGGGAAATGTTATTTATTAACTATTTTGTGTCACATATCTCTCTGGTTTAACAGAATAAAAATTCAAAGTTTGAAAATTGCAAAATTTTCAAAATTTTCGCCAAATTTTTTATTTTTTCACAAATAAACGCAAAAATGATCGACCTAAATTTACTACTAACAGGAAGCCCAATATGTCACGAAAAAACAATCTCAAAATCGCTCGGATCCAATGAAGCATTCCAGAGATATAACCTCATAAAGGGACACTGGTCAGAATTACAAAAAACGTTCTGGTCATTAAGGTGGAAATTGGCTCCGTCACTAAGGGGTTAAGCTGGTTATACAGAAGAGGCCATGTGTCAAATCCTAAATGAAGTGAACACTAAAGACCCCGTTACACGCAACAATATCACTAACGATATCTTTGCAACATCACCGGTTTTGTGACATTGCAGCGACCTCGTAGCGACTCAGCTGCATGTGACATGTACCAGCGACCAGCTCACTGATCGTTGGTAAATGACCAGGACCATTTTTTGACTGTTGGTCTCCCACTGCACAGCCAGCATCAGTGTGTGACAATGGGAGACCAATGATCAACGACCTACCAGCGCCGCACAGTACACGCTTAGTTACCCAATGTTTACCCTGGTTACCAGCGTTCTCGCTGGTCGCTGGTGAGTTTGCCTGTGTGACAGCTCACCAGCGATCAGATAACGATATCCCAGCGACCCGATCGTTGATCTGGTCTCTGGAACATCGTTATGTATAACGGGGCATTTAGTTTGGAAATGAGAAGGACTGTTTATTGAGAACCCTAAACCTGAGTTTTAAAGTACACAATATATTAAAAATTACATTCTATGAGGAAAATCAATACAAATTTTTCATTTATTTCAGCTTGTATATAGCTTATATATAGATAGATAAATAGTAGGTTTAGTGACTCCTTCTTTTTAGGGCTTAAAGCAGTGTTGGTTAAATCTGGTCTACTGCAGTGCTATCTTAAAATCTCCACAAATTCATTGATATAAAGTATTTTTTGCTAGATCTGCCAAAAGCTAGCTACCAAATACTTTTTGTCCATTACAAGTGTTTGCCAAATGAGGTGTGGTGCAGGCATCTCTTAAGGCCGCTTTACAAGTCGCAATATCGTTCCGATATTGCAGGCGATTTCACGAGAGCGCGCACTTTTTTGGCACTTGTCCCAGATCGCATAGTAGATGTCACACAGGGAGATATCGGCAGGCAACACAACTACGATGTGTACGCCCCTCCTTTGAGCTGTGTACGAGCAACCCAGGGAACGATCATTTAACATTGGAGTGAATAGGGGAAGTTGCGCTCCAAATCCTAGTTGCGCTGTCACACAGCACGATCAATGCAGATTGCACAGCCAATATTACGTGGTTGAAGAGCATGCACATTCCCAAAACGATATCGTAGTTGCGTTGTTTTCGCATCGCATTGCCGATTTACACGACACAGTGCAACAACGATAAAAACTACAACGCCCGTACCACGTGACTTTTTACTGTAGTAGCGTTGCGATATCGCAAAGAGTAAAGCGGCCTTTAAAATCTCTTCAAATATACTGCTAAAAAGCATTTTTTGCTAGATCTACCAAAATCTAGCCCCACAAATCTTTTGTCCAGTACAAGTGTTTGCCAAATCAGCTCGGTGCAGTGGTCTCTTAAAATCACCAAAAAACTGAGCAAGACAGTATTTGTATGAACATGCCTGTATAGCATGTTCACAATAAACACCAAATTGCAAAAAAACAAAAAGAAAAAAGTATGTGAATGTTATGACCAAATACATTGCAATTAATAAATAAAAATAAATAACGTTTTTTGCTTGCGATGTAGGGTCCGGGCATAATCTAGACCCTAGTTACCAGAGTTTAACTCCTGTTGGTGGAGATAATGATGCGTATGATGATAACACTCAGATACCGGAGTCGAACGCCTTCTTGACTTTGCACTTGGGGCAGGAACAGGCCGAGAAATGTGAGAACACCCACAGGCATGCACTTGATGAGCTGAGCAGAGGAAGACGAAACAGACGAGGTTAGGTTGCGGCTTCCTGGACACAAACGGAGTGCTGCAACTGCACCAAGCACTGCATCTCAGCCACAACTCTGCCTTTGTGCAGAAGCAATGGTGGCTCTGCGGTTCATATGGGCGCTAACCCTTGCCTAGCCTGAGCCTTTTTTCAGAATGAAAAGGATGACCCAACTCATGTTATCTGCAAAATTTGTAAGAAAATTCTGAGTAGAGAAAAAAAAAATCAATAATTTGAGCACCTCATGCATAAAGTACTGTATCATATGGACGTGCAGCATATCATACAGTAGGAAGCTCACTGTGATACAATGTGGCTTAGCGGGCCTGGACAACCACCGACTGCCCCATCAAATGCATCTGCGGCTTCTTCATCCTCTGTGAGTGTGGGGACTGCTATCAAACAGGCCTTTGGCTGCAGAACTTCCCCTCTTTACCTGCAAAAGCCAATGTAATTAACAGGCTGTCAGCTGTTTTGGAAATGGATACACCTGCTAATGTTGTGACATCAAGAGCACCACATCTTTATGAAGGCAACATAATATCTCTGGAGCGGTCGTAAGGTCCGCGGTACTCGGTAGCCGGGCTGCAATCTTTTGGGTAGTCACAGTGGCGGTAGCCCAGCTCATTGGCCCTGACTGAACCAGTTAAGGGGAATATTTACAGGGGACTTGTGGTTGATTGTGACGCCACCTGTGGTGCCTGGTCAGAGAGGACCAGCACTGCTTGTGCAGTTCCCAGGGGATGGATAAGCAGCCAGTATGGAACACTCCCCACAGGCAGAGCTGGCCTCTGGGACTTGCAGTAGTAGTCTATGTGGATTGTGGTATTTATGGTGCTGGGTGCAGCAAGGAGGGTGCAGGAAATAAGCAGGAGGACACAAAGGGTGCAGTTCTTTTACCTTTATTGATGAGAACATGGTGAAGTACAGGGGCGCTGGTTACCAGGTCCAGGAGGTTCTGGCCAGTCTGGAAGTAGTTGGAGTCCACCTTGCCAGGTGGGTTTGGAAGCCTGCTTGCTACACTTCTCAGTTTTGGGTCCCAGCTGCCTGTGAGCTATTCTGTGGCTCTTTTCCTTCCTTCTTGCCCTCGCTCCCAATTAGCAGACAGTGCGAACCTGTAGGAGTACTACTGACTTGTTGCAGATCCAGGCTCTCAGTAAATTGTCTGGCCCCTGCTTGTGACCAGGAAACTTGCAATCTCCTGTCCTCCAGATTTGGTTCACAGGGCGTGCAGCCCTCATGTAACCCAGGACTCTGGCATCCTCAGCTGCACTGATCAGGGGTGAGCTTTTCCAGCTCTCCTTTCCCAGAGCTCTCTCTCCACCTTCTGCTTTCTCTCCCTTCCTCCCACACTCTCTTACTAACCCTTCCCCCTGGCCGGAAGAGGCAGCTCCCCTGAACTTGGGTGCTGAGCTACCCCTTCTGGTCAGGACTAAGGTCTTGTGTGTGCATGCAGGGTTTACCTGACTTGGGGATCTCCTCCTGCTTCCAAGCATAAAATCACCTCTGGTGAAGGAGGCAATATCACTGTGGCAACCGGACCACTCTAGCCCTTTGCTTCTGATCAGTCTTAGACTAAGAGCCCCTACCTCCACCCAGGGACCAAGAATTCTACCAGCTTCAATGGAAATCAATTGCAGCAATAACACAGCTCAGCACAGCTAGCACAGCACAACTTCACACCACGAAGTTCAGGTAGAAATGAGCTCAAGCTGTCGCTGACACCTAGGGGAGGGAATTTAAAGGCTGAGGGAGTAGAGATCTGAATAGTAAGACACACCCCTCCACCTCCACCCAAATTCTATGACTCACTCCTCTAATTGCAGCTGCTGGGAGATAGCTATGCACAACTAAACAAAAGAAAGTGTGCAGAGTGTGAGGCATGCCAACGCTATAGCACGTGGCTGGTATGACTCACATGGCCTGCAGCAATCTGGGTGATTGCTGGAGCTAGTCATACACACAGGGTTAAAGGCAGCTAAGTGTGTGCATGAGTGAGAGGTGCTGATTGCCACCTGTGTTGCAGCTGTGGGTTTGTGAAGCGGCCCTTAGCCTGCCCAGTGCTGTGTGAGGCAGTCTTCCAGAAGCCTGCAAAGGTGCAGGACACATAGGAGTCTGAGAGCTGGAAAAGCCTGCTGCTAAGCACATGTTGTGGCTACAGTGTGCTCTGAGGCTAGGAAGCTTATAGCAGATCCTGGTTCCTGATATCTGGACTGTCAGGAGACAGGATATGGAGCAGCCATTCACCTGTAAAAGGTAACCTCAGGGACAGGAGGTTGCATACTGACTGCGGTCATTGACGGAACAGTGTAAATACCTCCACTACATTATTGCAACAGTGGATGTGTCTGTGTACCATGTGGGTGTACCCCGCTATTGAGCTGAACTTTATTGTTTAATGCCAATGGTCGGCGCATGTATAATTTGCACCTTGCGGTTTATGCTGTCTTTCAATAAACCAGCAGGACTTATTTACTAGAAGAGACTATTTTGTATGTGGTTTGGTGCTGCCAAGCGTGTCCCCCAGGGTGCGCTACCTCACAAGAGGTAAACGGATATCCAATCATGACGCCACCTATGAGTAGATTCGGTAAGGGCTACCGACGCTGCGGAGCCCCCGGGGGATGGATAGCAGCAAGATGTTACGCTCCCCACAGGCTGAGCGGTGATCCCCGGAGGCTGGAGCTGCTCAAGATGTTGTGCGGCAGCTGCGGTTACCTTGTAGTGCGGACGGACAGTTCATAAGGAAGCACGGACACAGAAAGTCTCTGCAACGGGTCTTTACTGTAACCAGCAGGCAGTATATGGCATACAGTGGTTGAGTAGTGGACCGGGTGGACTCAGCAGTGATGGTGTCCCTTAGAAATCCGCAGTGTTCCTCCATTCTACCTAATTCGTTACCAATGTCGCCCAGGAATACCAGGTCGGGTACGGGGAGGCTGCTTCAATGCCCTATCCATGATGTACATTCTGGATGTTTTGGGGAGCCTTGGATCCCTCGGTGGGTACACCGCTGGTTAGACGACTGGAAGTTGGCTGGTGGTGGGGTGCTCCTGTGAAGCTGCTCCTCCACGCTTCTGGTTCGCGTAGCAGAGGTGAACTGCTGCCAGCTTCGGTACCAGTGAACCGGCTGTGAAGTTTAGGCACGGGAGTCTTTTGGGAACCCGTGTAGATAATGCCCATTCCCGGTAGTTAAGGCCTCAGGTGCTGACACCCGACCGGTGACGGCCCAGGGGCCCGCACGGGGTGCGGAGCCCCCGCTCCTCTCCAAGTTCTGTGTTCTAGGCTCTGCTCTAGATTCCAGACTCCTCGGTTCTGTTCTAGATTATTGTGTGTTCTACTACACTTCCCTAACACTCCACCCCCCAGGACCTATGATTGGCCCTCTGTTCTAGGTGATGCATGTAGGGTTGGATTTCTATGTTAACCGGATCATTGCTGAGTCAGAGAATATTGCGGCTGCATTTATGGCTGCAATACCCTCTTGTGACGCACTCGTTGCGGGGCGCCACAGAAACACCAGCAATTCAAGGGAAGAAAAGTAACGATAAGCGAACCATCAGCAGTTACGTTGCCTTTACATGCCGCAACTGGGGTGTGAAAACTGAGAGGTAATCTGGAGCCCCGTCACCGTCGCCATGAAATTGCTACGAAATTGCGGCGTGTATTTGGGGAACCCGGTGGTGTTTTTGAAAGTTGCGCCCGGTTGCGATTTCAGAGCACTGCTCGAAAACCAGACGCAACTATGATGGTGATTTTCCCTGCTTTTGGCGTGTGAAGGGGCGATAGGGATGGAATCAGCGTCGCCTACTGATTTCCTGGAGGCGTGCCACAGCGTGCTGGACACCGCGCCCCATCAGCGATGATTGGTGGTGGCTACTGTGTTTCCATTGGCTGTCCCTTCACAGGGTGCCATATTTGAACAGCTGTCCATTCACATTACACAATGGCAATGGCGTCATGTATTAGTCAGCCTTCCTGCGCCGGCAGGCCAATCATAACGCTGTTGCGTTGTCCAATGATTGTGTTTTGGATGCGGTGTAAATCAGTTTGGCACGCCTATGTTTTCGCGGCGCTGGACAGGTACGCCCACATTCCATTGGGGATTGCGGCGTGTGAAGCGGCGATGGGAGGCTACCGGATGTTTCTCGCAGTTTGTGTGGCAACTTCCGGGGAGACACGTTCCGTTGGGTTGACGGCGTAATTGCAGCATGTACAAGCGCCTTCGGCGTTCGGAGGCAACCATGATAAACGTGCACGCGCACGTTCGGTTGCCTCCGATTGCCGCAAAAAGTTGTGGCATGTAAAGGTACCCTTAAACAGACTGACTATGCTGTGGCTCCACAGGGAAGGAAACCGACCAAGCAACAAGAGGTCACCAGCAAGAGTCCTGAAACCGAGGCACGATATACTGTTATCCAAGACAATGATGCACTTAAAGAGGTTCTCGACTGAAAACAAGACATTACCAATCCACTAGGTAAATGAAAACTTATTGATTGGTAGGGTCTGATTGCCGGAACCCACACTAATCAGCAAAATGTGGAATGTTTATCCCTAGTAGGATAGAGTGGTTGACAAGCACTGCACTTGTCTTTTTCTGGTAGCTTCAAAGAGGATGAATGAAGATTCTGCTCCATTTTAAAATGGATCTCCATGTCATTCTGCGGCCCTCAATTCAAATTTTCAGAGGGCCAGCAGGTGTAAGGAAACCTGAGTTTTGTAAGGGCCTTAGTTGGCCCTTTACTATATGTTTATGAGTGACTGCTGTTACTCATCCATTTGGGCGGTCCCTCCCTCATTGTTACCGAGATAGTGGAATACATATTAAGTAGCACTTTACAATGCCAGTTACAATGTGCCCATTGGTATGTTGGGCTTTACGCTCCTCCTCCAACACCACATCCATGTCATTCTGTGGTCCTCAATTCAGGTTTTTAGAGGGTCAGTGTGGCATCCTGGCACCTGTTGGGCACCACAGAAATCCTTAGGCACAAATGGAGTAAGTAACAGCACAGCAAAACCCACAAACACAACACCTTAGAACACCTGGTTTCACCCCGAGCCTCTAGGGGGAGCTCCACTGGTGACTTTGAACCAGTTCCCCCTATAAATAGAGTCTTGGAGAGAGAAACTTCAGAGTGTGGTAGACGCTACAAGAGCTGCCAGCCTGTGTGAAACCTCCATCCTATGAGGAACACACTAGGCCCAACCAGCCTGTTAGCCAGTGGAGATCCCTGCAATTTGGATAATAGGAAGAAGGAGATCACCTCTCAGGAAAAGAGAGTTAATCTGACTCTTTCCAAATCAACCGGTTACTGGAACCGAAGCTGTGAGAGTTACCCAGCCACCACAGAGAACCAGCACCATCAACAGGAGGTTTAGCCACCTGTTCCACCTGATGCACCCATCCACGAGAGCCCAGGGAAGAGTACTGATCCTGCTCAGACCCTCTTACAGTGCCCTCAGTGCTGTTAACCAGGTGAAGCAAGTTCCATTGAACACACTGCCCGGTCCGGCTGGATTCCACATCCACCCGACCTTAGCACCAGAACTAGAGAAAGGAAGCCTAACACTGCTTGCTGTGAAACTCCAGAAGTGCCAACTTCACTATCCCGGTCCGAGTGTACCTGACTACCATCCAGTAAAGGTACCTAAAAGAGACTTTGTGTGGTTGTACATTACTCCTGGATTCGGCGCGCAGCAACCCGCAGCTGCCTCACAACATCTTGCGCAGCTCCCGGCTCCGGGGACTCCGCTCATCCTGTGGGGAGCGTTCCATCTCGCTGTATAACATCCCCCGGAGACCCGAACAGCGCTGGTAAAGTTACCAGAACACCCGCAGGTGGCGTCACGAAGACAAATCACCCCCCACTGTTCCGGCATTCCCCTATTGATCTGGACCACCGGGCCTACACCACCGCAGGCGCGGTTCCGTGACTGGAGGAGAAACAACGCCCGCTACCTGTACCCCCGGCTACGGTGAGTCAGAATTTGGCGTCACGAACAGGATACGAGCAGGCCCGTTATCACGGGTATTGTGTGCTATTTATTGACTGTAAATATCGAATTGTACATTTGGTCCGCCATTGCTGCGTGAAAAGGCGGGAAAAGAAGGGGCGTGACTGTGCAGAGGGCGCGAATATTGGCCCCGCCCCCACACTCTGACGATTTCCTCCGTACGCAGCAGGAACCGGAAACTCCCGTGGTGCCTCACTCCTCACCGCGAGGCCGACACTTCCGTTTGAAACCGAGGGAAAGGCTACGCTTAACTAAGGGGGAGCGACCATGAGTAACCCGGCTCCCGATCACGCGGTGCCCCCGCTAGACCAAGCGGCACCTCAAAATATACCTTTTGATGGACAGCAACCAGTCGGCGGTATGCCGTCGCAACCCGCTCCGATTATGCCGATGTCTCTACCCTACGTTCCTAGTGCGACCTGGTTACCCAAGTACAGTGGTGTACCCAGCACCTTGGAGAACTTCCAGAGGAAGATATGCCAAGCGCTGGACATGTACCCGATGACCGGTAAGCAAAGAGCTTCAGTTATTATGGGACAGTTAACCGGTGCAGCCGAACTGCAGAGCCGCAGCTGGCCTGTAGAAACTCAGGAATCTGTGGAGCAGATATTCGCTAAATTAACCCGTGTCTTTGAGCGCCATACCGAAGCTGAATTAAGACTGTCATTCTATCGTTGTAACCAAGGGGAACAAGAAAGTGTCCTTGATTATTCACTGCTCTTGCAAGAAGCATATAGACTGTTAAAACAAGTTGATCCTGATGGTGTCCGAGATGAGAACAAAGCGTTAATTGGACAATTTATAGTGGGCCTTAAACTGTCTGAGGATAGAAAGCAAGCAAGCTGGTGGTCCATACAAAATCCAGGCGCAGAGTTTGATACCTTGAGAGACTTAACAGTTTGGGGACAACGACTCGCTGAAGTACCTGATCCCGCTTCACAGAAGCAGCAGTACACTGACACCCCTTCCGTGCCGGCAGCAGCATCTCCAATCCCCGCAATTCAGTCCAGTGCACAGACTGTAACACCTGACCGGTTTGATCAACTGTGTGCTAATGTCGAACAGCTGATGAAAGACGTGGCCAAGCTACAAGCTGGGAGAAGACCCAAGACAGATGCAAGGCCATCGGACAAGATTCAACTCGCCGACAGCCCGGATGACGTCCCGTGGATGAGGAGAAAGACACAGCCGTAGCGAGGAAAACCTGCAGACCGCCGCAGTCCTGACAGACGCCGCAACAGTCAGCAGAACGACTTAGGAGGACGCAATCTACAATCCCGTCCTTTAAACGAGCGACCCCTGGGCGAGAAGGGCCAACCCCAGGAGTAGACTGTCCAGGCCCTACGTCCAGCTGGGAACACAAGTATGTGGGATACTGTCCATACTTACCAATCGTCATCGATGGCATCGCTATCTCCGCCTTGATAGACACTGGATCCCAGGTGACATCCATCCCCAGTACCCTTTACAAGCAGTTCTGGCCAGATGTTAAGCTAGAACCCCCTAATCCCGAGATGAACCTTGAAGCCACTAATGGTATACCGGTTACCATAGAGGGACAGTGTTAAGCTACAGTAAAGGTGGGGAGGGTGAAGTTGAAAAACCAGGGTATCTTAGTGGTCCAGGATAAGCCTAACCACAAGGATCCATATGTCATATTGGGTACCAATGTCATGATCAAATGCCTCGATGAAGTGTTGTTTTTACTCCAACAGAGTGCTGAAGCCGGTAAACCCAGAGAAAAGAGGGCTATCCAAAAGCAGATCAGAGCTCTGGTGTATCAACAACAGGTAACATTGTCAAATGGTGAGATTGGCAGAGTAAGGGTCACAGATCCCATTCCAATTGTGGTACCACCCAGAAGTGAAATGATGATCTGGTGTCAAGCAGCCATAGGCCTCAGAGGGCAGGACTACCAAGCTGTAGTAGAACCTGTAATGTCCGACAGTAGTCCTACGCTCTTGACAGCCAGAGGGTTAGTCGACGTAAGAAAGGGGAGAGTCCCCGTACGCATATTGAATTATGGTGATGACGAAGTCAGACTGCCAAGATATGCAACTGTTGCAAAATTGTACCAAGTAAAAGATGATTCTGTGATTGATGTAAAATCCTCAAACCAAACAGTCACTGATGAACCCCCTCACTCCAAAGATCAGTTAGAGAAATGGTGTCAAGACCTCAGTGTAGGAACTGACAATACCCCCTCTCACCAGAAAAATGGAGTATACCGGGTGGTCCGGGAGTATGAGCAAGTGTTCAGCAAACACCCACTTGACTTTGGGAGGATTAAAGGGGTACAACATCATATCCCCACAAACAACCATGCACCCATCAAAGAAAGGTACAGGCCTATACCACCCACTCACTACCAGAAAGCAAAAGAGATGCTTCAGGACATGAAAAATGCAGGAGTCATTAGGGATAGCTGTAGTCCCTGGGCCGCACCACTAGTCCTGGTTAAAAAGAAAGATGGTAGTATGAGGATGTGCGTAGAGTACAGACAAATCAACAAAGTCACACACAAGGATGCATACCCGTTACCACGCATAGAAGAGTCACTAGCTGCACTCAAATCTGCCAATTACTTCTCCACATTAGATCTTACTAGTGGGTACTGGCAGGTTGCCGTTGCAGAGGAAGATCGTGAGAAGACAGCCTTCACGACTCCCATGGGCTTATGCGAGTTCAACAGTATGCCATTCGGTTTGTGCAATGCCCCAGGAACATTTCAGAGACTTATGGAGTGTTGTTTGGGCCACAAGAACTTTGAGACTGTCTTGTTATACCTTGATGATGTCATTGTCTACTCTCAGACCTATGAAGATCACCTCCAACACCTGAGTGAAGTGTTCGAGTCACTGTTCAAGCACGGGATGAAACTGAAACCGTCCAAGTGCCACCTGCTGAAACCCAAGGTCCAATACCTAGGACATGTGGTCAGTGCCGAAGGCGTAGCACCGGATCCGGATAAAGTTACCGTCATCAAGGACTGGCCAGCACCAATCAATCACAAAGAGGTACGTCAATTTCTAGGACTGGTCGGGTACTACCGACGCTTCATCAAAGGCTATACCAAGATAGCTGCCCCCATGCAAGATGTCCTAGAAGGTCAATCCAAAAACGGCAAGATCAGGGGACCCCCGTTCCACTGGGGCCCAGAGCAGGACAAATCATTCCAAACGTTAAAAGAAGCTTTAACTGGAGAAGAAATCCTGGCCTACCCTGACTACAATCTACCGTTTTTACTGTACACTGACGCAAGTAATGAAGGTTTAGGAGCAGTCCTATCTCAACGTCAGCAGGGCAAGGAGAAGGTGATAGCCAACGCCAGCAGAAAGCTCCGTCCCACAGAAAGGAACCCGGAAAACTACAGCTCCTTCAAGCTGGAGTTCCTGGCCCTGGTCTGGGCGATCACAGAGCGTTTCAAGCATTACCTGGCATCCGCCCCGTTCACAGCTTTCACAGACAACAACCCTCTAACACACTTAGAGACTGCAAAGCTGGGAGCCCTAGAACAGCGTTGGGTAGCAAGACTTGCTAACTACGACTTCACTGTAAAGTACCGGGCAGGTCACAAGAACGGCAATGCTGATGCCCTGTCCCGAATGCCTCATCTTCCTGACGAGGGAGAAGACATAGATGACCTGGAAGAGATTGAACTACCTGCTTTCCACCGTTCCGGTACAGCAACATGTCATCAGAGAAACCAGACACGTGTAGAGAGGACCGTGAACCCGTTACCTCACCATGACTGGAAGGAGGCTCAGGCCAACGACCCAGATGTCAGCCTGGTAAGGGATCTGATCACTCAAGAACACGCCAACATGGACTCTGATGCCTCAGCAACTGCTAAACGCTTGTGGAAGGAGAAAGGGAGGTTGTTCGTCTACCAAGGTAAACTATGCAGAAGATACCTCAATCCAAGAACCCATGAACTCATCTGGCAGATCGTAGTTCCCAAGACTGAAGTCCAGATGATCCTTGAAGCATACCATGACGATGCCGGACACTTTGGATGGAAGAAACTGGAGAGACTCCTGAAGGATCGGTTCTACTGGGTCGGTATGAGAGGCTCCATTGACAAATGGTGTAAAAACTGTGGACCATGTCACCTTCGAAGGAAAGACCATCTAACTCAGAAAGCTCCGTTGCAGCCAATTGTTACCACCAAACCTCTTGAAATAGTTGCTCTCGACCACGTGAAGCTTACCCCAAGTCGAACCGGGTACACTTACGCTCTCACCATTGTTGACCACTATTCAAGATTCCTGGTAGTAGTTCCAGTTAAGGACTTAACTGCAGAGGTAGCAGCAAAAGCGTTCCAGAGTTACTTCTGTCGCCCCCATGGATATCCAGACCAGGTCTTAACTGACCAAGGACCAGCCTTCGAATCAGCTCTGTTCCAAGAATTCTTAGGGCTGTATGGGTGTAAGAAAATCCGCACCACACCTTATCATCCCCAGACGAACGGTTTATGTGAAAAGATGAACCACATAGTCATTGACATGCTCAAGACCTTACCAGTTGAAGAGAGAAATCAATGGCCAGAGAAACTTCCAGATCTTGTGGACATCTACAACCACATTCCTGTCAGTTCGACAAACTATACACCTGCTTACTTGATGAGAGCAAGACCAGGTAAACTGCCTATTGATTTGCAGATGGGAACCATCGAACCCACAGAAGACTCTTCTGATGACGACTGGGTCAGCCAACGCCAAGAAAAGTACAGGAAAGTACAAGAAAGTGTTGAGAGAAACCTAGAAATCAGTAGAACCAAACAAGAGAAAGACTTCAACAAGCACGCCTCAGCTGAACCGCTAGCTATAGGTGATGTAGTGCTGAAAAGAAAGCGAAAAACCAACAAATTGGATAACAGTTGGGAATCTGTACCCTACACCGTTATGCCGTCACACTATGACAACTCAAAAACTTGTGTTATTAGTAAAGACAATGGGAATACTATTGCGACTGTTTCAAGGGATCATTTGAAGAAATGTCCGCCACAGTTAATCCCACAAGCAACCAGTTACCCTACTGTAACTAAAGATGAAGAAACAAAAGAGAATCTAGTCCTTACAGAAATTGGATATTTACCAGCTGATTGGCCACAAATAGGTGAAGCATTCCTCATACCAGTTATGCATTTCTACCAACCTGTTGAAGATCAGCCAAAACCAGTTGATAGACTCCGCACTTACTATGGTCTTACACGAAGCAGACATAGAGAATTAAGAACCACTTCGTACACTACACCAACAGCTTTGGAAACACCCATACTACGCAGATCCACACGTAGTACATTAGGTCAACCCCCACACAAACTTGGAAAATGGGTTTAAAATGTAGTGGAAAATGTAACCTGTAAGTGTTGTAAATAGCTAACCAGTTTTCAAAACCTGTAAAAAGTAGTGTACAGAAGGGTGGAGGAACTGGGCTCTGTCCCAAGTATACTAAGTTGGGGACAGAAAGCGCCTGGTAAGGTATAGAAGGTTAGTACCGGCCTCCCAAGCAGAGACACCTGTAGGGAATGTATAAAGTTACCATGTGTCCCTGGACTTTACCTTTTTCCCTTTCATAAACTTTGGACAATTGTCACAGGACTTGTGTGACCACTAACTTTACCTTTTTCCAGCCTGCGGCAGATGGACTAGTGCCGTATGGACTGCTTTTCACCTTTTTCACATTTTTCACTTCCTTTTCAGTGATTTTTGTGTTTTCTTTAAGACTTTGTAAATTGAATTTTATAAAATGCTTAGTGTTAAGTTGTAAAAAGAACCTTTTGCTCAGCCGGGAGAACTGAGGTTAACTAAGGGGGAATGTGGCACCCTGGCACCTGTTGGGCACCACAGAAATCCTTAGGCACAAATGGAGTAAGTAACAGCACAGCAAAACCCACAAACACAACAACACCTTAGAACACCTGGTTTCACCCCGAGCCTCTAGGGGGAGCTCCACTGGTGACTTTGAACCACTTTCCCCTATAAATAGAGTTTTGGAGAGAGAAACTTCAGAGTGTGGTAGACGCTACAAGAGCTGCCAGCCTGTGTGAAACCTCCATCCTATGAGGAACACACTAGGCCCAACCAGCCTGTTAGCCAGTGGAGATCCCTGCAATTGGGATAATAGGAAGAAGGAGATCACCTCTCAGGAAAACAGAGTTAATCTGACTCTTTCCAAATCAACCGGTTACTGGAACCGAAGCTGTGAGAGCTACCCAGCCACCACAGAGAACCAGCACCATCAACAGGAGGTTTAGCCACCTGTTCCACCTGATGCACCCATCCACGAGAGCCCAGGGAAGAGTACTGATCCTGCTCAGACCCTCTTACAGTGCCCTCAGTGCTGTTAACCAGGTGAAGCAAGTTCCATTAAACACACTGCCCGGTCCGGCTGGATTCCACATCCACCCGACCTTAGCACCAGAACTAGAGAAAGGAAGCCTAACACTGCTTGCTGTGAAACTCCAGAAGTGCCAACTTCACTATCCCGGTCCGAGTGTACCTGACTACCATCCAGTAAAGGTACCTAAAAGAGACTTTGTGTGGTTGTACATTACTCCTGGATTCGGCGCGCAGCAACCCGCAGCTGCCTCACAACATCTTGCGCAGCTCCCGGCTCCGGGGACTCCCGCTCATCCTGTGGGGAGCGTTCCATCTCGCTGTATAACATCCCCCCGGAGACCCGAACAGCGCTGGTAAAGTTACCAGAACACCCGCAGGTGGCGTCACGAAGACAAATCACCCCCCACTGTTCCGCCATTCCCCTATTGATCTGGACCACCGGGCCTACACCATCGCAGGCGCGGTTCCGTGACTGGAGGAGAAACAACGCCCGCTACGTGTACCCCCGGCTACGGTGAGTCATCAGCAGATGTAAGTAAACCTGAGTTTTGTGGAGGGCCTCAGATGGCCTTTTACTATACGTTTGGGAGGAACTGCTCTTACTCTTACATTTGGGCGGTCCCTCCTCATTGTTACTGAGATAGTGGAATACATATTCAATAGCACTTTGCAATGCCAGCTACAATGCAACTGTAGGTTTATTGGGCTTTACAAAACGCTCGTTGGTATGTTGGGCTTTACCCTCCTTCACTTCCTCCAATATCACCGGCATGTCATTTTGCAGCCCTCAATTCAAGTTTTCAAAGGGCCAGAAGGTGTTACGGTACCTTCACACACAGCAATTTTGCTAGCAATTTCACTGGCAATTTGCTGGTTGCAGTGAAATAATGGACACATTGTTCTATTTTGTTGCTGTGTACAAATGGAATAATGTGTCCATGATTTCACTGCAACCAGCAAATTGCCAGTGAAATTGCCTACCAAAATTACTGTGTGTGAAGGTACCTTAAGGAAACCTGAGTTTTGTGAGGGGCCTCAGGTGGGCCTTTAATATACGTTTGGGTAGGACAACTCGTACACATTTGGGTGGTCCCTCCCTCATTGTTACTCAGATAGTGGAATACATATTCTATAGCATTTTGCAATTGCAGCTACAATGTCATTGGAGGTTTATTGGGCTTTACCTTCCTCTTCCAACCCCTCCTCCATGTCATTCTGAGGTCCTCAATTCAAGTTTTCAGAGGGCCAGCAGATGTCAGGAAACCTGAATTTTGTGAGGGGCCTAAGGTGGCTCTGTACCATATGTTTGGGAGGGACCTCCTCTATACATTTGGGAACAAGTACACATTGGAATAGCCATACAGAGTTTGGGTAGCTTCACAGAACTTTTCTTTGACAGAGCTTCTACCTTGTGAGAGTTGAATTTATCTCACTGGAGGGCCCTCCTATATACACTTGGAAGGGCCCTCACTCATTTGAGAGGGCCCACAGCAGGCTCTCTACCATTAATTTAGATAGCAAAAACCCTCAACATTATTATTTGCAAATTTCTCAGCCCCCATGACCTGAGGCATTATACACCTGGAGGAGAAGGGAATTGGGTTTTGACAAGATGGCAGCTTCTGTTTTATGGCTTGCTGGAGCCAGTCTGATTGTTTTTGAGTTGGATACATATTCCCCAGCACCTTACAATGCTACCTATAACATGCTCCATGGTATGTCTGACTTTGCCCTCCTCCTCCAACACCACACCATGTCATTCTGCAGCCCTCAATACAAGTTTTCAGAGTTTCAGAGGGCCAACAGGCCTGAGTTTTGTTAGAGGCCTCAGTTGACCCTGTACCATACATTTGTGAGATCCCTCACTCACTCATTTGGGAGGGTCCACAGCAGGCCCTCTACCATTACTTTTGCAGGGTCCAGGAATTCCGTAGTTCTACAGTTAGGCAATGACCTTATTTTTGCAATACCCCACTATTAAGAATAATAGCACAAGCAAAGCTATGGTTGAGGCCACTGAAGGTCATCTATACGTTTGGGAGGGACCTCCTCTGTACATTTGAGAGTGCCCCCACTTATTCATATTAGAGGGCCCTCACTTAACAGGATCTACAGCGGGCCCTCTACATTAAATCACACACCCTGTCCTCCTTCAGGTCTGCAGCAAAGTCTGAATTACCCTCCAGATGAGGTCTCAAGCTGAACATACTGTAGCAGTCCCAAGATGGAAGCACTGCAACAGTGCCTCTATGAAGCATCAACAGACTTGGCTTAAAGCGAACCTGTCACCCCCCCCAGACATGAAAAGCTGAGCTCCCCACCTTCTGCAGCACTAAGGCTGCATTCAGAGAAGGTGTATATTGCATTTTGTATAACTACATTCACTGAAATATGCACTTATATAACATGAGGCAGTTACCAGGACCGAAGACCGGGAGGCGGGGTTTCCAGCGTCTGTGTGCCGCCCCCGTGCTGTCCATCATCCCTCTGTGTTGGGGATGGTGTGATTCCTCCACCCCCTCCTCGCTCTAACCGGCGCCTGCGCTTTGCTTTAGCATGCCGGGCATGCGCAGTTCGCGCTGCCCGACAACTTCCTAGTCCTCTCGCACCTGCGCAGTACGCCGACCCTGCAGTGGATCATTCATTATCCTCACTGCGGGGCGGCAAAACGGCGCCTGCGCATTTGCTGTGCTGCGGGGGGGAAGCCACCTCTGACTGCCTCTCTCCTCCCCTCATAAAGCCGGGTCTCAAAATAGAAAGTGAAACTCAGGACCGGCACCGAGGAGAGAGGCAGGAAGCACAGGAGGAGCCACAGACTATGTGCCTGCTGGAAAATGGGGAGAATGACATAAACGTAACTTTACCCCTCCTCACACACAATCCCTATATCTATATTTATCTATCTATCTATCATTTATATCTTTCATTCTATCTTTCATTCTATTTATCTTTCCATCTATCTATCTATCTGTCTACCTATCTATCCCTCTATTTATCCCTCTTTCTATCTATCAATCTATTTATCCCTCTTTCTATCTATTTCTCTTTCTTAATGTCCATTCTTCTATCCATCTATCTATCAATCCATCTTTCCATCTATCTATCTATCTATCTATCTATCTATCTATCTATCTATCTATCTATCTATCTATAGCGGCCGTCACACGCTTCCATATCGCTAGCGATATTGTAAGCGATCACGTGCACGCGCGATCGCTTACAATATCGCTCACATCGCTGGTGAGCTGTCACACAGACAGACTCACCAGCGATGTGGACCAGCGAGATCGCTGGTAACTATGGTACACATCGGGTTACTAGGCGCCGCGCGTCGCTTAGTAACCCGACGTGTACCATAGTTACCATCTCCCAGCATAGGCTCTGCCGCTGGGAGATCGTTCATCGTGGTGTTATACACCACGATGAAGCTGTTTGTAAAATCGTTCATGGCAAGATCTGAGGTCCGGAGCTCAGATCTCGATCTTGCGATTTTAACCATTCTCGTTCGTCGTATCTTGCCGTCACACGCACAGACATCGTTCAAGCAATGTTTAATCAGGCGCGTTCAAGCGATATCTTTCAAGATATCGTAGCGTGTGACGGCCGCCTATCTCTATTTATCTTTCTATCTGTCTATCCCTCTATCTGTCTATCCCTCTGTCTATCTGTCTATCCCTCTATCTGTCTATCCCTCTATCTGTCTGTCCATCCATCTATCCCTCTATCTATCACTCTATCTATCCCTTCATCCATCCATCCATCTATCCCTCTCTTTCTATCTATTTCTCTATTTATCTATCTATCTATCTATCTATCTATCTATCTATCTATCTATCTATCCCTTCATCCATCCATCCATCCCTCTATCTATCTCTATCTGTCCATCCATCTATCTCTTAATCTATCTATCTGTCTATCTATCTATATCTATCCATCTATCAATCTATCCCTCTATCTATCTGTCCATCTATCTATCTATCCCTCTCAATCTATCCCTCTCAATCTATCCATCCATCTTTCCATCTGTCTATCTATCCATCTATCTATCCCTCTATCTTTCTATCTATCTCTATATCTCTCTATCTATCTCTCTATCTGTCCATCCATATATCCCTCTATCTATCTGTCCATCTATCTATCTATCTATCTATAGGCCCCGTCACACCATCCGACACCGCCGGAGCTGTCGGCGGCGACGGGCGGGAACGCGCACGCTTTTGGCGCCCCGCGAGCGTCGACGCCTCCCGAGGGATAGATAGATAGATAGAAAGATGGATGGAGGGATGGATAGATAGAGTGATAGACAGATAGAGAGATGGATAGACAAATAGAGAGAGAGAGATAGATAAAGGGATAACAAGAAAAAAACTGCACAGCACTCAAAGACAAATGTGAACTGGTGCTAGCAAAGCTGCAGGGTTATATAATATGAAAAAGATCCTTGCAGCACACAGCTACTACCAATGATGTACATAAGCTACTAGCTATATATATTTGAGGAAAAAGTTTAAAAACTTACGTTTTTTTCAAAAAACTCAAAAATCTCCAATTTTTTATTTAATTCTGAAGTTCTTGGTACATACATTGGCCACTGAAAAAGATCCTTACAGCACACAGCTACTACCAATGATGTACATAATTATTTATCATATGGAGTTGCAGGATCCATGCTGCAATGTGCACCCTCATTACCTACAGGTGATGGAGGGTCTAGATGGTGTCTGCCCACTTAGTAGTGGGGAAGCGGACAAGGAGGATAGGGATATCAGCGTAGGACTCATCAGACCCTGAAGTCACTTTGTCGCAGTTGATGAGCAAACAGACATTGGCCAATGTATGTACCAAGAACTTCAGAATTAAATAAAAAATTGGAGATTTTTGAGTTTTTTGAAAAAAACGTAAGTTTTTAAACTTTTTCCTCAAATATATATAGCTAGTAGCTTATGTACATCATTGGTAGTAGCTGTGTGCTGCAAGGATCTTTTTCATATTATATAACCCTGCAGCTTTGCTAGCACCAGTTCACATTTGTCTTTGAGTGCTGTGCAGTTTTTTTCTTGTTATTTATCATATGGAGTTGCAGGATCCATGCTGCAATGTGCACCCTCATTACCTACAGGTGATGGAGGGTCTAGATGGTGTCTGCCCACTTAGTAGTGGGGAAGCGGACAAGGAGGATAGGGATATCAGCGTAGGACTCATCAGACCCTGAAGTCACTTTGTCGCAGTTGATGAGCAAACAGACATTGGCCAATGTATGTACCAAGAACTTCAGAATTAAATAAAAAATTGGAGATTTTTGAGTTTTTTGAAAAAAACGTAAGTTTTTAAACTTTTTCCTCAAATATATATAGCTAGTAGCTTATGTACATCATTGGTAGTAGCTGTGTGCTGCAAGGATCTTTTTCATATTAGATAAAGGGATAGATAGACAGATGGATAGATGGATGGATGGATGGATAGAGTGATAGACATAGATAGAGGGATAGACAGATAGAGAGAGAGATAGAAAGATAGAGGGTAGGGATGGGCGAATCCTAAACTACTCAGAATCGCTAGACTCTGACGAGTCTGACTCCAAGACTCGCTACTCGTTGCGAGTCTAGCGATTCCAATGTAAATGAATGGGGAATGAGTATTGCAGCGATTCCTCTGCTGCTGGACCCTATAAGGGGTCTGGCAGCAGAGGAAAAAACTGCAAATCCCCATGTTATTCTTTTGAAGCCAGCGGCAGCGGAGAGAGGGTGCACCGGACCGGCCGGATACTTACCCCTGCCTCCGCCGCCGACTCGCTCCCCGAGTCTCTCTGCTTCTGTTTCTGGAGATTCCCGAACGGTGACAGAAGCAGTGAATAAATCAACTTCCGTCACCGCTCGGGAATCTCCGGAGCAGAGCGAGTCTGGCTGACAGCAGGGTTCAGCTCAGGTCATAATGACCTGAGCTGAACCCTGACTGTTTAGTCAGTTCTCAGCTCTGCTACATCCCTGTGTGTCTATGCACAGGGATGTAGCAGAGCTGAGATTACGTTTTGGACTACGTCGGACGGAAGAGGATTTTTTTAAATAAAGATCGAGTCCCTAATTGTCTTCTGTTTTATTTCTAATAAAATTATTTTTCTCTGTGTTGTGTTTTTTTTTTTATATTGATTACTGGAAATTCATGGCGGTCATGTCTAATATTGGCGTGACCGCCATAAATTTCGGGCTTAGGGCCAGCTGATAATACAAAGCTAGCCCTAACCCCTTTATTACCCAGTGAGCCACCCGCCACCAGGGCCACTGGAAGAGCGGGGTTCAGAGCCAGAAGATGGCGCTTCAAAGAACGCGCCATCTTCTGGGGCGGCTGCGGGCTGCAATTTGCAGTGGGGGGTGCCCAGAAAGCTTGGGCCTCCCTGCGCTGCGGATTCCAGCCCCCAGCTGCTTAGCTGTACCTGGCTGGACATAGAAATTGCGTGGAGCCCCACTCATTTTTTTTTTTATTATTTCATGAAAATCATGAAATAATAAAAAAAGGGGACTTGCCTATATTCTTGTGTCCGGCCAGGTACAAATAGGCACCTGGGGGTTGGGGGCAGCCTGTCGCTGCCTGCTGGATCTGGCTGGTTACAGAAATATGGCGAAGCCCACGTCATTTTTTTTTCTGACAAATCCATAAAACAATATAAATAAAAGGGACTGCATCTTTATTAACCCCTGGACCATGGTTGAGGGGTTAATAAAGATGCAGTCCCTTTTTTAGGATTGTCTTATTGATTTTTCAGGAAAAAAAATGACGTGGGCTTCGCCATATTTCTGTAACCAGCCAGATCCAGCAGGCAGCGACGGGCTGCCCCCAACCACCAGGTGCCTATTTGTACCTGGCCGGACACAAGAATATAGGCAAGCCCCCTTTTTTTATTATTTCATGAATTTCATGAAATAATAAAAAAAAAATGCGTGGAGCTGCGCGCAATTTCTATGTCCAGCCAGGTACAGCTAAGCAGCTGGGGGCTGGAATCCGCAGCGCAGGGAGGCCCAAGCTTTCTGGGCACCCCCCCGCTGCAAATTGCAGCCCGCAGCCGCCCCAGAAGATGGCGCGTTCTTTGAAGCGCCATCTTCTGGCGCTGAACCCCGCTCTTCCAGTGGCCCTGGTGGCGGGTGGCTCACTGGGTAATAAAGGGGTTAGGGCCAGCTTTGTATTATCAGCTGGCCCTAAGCCCGAAATTTATGGCGGTCACGCCAATATTAGACATGACCGCCATGAATTTCCAGTAATCAATATAAAAAAAAAACACAACACAGAGAAAAATAATTTTATTAGAAATAAAACAGAAGACAATTAGGGACTCCATCTTTATTTAAAAAATCCTCTTCCGTCCGACGTAGTCCAAAACGTAATCTCAGCTCTGCTACATCCCTGTGCATAGACACACAGGGATGTAGCAGAGCTGAGAACTGACTAAACAGTCAGGGTTCAGCTCAGGTCATTATGACCTGAGCTGAACCCTGCTGTCAGCCAGACTCGCTCTGCTCCGGAGATTCCCGAGCGGTGACGGAAGTTGATTATTCACTGCTTCTGTCACCGTTCGGGAATCTCTGGAAACAGAAGCAGAGAGACTCGGGGAGCGAGTCGGCGGCGGAGGCAGGGGTAAGTAGCCGGCCGGTCCGGTGCACCCCCTCTCCGCTGCCGCTGGCTTCTAAAGAATAACATGGGGATTTGCAGTTTTTTCCTCTGCTGCCAGACCCCTTATAGGGTCCGGCAGCAGAGGAATCGCAGCAATACTCATTCCCCATTCATTTACATTGGAATCGCTAGACTCGCAACGAGTAGCGAGTCCTGGAGTCAGACTCGTCAGAGTCTAGCGATTCTGAGTAGTTTAGGATTCGCCCGTCCCTACCCTCTATCTTTCTATCTCTCTCTCTATCTGTCTATCCATCTCTCTATCTGTCTATCACTCTATCTATCCATCCCTCCATCCATCTTTCTATCTATCTATCCCTCGGGAGGCGTCGACGCTCGCGGGGCGCCAAAAGCGTGCGCGCTCCCGCCCGTCGCCGCCGACAGCTCCGGCGGTGTCGGATGGTGTGACGGGGCCTATAGATAGATAGATAGATAGATGGACAGATAGATAGAGGGATATATGGATGGACAGATAGAGAGATAGATAGAGAGATATAGAGATAGATAGAAAGATAGAGGGATAGATAGATAGATGGATAGATAGACAGATGGAAAGATGGATGGATAGATTGAGAGGGATAGATTGAGAGGGATAGATAGATGGACAGATAGATAGAGGGATAGATTGATAGATGGATAGATATAGATAGATAGACAGATAGATTAAGAGATAGATGGATGGACAGATAGAGATAGATAGAGGGATGGATGGATGGATGAAGGGATAGATAGATAGATAGATAGATAGATAGATAGATAGATAGATAGATAGATAGGTAGATAGGTAGATAGATAAATAGGTAGATAGATAAATAGATAGAAAGAGAGGGATAGATGGATGGACAGACAGATAGAGGGATAGACAGATAGACAGAGGGATAGACAGATAGAGGGATAGACAGATAGAAAGATAAATACAGAGAGATAGATAGATAGATAGATAGATAGATAGATAGATAGATAGATAGATGGAAAGATGGATTGATAGATAGATGGATAGAAGAATGGACATAAAGAAAGAGAAATAGATAGAAAGAGGGATAAATATAGGGATAGATAGATAGATAGATGGATTGATAGATAGATGGATAGAAGAATGGACATTAAGAAAGAGAAATAGATAGAAAGAGGGATAAATAGATTGATAGATAGATAGAAAGAGGGATAAATAGAGGGATAGATAGGTAGACAGATAGATGGAAAGATAAATAGAATGAAAGATAGAAATGATAGATAGATAGTTAAATATAGATATAGGGATTGTGTGTGAGGAGGGGTAAAGTTACGTTTATGTCATTCTCCCCATTTTCCAGCAGGCACATAGTCTGTGGCTCCTCCTGTGCTTCCTGCCTCTCTCCTCGATGCCGGTCCTGAGTTTCACTTTCTATTTTGAGACCCGGCTTTATGAGGGGGAGGAGAGAGGCAGTCAGAGGTGGCCCCCCCCGCAGCACAGCAAATGATCCACTGCGGGGTCGGCGTACTGCGCAGGTGCGAGAGGACTAGGAAGTTGTCGGGCAGCGCGCACTGCGCATGCCTGGCATGCTAAAGCAAAGCGCAGGCGCCGGTTAGAGCGAGGAGGGGGTAGAGGAATCACACCATCCCCAACACAGAGGAATGATGGACAGCACGGGGGCGGCACACAGACGCTGGAAACCCCGCCTCCCGGTCTTCGGTCCTGGTAACTGCCCCATGTTATATAAGTGCATATTTCAGTGAATGTAGTTATACAAAATGCTATATACACCTTCTCTGAATGCAGCCTTAGTGCTGCAGAAGGTGGGGAGCTCAGCTTTTCATGTCTTGGGGGGGTGACAGGTTCGCTTTAAACGAATATCTACTTTACTTGATAAACAGCACACCTTAGCATTTGTGCCCACAGCTAACGTCAGCAGTCACCTGTTTGGTAGGGGCATCAGGTGGCCTTCAACCTGAATTTTTGGAGGCCCATAATGTGGACAGCAACAGTCAATGTGAATTGCTATCAAATATGCATCCCCTATCTAAGTAATAATGTGGGACAACCGAGGAATGTATTTTTGTCATCAGTAACCTTCAAAGAGGTCAACCAAAGCTTTGCTTATGTGCGTCATTCATCAAAATGTGTTGCAAATGAGTCCAACTAGGCTTTAAGTCCAGCACTGAACCATGTTCCAATACTTCTCAGACTACAACCTGAAAAGTTGTGCAGCGCATAATACTCAAAGGAATGTGACTATCACAGAAGTAAGCTAAACAGCCCATCGTGGGAATGGACGTGCTCCAATATGTCTAAGGTTGCAACCTGAATAGGTCTGCAGAGAATATTACCCCTATTTTTCAGACCTAGAACAAATGTCCTGAAAATGGAGCAAACAGCAACAATTGGGACAACAGTGTGGGACAACCCCGGGCTGTTCTTTTGCCAGCAATGGTCATTGTAAATTGCTATCAAATATGTATCCCCTACATCAGTAACAGTGTGGGACAACCCAGGGCTCTTCGTTTTTCAGCAATGGTCATTGTAAATTGTTATAAAATATGTATCCCTACATCAGTAACAACGTGGGACAACCCAAGGCTGTGCTTTTGTTAGTAATGGTCACTGTAAATTGCTATAGAATATTTATCCCCTATTTCAGTAACAGTGTGGGACAACCCAGGCGTGTTCTTTTTCCAGCAAAGGTCACAGTAAATTACTATCAAATATGTATTCTCTATATTAGGCTGGAAACACACTTGCCTACTTACAGTGTTGGCCAAAAGTATTGACACCCCTGCAATTCTGTCAAATAATACTCAGTTTCTTCCTGAAAATGATTGCAATCACAAATTCTTTGGTATTATTATCTTCATTTAATTTGTCTTCAATGAAAAAACACAAAAGAGAATGAAGCAAAAAGCAAAACATTGATCATTTCACACAAAACTCTAAAAATGGGCCAGACAAAAGTATTGGCACCCTCAGCCTAATACTTGGTTGCACAACCTTTAGCCAAAATAACTGCGATCAACCGTTTCCGGTAACCATCAATGAGTTTCTTATAATGCTCTGCTGGAATTTGACCATTTTTCTTTGACAAACTGCTCCAGGTCCCTGATATTTAAAGGGTGCCGTCTCCAAACTGCCATTTTTAGATCTCTCCACAGGTGTTCTATGGGATTCAGGTCAGGACCCATTGCTGGCCACCTTAGAAGTCTCCAGTGCTTTCAATCAAACCATTTTCTAGTGCTTTTTGAAGTGTGTTTTGGGACATTGTCCGGCTGGAAGACCCATGACCTCTGAGGGAGACCCAGCTTTCTCACACTGGGCCCTACATTATGCTGCAAAATTTGTTGGTGTCTTTAGACTTCATAATGCCATGCACAGGGTCAAGCAGTCCAGTGCCAGAGGCAGCAAAGCAACCCCAAAACGTCAGGGAACCTCCGCCATGTTTGACTGTAGGGACCGTGTTCATTTCTTTGAATGCCTCTTTTTTTCTCCTGTAAACTCTATGTTGATGCCTTTGCCCAAAAAGAGAGAACATTCTTCCAAAACGTTTTAGGCTTTCTAAGGTAAGTTTTGGCAAACTCCAGCCTGGCTTTTTTATGTCTCGGGGTAAGAAGTAGGGTCTTCCTGGGTCTCCTGCCATACAGTCCCTTTTCGTTCAGACGCCGACGGATAGTACGGGTTGACACTGTTGTAACCTGGGACTGCAGGGCAGCTTGAACTTGTTTGGATGTTAGTCGAGGTTCTTTATCCACCACCCGCACAATCTTGCGTTGAAATCTCTTGACAATTTTTCTTTTCCATCCACATCTAGGGAAGTTAGCCACAGTGCCATGGGCTTTCAACTTCTTGATGACGCTGCACACGGTAGACAGAGGAACATTCAGGTCTTTGGAGATGAACTTGTAGCCTTGAGATTGCTCATGCTTCCTCACAATTTGATTTCTCAAGTCCTCAGACAGTTCTTTGGTCTTCTTTCTTTTCTCCATGCTCAATGTGGTACACACAAGGACACAGGACAGAGGTTGAGTCAACTTTAATCCATGTCAACTGGCTGCAAGTGTGATTTAGTTATTGCCAACACCTGTTAGGTGCCACAGGTAAGTTACAGGTGCTGGTAATTACACAAATTAGAGAAACATCACATGATTTTTCTAACAGTGCCAATACTTTTGTCCACCCCCTTTTTTATGTTTGGTGTGGAACTATATCCAATTTGGCTTTAGGACAATTGTTTTTGTGTTTTTTTTCATTGAAGACAAATTAAATGAAGATAATAAGACCAAAGAATTTGTGATAGCAATCATTTTCAGGAAGAAACTGAGTATTATCTGACAGAATTACAGGGGTGTCAATACTTTTGGCCAACACTGTACATGCGAGTCTCTCAGACGAGACTCAGATGAGACTGGATCAGTGACCCTGAACGGCCTCTCCCTCTCTGGACGGGAATGTCAGCTGCTTGTGTTTTTCTGCAGCATCACACTCCTGTCCAGAGAGGTAGAGGCCATTTATGGTACCTTTACACGCCGCCACAACAGGATGGATACAACCCGCTACAGGCTACAAATGTAGCTTGTAGCGCCAATATCGCCCGTAGTAGCGGCGTGTGAAGACGGGACGACACAGCCGGCTACAGATACCTCTGTATCCGTGCACTGCCCATAAACATATGGCTACATCGCCGATTGTAGCGAGCTGTATCGGCGTGTAAAGACGTTACGGAAGGGAACTCGGGACAGCCTGCAATGTAGCTAAGGTGTGACCCTGGCTCCGTGTTACCACGCCCCATGTGCGATCATTGGTGGAAGCTGCTGCATGACGATTGGTAGTCGCTGCCTAGGGAGGCATATTTAAGGAGCTGACGAGTCACACTACACAATCGCTCGAGCGTGCTGTATTACTCAGCCTCCTGCGATGCCTGGCCAATCAGGATGTTATTGCTTTGTCCTATCAGCGTACGGACGGCTCGTACTCTCAATTGTGGCACGCCTATGTGCTGTCCCTGCTGCACCAGGTCCGCCCATAGTAGCTGGTTATAGCGGTGTGTAATTGAGCTACAGATGGCTACTTGCGACACCCGGCGATGTAGCTAGCTGTAGATGTAGCGTGGCGTAGCGCACCTTGTGGCGGCGTGTAAAGAGGGTGCGGTTCCCGTTGGTAACCGTTCGGCTGTGCTCGTGCACGTGAAGTTGCCGTTGGTATCCATCCTGTTGTGGCGGCGTGTAAAGGTACCATTAGGGTCACTGATCCAGTCTCATCCGAGTCTTGTCCGAGAGGCTCGCATGTAAGTAGGTGAGTGTGTTTCCAGCCTTATAATCAGTGTGGGACAACACAGGGCTGTTCTTTTGCCTGCAATGGTCACTGTTATTGCTATAGAATATGTATGCCCTTTATCAGTAACAATGTGGAACTACACATATATGGTGAAGAGGGAAAACTGAACACTGCGCTGGGAAAAAATAGAATACATAGTTGCTCAATGTTTTGTTGTGAATGTGCAACTGCACATTGTGGGCAAGAGGCATCAGTGCTGCTTCCTGCACAGCATTTTGTGAATAATGTAAGACACGGGAAATTGAAGTCGTTTCACACTCACAGACAGTTTGGTTCCCACATGTTCCATCCACCTACTGGGCTGCTGCATGTGTCAGCAGTATTTTGTGTATGTTGATAGAGGTATTATGTAGAATTTCACTTTTTAAAGGCATGGGTGGTTAAAATTTGCCATCAAGAAGCATATATAAAGAGCATATTTCATTATTCTAATTATTCTTGTTTAAGGCTAAGACATGAAGAAGTGTGTGGAGTATATTAATGAGGTGATGGGTAATGTTAAAGAGTTTGGGTGAAGGACCTCATACGGTATATCGCAGCATGGCAATGGTGTTTTTTCAAACTGTCCAAATATTAGGATTGGCCTCTCTGATACTTGCTGAAAGAGACCTTGTTAGGATGTTGTTGACCATGAACTAAAAGTGGCAGAAGCAGGAGAAGTAGGATTTTAATTTAATTATGGGAAGTGATGACCTTTAAGACACACTGCAGAAATGAACATTTTGGAAGAATATACGGTAGGTTGGGTTGCTGTTATCCGGAAAGTTTACAAAGTCTGAAGAGATCCAGTCCTTCTTGAATTTTATGAGAGTAAGGGTGCTTTCACATCAGCGTTTTTTTTAAATCGCGGCAGATGCGGTGAAAAAAACGCATCTGCCGCGATTACCACATAACTGCTGCACTTGCGGCACACTTGCGGCAAGCCCCATGCAATGTCTATTGGGCTTGCGGTAAGTGTGCGGCAGGTGCGGCAAGTGCGGTTTCGGCAATTGCGGCAGGTGCGGCCGCGAAAAACACCGCGGTCAGTCGCGTTTTTTTACGGCCGCACCTGCCGCAAGTGCCAATACCGCACTTGCCCCACCTGCCGCAAGCCCGCATAGACATTCTATGGGGCTTGCCGCAACTGTGCCGCAAGTGCAGCGGTTATGCGGATTTAGAAAAACTGCTGATGTGAAAGTACCCTAAGCCTGTCTGCATTTTCTATTGAAAGGTGTGTGCGCCTATCTGTTTTGATTGACTACACAAAACTAAAAACATGCTTAGAAAACACTAGCAGTAGGGTATGCCAGCACCTTAAAGCCATACAAGAAAAGGTCAGGCAGCTTGGACATACAATAATTAAAGGGAACTGAAGCATCAGGAAAGGACACTGGTATGGTCCATGACATGTTAGTTAAGTTCTCCCTCCTTGTAAATGTTATACCCACAGATAGACCTCGCTGATGTGACAGTTTACTTAAACTGATCCAGTTTTTGCACATTTTACGCCCACCTCTATTGCACTTGGTGTTCGTGTCCCTCCCCTTTAATCCTTGGTTTTTAAAAGAGGCGGTGCCTCATGATTGATTCCATTGTGCAACCCTTTTCTGACTTCAAAATGAGCAAAGGAAATTTTTACTTGTACCATGGGTCGAGAAGGATGCACAACCAATATTTCTTGGTGGCCAAAATGTCTATCATGCGAGGGTCTTGGGAAAGGCAGTTGGACATAAACTGTGCCATGTGGCGAAAACTAAAAAGAGCCAAAGGTTTAGTGTCCCCACCAAGACGAACAGTAACCATCCTCTCATATCCTCACGCTGCCTCGCCTCCTCCTCCTCCTCATTCTTTTCAGGCCATCCATACTGGATAGACATGAAGCTGGGGTTATCTAAAGAAAAGGATAGACAAGGGCGCAGTGGCTCCAATCTGTTTGGTGCAGAAATGTATGCAGTGTATGAACTGCTCACCTTGATAGGTTATGCAACCCACAACCAGTTATAGCGTGTCAAACAGCTGCCGCAGGATCCCCCTCCTCGAGGATGGTCACAAGATATCCAACAGGACAAACGATAATTCGATCTGCGCTTCTGTATATAATGACAGACGTCCTCTGTATTATAAACTGGTGATCTTTATTCCTACGCGTTTCAAGATCGTCACTCTTGGTCATTCTGTTAATGCATCCCTGATGAAGAGATCGGGATGACCTTGAAACACGTAAGAATAAAGCTCACCAGTTTATAATACAGCAGCGTGGATCGAATTATCATTAGTCCTAATGGATATAAAGCTGGGGTTGGGAGTCCCCTCTGTAGCTCAGACACACAAGTTCTGTTCCCCATTGACTTTCGGAAATGGGTGCTAATGTGGCACCCCAGGTGTTAATGTGCCACAGTAACATCACACGGGTTCACTCCCCACACAACACTGGACACTACACTAGCACCTCTGGGCCAGGAGGGGAGCTAAAGCAGCTCCCTTATATACTCTGGGTCAAGAGGAAGTAGTTAGTTCAGTATGTAGCAGTACTTTGAAGAGTCCAGTTCCTGGGAGAACTGGGAGAGAGACTGTAGTGTGAAGAGGCTACCTCAAGCTTCTCTACAGTCTGCTCCTTAATCCCAGGCCAAGCCAGGGTCTGAGGGAAGCAGCACAGGAAACAGAGGAACACATCTGGGAGACTGAGTGACTTCACAACTTGCCCCGGAGGAGCGCACAGACTGGATACCAGATCCGAAACTGTGACTGACACACACAGCACAGTAAACACTTAGCCCTGCTGTCTAACTACAATTTTGTCATCAAATATAGGGCAGGCCGCAAGAACGGGAACACAGATGACTTATCCCGGATGCCACACCTGGAAGACATGGAAGAGGAATGGGAGGAGCTGGAAGAAATTGAACTACCGGCCTTTCACCGTTCAAAGGTAGACAAGTATCAACTCGACATCTACCAAAGAGAACAACAGGCAAGTCTCAACCTGTTAGCACACCATTGATGGGCTGACACCCAAGATAGTGATCCAACTGTGAAGCTAGTGAAAGAACTGCTTACACAACAAGGTGAGTACCCTAACCAGAATACCCCGGCTGAGACCCAACAACTCTGGAAAGAAAAAGGCAAGTTGTTCCTGTATCAAGGGAAGCTGTGCAGAAGGCACACCAACCCTAAAACACATGAATTGGTCTGGCAGATAATCGTACCCAAGCGAGACATTAAAATGGTCTTAGAAGCCTACCACGACGGTGCATGTGATTTTGGATGGAAGAAGTTGGAGGTACTCTTGAGAGAGAGATTCTACTGGGCTGGCATGAGAAAATCAATTGAAGATTGGTGTAGAAAATATGGCCCGTGCAACCTCAGAAGAAAAGATCAGCAGAGAGCCCCACTCCAGTCCTGAGTAACCAAGCAACCACTCGAATTAGTTGCGTTAGACCACGTCAAGTTGTCACCAAGCCAATCAGGCTATGTCTATGCCTTAACCATCGTGGACCATTACTAACGCTTCTTAGTGGTGGTACCCGTCAAGGCCCTGACAGCGAAGACGGCTGCAAAAGCGTTTCAGACACATTTCTGTAGACCTCATGGCTACCCGGAACAAAGTTCTTGCAGACCAAGGTCCAGCTTTTGAATCAGAGATTTTCCAGGAGTTTTGCAATATGTTCGGCTGTAAGAAGATCTGCACGACAGTGTACCATCCCCAAACAAATGGCTTATGCGAAAAGATGAACCATATTGTAAGTGACCTGTTGGAAACATGACCAGAGTCTGAGAGAAATCAATGGACAGATAAATTACTCGATTTGGTAGACTTAAGGTACCTTTACACGCCGCTAAAGAAGGTTAGAAACCACCGGGTGTCTCACGTGCACGAGAACGTTTCAACGGTTCCTAATGGTACCTGATACCGCATTTACACGCCGCTACAAGGTGCTCCACAGTAGGTTTTTTCTATCCCTGGAAGCACCGACGGGTGCCGCAGGTTACCTTCTGTAGAGCACCTTCCCTCATTTACACGCCGCTACCACAAGGCAATATGGGAGGACCTGGGGCAGCAGGGACAACACATAGGCGTGCCAGAGTTGTGGATTACGAGACGCTCATACGGTGATTGGACAAAGCAATAACATCATGATTGGCCAGCCAGCGCAAGACGGCTGGCTAATACATGATGCTATTGCAATTGTGTAGTGTAACTGGTCAGCTCCTTAAATATGCCGCCCTATGCAGGACAATCAATCGTAACGCAGAAGCTTCCACCAATGATCGCTGATGGGGCGCGGTATCCTGGAGGCTGTGTCACGCCCCAGGGAGTTCACTAGGTGACGAAAATACCTTCCTGTTCCTCGATTACACGCCGCTACCATCGGGTTTAAACCTACCTGTTTTTGAACACGGCTGAAAGACAGGTGTCGACAGTGACTGGTGGCGACAACCTGAATTACACGCCGCTACCTCGCGGTGTTGTGACGGTACAAGATACAATCGTCTCCTACACCCGGTGGTTTCTAACCTTCCGTAGCGGCGTGTAAAGGTACCTTTATACAACCATGTTCCGGTGAGTTCTACAAACTGCACCCCAGCCTACCTTATGCGTGCAAGACCCGGTAAGCTGCCAATTGATTTAGATATGGGAATTCTAAAACCTGACGCAGAAGTTGAAGAATCCAATTTGGATACCCTACGTCAACAACAGTATCGCCAAGTACAAGAGTGCACAGAGAAAAATCTTCAGCAAGCTAGAGCAAGACAAGAGAGAACCTTTAACCAACGTGCTCAAGCGACTTCATTACAACCCGGTGAGCAAGTTCTCAAGAGAAAGAGACGAACTAACAAGTTGGATAATCAGTGGGAAACCACCCCATATACAGTCTTATCATCCAATTTAGACAATGCTAAAATGTGTCTAATAAGCAAAGACGAAGAAAGGACTTCAGCAGTTGTCTCAAGAGACCATCTCAAACCGTGTCCTGAAACCCTGAAGGCACCTGAAGTAACCTTACCCGTGCAGGTACAACCTGTCAAGGAGAAAGTAGAAGAGGTATTCCATACCGTTCTAGGAGATTTCCCCAAAACATGGCCAAATTAGTACGGAGCAGTTGTAGTCCCAATGATTGCTTTCCCTCCAATGGTTGAACCAACACCAGAACCCGTATTACCAGAAGTCCCAAGACCTGAAGAACTGGAAGTAGAACCCATAGAGGAAGAACCAATTCCTGGTCCCAGTGAGCTTGTCAGTCCTACAGTCAGACCTACATCTGCCATAGTACCAGACACCCCAAGTAGGTACATGTCCACCCACACCATCATGCTAAGTACACCAGCAGTACACAATCAGAGCGTAGTACCAAGGGTCAGTTACCGGGAAAGTACAAAGACTAAAATGCTAAATTAAATGTGAAATGTAAATATGTTTGGGTAAATGTAAATTGAACCCGGTAGAGTGTAAATGTATAGAAAGGGTGAGAATAGTTTGGTGTTAGGTGGCAGCCACGGAGAGTAAGAACTTGGCCTCTTATTCCATGACCCGAGGGCCTAGAGGCCTACTGTACTTGTAACCAGAGACACCCGTATGTGTTTAGAATAGTTTACAATGTTAAAAAAAGCCCAGTACCTACAGAGACTATCCTGTACGAACTTATGACAAATTCTTGAGTTTTGAACTTTTCTTGTTTATTTATGGACCATACATACCATGGACTGGTTGTGGTAAAGACTTACTTGTATATATTCACCAGCCCCGGAGGCACTGGACTAAACCCCCAGAAGGACTGCTTTTTGAACTTTTGGACTCTTTTTGAATTTCAGTGATTGTTGTACTTTTATTTTTAAGGCTTTGTACATATTAATTGTTATGCTAATTGTTTGTTTGTTTTTACACAGTCCCTGAGTACTGTCTTTAACTAAGGGGGAATGTGGCACAATTCCAATTGTTAGCGGACACCATGTCGCGTATGGAGAGCCCCTGTGTGCCTCAACATTGGAGGTCCCCCACAAGTGACCACATTTTGGAAACTAGACTCCCCCAAGGAACAAATCCAGATGCATAATGGGGTCACATCTGGGGGAGCTCCAATGTTTAGGCACACAGGGGCTCTCCATACGCAACATGGTGTCCGCTAACAATTGGACACCATGTTGCGTATGGAGAGCCCCTGTGTGCCACCAGCATTGCCACCAGCGCAAGGGCAACTGGAAGAGTTGGGGTACAGCACCAGAAAATGGCACCTCCAATGAATGCGCTATTTTCTGGGGTGGCTGTGGGTTGCAATTTGCAGCGTGGGGGGGCCCACAACATTTGGGTCTCTCCACGATGAGGATTGCAGCCCCCCAACTGCCAAGTTGTACCTGGCTGGCAACCAAGAATATGGCAAAGCTCCATGTCAGTTTATTGGTAGAAGTAATTAAAAAAATGACGTGGGGCTTCGCCATATTTTTGGTCCAGCCAGGTACAACTTGGCAGCTACGGACTGCCACCAACCCCCAGCTGCCTCGTTGTACCTGGCTGGCAACCAAAAAATACAGCGAAGCGCATTTTATTTTTATTTCTAGAACAAATTCTAGAAAAAAAATGACGTGGGGCTCCGCCATATTTTTGGTCCAGCCAGGTACAACTAGACAGCTGGGGGCTGCAATCCGCAGCATGGAGAGGACCAAGCGTTTTGGGCCCCCCATGCTGCGAATTGCAGCCCGCAGCCGCCCAGAAAATGGCGCATTCATTGAAGCGCCATTTTCTGGCGCTGTACCCATGCTCTTCCAGTTGCCCTGGTGCCGGTGGCAAACTGGGTAATAAAGGGGTTAATGCCAGCTTTTATTGGCAGCTGGCACTAAGCCCGAGATTCATAATATTGGGCCAATGTTAGACCCGCCATTAGGAATCTCTGGTAAGTAGTCATTAAATATACACAAAGAAAAGTAATTTTATTTGAAAAAAAAAACACAAACAAAATTCAGACTCCATCTTTATTAGAAATATCCGAACATAACGAACGTCCCACGATACTCGATCGCCTCCGACGTAGTCCACAATGAAGGTCCCACGATGCTCGATCGCCTCTGCTCCAGAGATTGCAGCAAGGGATCAAGTGTCCTCTTCCTACAGTCTCTGGGGTCAGAGTTATGGTGCACTGTATGGCAATGATCTGTCATATAGTGCACCATTACTATGATCCCTGAGACTAGAAGAGGACACTTGATCCCTTGTTGCATCCATCCACCCATCATCCACGCATGTACACATCCATTCGTGCATACATCCACACATGCAGTCACACATACGCACACATCCATCCATGCACGTATCCACGCACCCACGCATCCATGCACCCACACATCCACGCATCCATGCACCCAAGCATCCACGCACCCACACATCCACGCATCCATGCACCCACACATCCACGCATCCATACACCCACACATCCACGCACCCACACATCCACGCACCCATGCATCCACACATCCACGCATCCATGCACCCACACATCCATGCACCCACACATCCAGGCACCCACACATCCAAGCATTCACGCATCCACGCACCCACACATCCACGCACCCACGCATCCATGCACCCACACATCCACGCATCCACGCACCCACGCATCCACGCACCCACACATCCATGCACCCACACATCCAGGCATCCACGCACCCACACATCCACGCACCCACGCATCCATGCACCCACACATCCACGCATCCATGCACCCACACATCCACGCACCCACACATCCACGCATCCACACATCCAAGCATCCATGCACCCACACATCCATGCACCCACACATCCATGCACCCACACATCCATGCACCCACACATCCAGGCATCCACGCATCCACACACCCACACATCCACGCACCCACGCATCCATGAACCCACACATCCATGCACCCACACATCCATGCACCCACACATCCACGCACCTTACGCATCCACGCACCCACACATCCACGCATCCATGCACCCACACATCCATGCACCCACACATCCATGCACCCACACATCCATGCACCCACACATCCATGCACCCACACATCCATGCACCCACACATCCAGGCATCCACGCACCCACACATCCACGCACCCACGCATCCATGCACCCACACATCCATGCACCCACACATCCAGGCATCCACGCACCCACGCATCCATGCACCCACACATCCACCGCACCCACACATCCACGCACCCACACATCCACGCACCCACACATCCATGCACCCACACATCCCCAAAATCCATGCACCCACACATCCACGCACCCATGCATCCACGCACCCACACATCCATGCACCCACACATCCACGCACCCATGCATCCATGCATCCACGCACCCACACATCCATGCACCCACGCACACACGCATCCACGCACCCACACATCCATGCACCCACACATCCATGTACCCACACATCCACGCACCCATACATCCACACATCCATGCACCCACACATCCACGCACCCACACATCCATGCACCCACACATCCACGCACCCACACATCCACGCACCACACACCACCCACGAATCCATGCACCCACACATCCACGCACCCACACATCCATGCACCCACGCACCCACACATCCACGCACCCACACATCCACGCACCCACACATCCACGCACCCATGCACCCACGCATCCATGCACCCACACATCCACGCATCCATGCACCCACACACCTACACATCAATGCATCCACGCACCCACACACACACCCACACATCCACGCGTGCTTACATTTACGCGTGCACACATACATCCATCCATCCATCCATTCACACTCATCCATCCATGAACTCATCCATCCATCCATGAACCCATCCATCCATCCATGAACCCACTCACATTCATTCATTCATTCCATTCATTCATTCATTCATACGGAACTTGCCTCTGGGCGGAGCTGCACTGGAGGAGGGGCGTTCCAGCGAGGAGAGGAGGCAGAGCGGCGGCTACACCGGCGGCGGGATCGAAGAGCGGTGAGATCGGTCACGGGGATCGGGGGGTGAATGGCAGGGACAGGTGGGGGCCATCCAGGGCATGGGGAGGCCTGAGGAGGGGGAGGGCATCCTCCCCCTCCGCCAGAAGCGCGGCGGGTAACCGCAAACAGGTCTCGGCATCGGAGTTGGGGGGGTGGAGGGCAGTGACAAGTAGGGGGAGGCCTGAGGAGGGGGAGGGCATCCGCCCCCGCCGCCAGCAGCGCGGCGGGTAACCGCAAACAGGTCCCGGCATCGGAGTTGGGGAGGTGGAGGGCAGTGACAAGTAGGGGGAGGCCTGAGGAGGGGGAGGGCATCCGCCCCCGCCGCCGCCAGCAGCGCGGCAGGTGAAGCAGCACACGGTCCCGGCTGTCACAGAGATCACAGCCGGGATCACAGAGACTCGCACTATGTGTTTGCACGGTGCGTTTTTTTTAACGCACCCATTGTTTTCTATTGATAGCTGGTGCGTTCAACTCGCATGCAGTCGCAGCATGCCGCGACTGAAACTCGCTTTGCGAGTTCAGGGCTTCAAATGCGCACCAGTGTGCCCGACATTATAGGAAATCGCTTGTCCTAGTGCAATGCGAGTTTATCTCGCATTGCATTCGTGCGAGGCACTGGGATCATGTCGGATGATGTGCCTTCAGCCAAACTGTCACTCTCACTCTGAGGTAAACCACTGTAGCTCCTCCCCGCTCACAGGTGTCACCTAAGCTCCACCCACCACTCTGCTCTTCCCCACTCTGCTCTTCCCCACTTCTCCCTTGCCTGGCATAAAGTCCTAGGTATAGGAATTTGGGGATGTGTTCTTGATTGAACGGTTGATCTAGCCCCCTGGACTGGAATCTGGCCCTGAGATCACCTGCCTGCTGCTCAAACTCCAACTCAGATGAGCAGATCCGTCTTATCCTTAGGAATTAACCAATTGGGACAGCATTGATGGTTGATTTGATATGGCTAGACGATGCTTTCAGCAAGCAGTTCGTAGAAGTTGGTTTTCTAAAGACATTTGTCTGTAGGTACCCAGTAGTATCTGGTCTGATCTTAATATCTAAAAAGCCCCTTCTTCGCTACTGGAAACATCAGCCTCAAGTTTAAATCATTGATATTTATACAGTCAGTGAAGCTCCTGAGCTCACCACCTTGCCAAATAAAAATAATATCATCTTTTTACCTTGACCAAAGATGCACATGAGGTACGGCCTGGGCCCCATCCCACTAAACAAATCTATATCCCAGAATCCAAGAAAGAAATTTGCATAGGATGGGGCACAGGCCACACCCATGGCAGCACCTCTCTTCTGGAGATAGAAGACATCTTTAAAAATAAAAAAAATTGTGTGTGAGGACAAACTCAAGGAGCTCCAGGACCAGTTCAATAACTTTGCCATCCCAACTGCTCATCCCAAGGAAAAAAAAGGACCGCTGCCAGCCCCTGGTTATGGTTGATGGAGATGTATAGAGCCTCCACATCCGCTGTTACCAGCAGCATGTCAGGCTCTTGCACAATTCCAACTGATATACTTGACGTATGAAGGTAGTAGTTGAACCAGGGGATTCAAATAATAATCGATGATCTTGCAGACAGGGTCACAGGGCTGCCCAGGCCAGAAACTATAGGATGTCCCGGAGGCTCCACCAAGCTTTTGTGCACCTTGAGGATAAAATACAAAGTGGGGATCTTTGCCTCCTTCACTAGCAAACTCTCATAAATATTTTTTGGAATAATGCCCTGACTGAAGACATCAAATAGAATTGAATCCAATTCACCCACAAAGGGTTTCAAGGTGGATGATGGTAATTTTAGGTAAGTTTCATTATCACGTAAATGGCGATTGGCCTCCTTTTCATACATGGCCTTAGGTCACAATACCAATACCTTTGTCCACTGGTTTTAGAACTATATCATATAGGCTTGCCAGCTCATTAATGGCTTGCTGTTGTCCCTTAGTTAGGTTATCCCGTTGTCTGTATGTGGAGATCCTCTGAAAATTTTTGTTTGATCACTAAGTCAGTGAAGATCTCCACCCCTGGATACAGGGACAAAGGGGGAAATTTGTTTGATTTAGGAGCCATACCTTCTGTACACTTAACGAATTTTGTTATGCCCTGTTCCTCCATTAGATCCTCCAAATCATTCAATTCCATCCCTTCACAGTCAGGTATGGGGTCGCTTGGCGGCAAGTTTTTTCCAAATAACTTCTTAAGTACCAACTTCCTTGTGAATAGCTGGACATCTTTTATTGCTGTGAATAGATCGAAGTAATTAGGAGAAAAGGATAATCCCCTTTCCAAAACTTGCACCTGATGAAAACTCAAATTGTGCTTAGACAAATTAATTAACTCTAATCTAAAGTTGTTTTAGTCCCCTTTCTTATCTTGTTTGGCACTCTGCTGTTCTTGTGCAGATCTCAAAACTCTTCCACCACTAGGATTTGGCTCCCCAACTGCGCTGCTTTCTGTGGACGTTTGTGAAACACCAGAATGGGACCTACTTGTTCTCTGTGGTTGACGTCTTTTTTTCCAGCTATAGACACTATCAGTCGCGACATCATTCATGCCACGCTAATATTTCTCTATTTTTGTCTCCCAGATTTCCTTCTCCCATTTCTTAAAGGCCTTTTCCAAATCAGAATTTAACTTACTAAGGGCTTTTTTGGATAACTTCTTTTTCAATCTACACTGAACCACCTCTATCTCTCAATGTAAATATTTCAGAGTGTCTGTGTTTTGTTGTTCAAGGGTTTGATAAAGCCCATAGAACAGGCGTCCGCAACGTCCTCCCACTTACTGCAGAAACACTGTTCGGTTATTTATTGAGGAACGCACGCACGGTTCCACCAAATCTGCATACGTTTTGGCAGCAGATTCTCGAGCAATGCAATATCACCCTTGGAATCACTAGGTGCCTCAGATAAATCCGTGTTCGGCTCTCCACAAAAAACCTAATTTACTTGGGTCTGCCAATCCCGTTCTCGGACCTTGACATTCACTGTAATTAAGTACACTGCTTGTTACTGTGAGAAACACAGAGAAATACATTAATTAATCAAAATTACAGCGTATATAAGTAATTTTTTGAAAATACAGTTGCACAACTATATAGCAATATACAGTAGTATAAAGAGGACAAGAGTTGTTTTGCAAACAGGGATAACAAGTTTATTACACATATTCACATCAGGGCCGGCTCCAGGATATTGTGGGCCCTTTTGCCTTCACTCTGCAGTCCAGCTCATCCCAAACCATCTCGATTGGGTTCATATCTGGTGACTGTGGAGGCCAGTTCATCTGGTGTAGCACCCCATCACCATCAAACCTCCTCCTACATGCTTCACGATTGGAACCAGTCATGTAGAGTCCATCCGTTCACCTTTTCTGCGTCGCACAAAGACACCGTGGTTGGAACCAAAGATCTCAGATTTGGACTCATCAGACCAAAGCACAGATTTCTACTGGTCTAATGTCCATTCCTTGTGTTCTTTAGCCCAAACAAGTCTCTTCTGCTTGTTGCCTATCCTTAGCAGTGGTTTCCTATCAGGTATTTTTCCATGAAGGCCTGCTGCACAAAGTCTCCTTTTAACAGTTGTTGTAGAGATGTGTCTGCTGCTAGAACTCTGTGTGGCATTGACCTGTCTCTAATCTGAACTGCTGTTAACCTGCAATTTCTGAGACTGGTGACTCGGATGAAATTATCCTCCGCAGCAGAGGTGACTCTTGGTCTTCCTTTCCTGGGGCGGTCCTCATGTGAGCCAGTTTCTTTGTAGCGCTTGATGGTTTTTGAAACTGCACATGGGGACACTTTCAAAGCTTTCCCAATTTTTCAGACTCACTGACCTTCATTTCTTAAAGTAATGATGGCCACTAGTTTTTCTTTACTTAGCTGCTTTTTTCTTGCCATAATACAAATTCAAACAGTCTATTCAGTAGGACTATCAGCTGTGTATCCACCAGACTTCTGCACAACACAACTGATGGTCCCAACCCCATTTATAAGGCAAGAAATACCACTTATTAAACTTGACGGGGCACACCTGTGAAGTGAAAACCATTTCTGGTGACTACCTCTTGAAGCTCATCAAGAGAATGCCAAGAGTGTGCAAAGCAGTAATCAAAGCAAAAGATGGCTACTTTGAAGAACCTAGAATATAAGACATACTTTCAGTTGTTTCACACTTTTTTGTTAAGTATATAATTCCACATGTGTTAATTCATAGTTGATGCCTTCAGTGTGAATCTACAATTTTCATAGTCATGAAAATACAGAAAACTCTTTGAATGAGAAGGTGTGTTCAAACGTTTTGTCTGTACTGTATATATAAATAAATATTAACCCTTCTGTGCGATGTCTCTCCCACCCTGTGTGCTGTCTTTCCCCTATGCTCTGTCTCTCCCCCCCCTGTGTGCTGTGTCTCCCTCTCTGTCACTTTCTCCACCTTGTGTGCTGTCTCCCCCCTGTGCGCTGCGCCTCCATCTGTGTGCTGCACCTCCCCCCATGTGCCATCGCTCCCCCTGTGCGCTGTCTTCCCTCTCTGTGTCTGTCTCCCACTTCTACGCTGTCTCTGCGGAGCACTGGGCAAATGACATGATCAGCAGAACACTGTGCGCTGTACATGATATGCAGAGCACTGGGTGATCCCCAGAGCCTGGGCACACGTTATCTGCAGAGCACTGGGAACACGTGATCTGCAGAGCTCTGGGAACACGTGATCCGCAGAGCACTGGGAACACATGATCTGCAGAGCACTGTACACTGTACATGATCTGCAGAGCACTGGGCACTCGTGATCCGCAGCGCACTGGGCACATGTGATCCGCAGAACACTGGGAACACGTGATCTGTGGAGCACTGGGAACTCGTGATCCGCAGAGCACTGGGAACACATGATCTGCAGAGCACTGGGAACACGTAATCCGCAGAGCACTGGGTACACATGATCTACAGAGCATTGTGCGCTGTACATGATCTGCAGTGCACTGGGCACACATGATCTGCAGAGCACTGAGCACATGTGATCTACAGAGCACTGGGCACACATGATTCGCAGAGCACTGGGCACACGTGATCTGCAGAACACTGGGCACACGTGATCTGCAGAGTACTGGGAACATGTGATCCGCACAGTACTGGGAACATGTGATCCACAGAGTACTGGGAACACGTGATCCGCAGAGCATTGGAAACACGTGATCTGCAGAGCATTGGGAACCCGTGATCTGCAGAGCATTGGGAACATGTTATCCACAGAGCACTTGGAGCACATGATCTGCAGACCACAGGGCTTTGGGACCCTGGGAGCTTAGTATTTGCCCAACAAGAGGTCCCCGTGCGCCCCCCCCTCCCTCCGCATTTATCCCTGTGTATTTGGCCTTGACAGGGGGCCAAATGCCCCCTCCTCTTTTCCTTCCACCCTGTGTATCTTTCCTGACAGAGGGCTCCTGGGTTCTGCTCCCCCCTCCCATCTTCCTCCTACCCTGTGTTTCTTCCCTCCTGGGTGATGCTCCCATCCTCTCTTCCTCCTATCCTACCCTGTGTATGTGCACTGACAGGATGCAACCCCCCCCCCCCCGAGTGCTGCTCTCCACCGTCTCTTCCTCCTAACCTGTGAATTGCACACGCTGATAGCAGTGGCCGTATGTACAGAGACGACAGATCTCTAAATCCCTATCTCCTGCACGAGATTTGCCGGCTCTGTACATATGGCCACTGCTATCAGCGTGTGCAATTCACAGGTTCGGAGGAAGAGACGGGGGAGAGCTGCACTCGGGTGGGTTGCCTCCTGTCATTGCACATACATAATGCCCAGGACGCAGTAAAAGCGCAGGGCAGGCGAAAACTGGCCTGCGGCAGAGAACGGGGCCCCTAAGGCTGGCGAAGGCCCCGGCACTTGCCCGGGTGTGCCGGGTGCTGGCGCCGGCCCTGATCCACATACATAGAAAACACTAAAATGATAGTCAAGAATACAAGGAGGTTTACAAGTTAATCTGGTTTTGAGTCAATACAATAGCATGCCTGAGAGTTATCCTGGTATAAATAACCGGACAGACATATAAAGTGCAAATAATCTTGCAACAATAAGGCCAGGGTCACACATGGCATCCGTTTTGCCCTGGATACGTTTTTGGAATCAGTTTTTGTCTTTTTTTTTTTCTATGTCCAAAAACGCATATGCGTTAATGGATGGTGCACTTAAGTGTCACTGCATTTTTCAAAAACGCATGCATTTTTGTTCAGCATCCCAAAAAACGTTGCTAGAAGCGTTTTGGGTGCAGTAAAAAAACGCATGCATTTTCTTAACATAGGGCCCTATGGGAAATGCATGCGTTAACGCATGGTACATATAGGTACCATGCGTTAACACATATGCGTTTTTGATGAAAAAATGACTAAGTCCAAAAAACGGCCAGGAGCTCAGGAGACACTATTGGCACCCTAAATTTAATGGATTCATTTTTCTAAAGCCTCAAAAAAGCAGATTGGTATGTGTGACCCCAGCTTTAGGCAGTTAGCAAAGACCCAGTACAAATATCACTGATACACAGCTTATATCTGAAGTCCAACAGCTTTAAAGTAAAAATCTTATAGGTCTTGGTCAGATTGCTCAAGTATGCGTGAAACTGGATGAACTAAGACCACCAACATGTGGCTTTAAATACTCTCCACTCAGTCACATGTATAAAGACCTAACCTATTAGTAAAGTGCTAGTGCATAATATACTGGGTACTGGGCTGACTCTGACAATACCCACAGCTCTGATGATGACTTAACTATAATCGCCAGTAATGGTAAACTTTTGCCTCAGCTGGGGAACAAGGAGGTGGCTATTAAGGTGGGGCTGGTAGAGCTGAAAGCCCAGGGATTGATAATTGTAGATATTGACCAGCGAGAATACAACCGAATGATCACCCTAGGTACTAATGTGATAGCAAATTGTCTTGGTGAGATTATTGTTCTATTACAACAGGTAGCCGAAACCACCAGCTCGGGACAGCAGCAAGTCCTGCAAAAGGAGATCAAAGCACTAATGCAGAGACAACAGGTAGAATTATCTGGCAGAGAAGTCGGCAGTGTGAGGGTTAGTGACCCATTCCCCATTGTAATATCTCCCAAAACCAAAATGTTAATATAGTGTCGAGCTTCTATAGGTATCATGGGTCAAGATTACCTGGCCCTGGTAGAACCCGTGTACTTCGACAGCAGGCCTACTATCCTGACAGCCAGAGGGGTAGTAGATGTCCGCAAGGGGAGGGTACCTGTACACATCTTAAACTGTGGGGAAAAGGAGGTCAATTTACCCTGGTATGCCACCATTGCCAAGCTGTTCACTGTCGGGCAGTGTACAGTCAGTAGAACCCTTGGTCCCATCTGAAACAACAGAGGACAATGGCTCTGAGGGACAGCTGGAGGACTCGTGTCAGAAGTTACATATTGGCACGGACTCCACCCCTTCACACCAAAAGAATGGAGTTTACCGTGTGGTTCAAGAATACGATTGGGGATTTAGCAAAAAATCCCTAGACTTTGGGAAGGGAAAAGGGGTCCAACCCACTGGAGACCATCCACCCATTAAAGAAAGGTACCGCCATGTTCCCCCAGCTCACTACCAGTGTGCCAAGAGCATGTTATGGGAAATGAAGGAGGCTGGGGTAATCAGAGATAGTTGTAGCCTGTGGACAGCCCTTCTTGTCCTGGTTCAAAAGAAAGATGGTACAATGGGAATGTGCATTGATTACAGGCAGATTAAGCGCATTACACATAAAGATGCAAACCCCCTACCACGAATTGAAGAGTCATTAGCTGCCTTGAAATCTGCTGACTATTTCTCAAGCCTAGGTCTCACCATTGGGTACTGTCAGGTTCCCATGGCGGAGGAGGACAGAGAGAAGACTGCATTTACAACACCAATGGGCCTATGCGAGATCAACTGCATGCCATTCGGGCTTTGCAACGCACTGGGAATGTTCCAGAGGTTAATGGAGTGTTGCCTCAGGCACAAGAACTTTGAGGCGGTACTACTATACCTGGATGAAGTCTTCATCTACGCCGGAACCTACGAAAACCACTTGAAACACCTGGCTGAGGTATTTGAAGCCCTGTCTACTTTTTGTCTAAAGGTGAAGCCGTCCAAATATCAACTCTTGAAGCCCAAGATACAGTACCTAGGCTACATGGTCAGTGCAGAAGGCCTGGCACCAGACCCTGACAAAGTCACCGTCATCAGGAACTGGCAGAAGCTGACCACAATCCGTGAAGTCCAGCAGTTCCTCGGATCAGCAGGCTCCTACCGAAGGTTCATTAAGGGCTTTACCAAAATAGCAGCCCCCCTGCAAGACCTTCTAGTAGGCCAATCCAATATGGCAAAGAAAAAGAGCCCACTGATCGAGTGGGATAGCAGAGTAGAAGAATCCTTCTCCTGGTTGAAGTTGGCTCTCACTGGAGATGAAATCCTGGCCTACCCTGACTATGGTCAACCATTTATACTGTACACTGATGCCAGCAAAGTGGGATTAGGGGCCGTGCAGAAAGGCAGAGAGGGAGTCATCGTCTATGCCAGCAGGATGCTACGTTCCACCAAAAGGAACCCTGACAACTACAATTCCTTTAAGCTGGAATTCTTAGCCTGTGCCATGACCGAAAGATTCAAATATTACCTGGTCTCTGCGAAATTCACTATCTTTATGGACAACAACCCATTGACACACTTGGAAGCCGCGAAGCTAGGTGCATTAGAACAGTAATGGATGGCCCGGTTGTCCAATTATGAGTTTGTAATCAAGTACAGAGCGGGAAATAAGAACACCAGTGCTGATGCTCTATCCAAGAAGCCCAATTTACCAGACATGGAAGAAGACCTGGAAAAGCTCTAAGAAATTGAGATGACAGCCTTCCACCACCCAGGTGTGTCACAATGCTCCCACTGCGTAAAAGACAAGCACTCTGCCGTGCAGAAGGTCTCGTTCAATCCATTTCCCCACCATGAATGGGCAGAAATGCAGGATAGTGACCCAGCCATCCGCCTAATGAAAGAGCTGTTGATCCAGCAGACTCATATCCTGGTCCAGATGCCCCACAAGAAGCCCAACAGTTGTGGAGGGAGAAAGTCAAACTTCATCTACTAGGGTAAACTGTGCAGGAGAAACATCAACTCTCGCACACACAAACTGGTCTGGTAGATAGTAGTCCCAAAGCGGGATGCGCCAATGGTCTTAGAGGCGTACCACCATGGAGCAGGACACTTCAAGTGGAAGAAGCTGAAGATCCTACTTTGTGAATGATTCTACTGGATTGACAAGCAAAAATCCATCGAGAGGTGGGGCTCAGAATGTGGTCCATGCAACTTGCGGAAAAGAGATTGTGATAGCCAAAGAGTCATGAAACAACCACTCAAACTCATGACTCGGGATCATGTGAAGTTGACCCGAGTAGGTCTGGCTATACCTATGTCCTCACAATTGTAGACCATTACTTCCGGTTCCTGGTAGTCGTACCTGTCAAAGACCAGACAGCGAAGACAGCAGCAAAAGCTTTCCAAGAACATTTCGGTCGACCACATGGCTACACTGAACAACTCCTTACCGATCAAGGTCCAGCTTTTGAGGCAGAGTTATTTTACGAGTTCTGTAACCTGTACTGCTGCAAGAAAATACGAACAATGCCGTACCACCCTCAAACCAATGGTATGTGTTATAATCCGATGACCTAGGAGTAACATAAACAGACTTACAGAAGTAGTTGGCAGCTGTACTGACCGCAGTCCCTGACTAAATACCGTAACTAGAAGTAACCGTGGGATGTAACTAACCATGCCCTGGTCACCTCGACACAGCCAGAGATATAGCTACCCCTAAAGATGGAAAGAGGAAAGTCTATCTTGCCTCAGAGCAGATCCCCAAAAGAATAGCAAGCCCCCCACAGATATTGACTGGGAAACAGGAGAGGAAAAACACACATAGGCAGATAATAGAGTTTAGGAAAAGATACCACACTAGCTAGATAGTAGGGACAGGATGGAATACTATTGCGGTCAGTATTAAAAATACTATCAAAAACCTCCAACAGCAGATAGTATCAAAAAAATAACCCTGAGTCTGCTGAGACTCGCGCCCTCTATATCTGCAGGAACTTCTGTGAATCAAACTAGAATAAATAAATACCAGCAGAACTGGAGCAGCAGACAACAGTGAATAGCGGTTCATACCTAGGAAGAAAACTTCTTAACTGAGAGCAGGAAAACAAATATGCAAACTAAATATAATCCCACAACTCAGAGCAAAACAAGCATTAGGCTGATCCTCAAGCACACAACATGTGTGCCACAAAATAACAAAAACCCATTCACTTAGCTAGCAAGGATTCAGCAGAGCAGGAAGAAACCAGGGAGAGATGTGGACACCTCCAAAAATAATTACAACTGGCAGAGATTGATCAGCTCCAACCACCTATATGCTCCAATCCGAAGCAGACTGCCAATCATCGGGCTCAGCTGAGGAATTCTCCAAAACACAGCCAGCTGCATCACCAACAACAACCACAGGAAGTAGCTCACAACTAGAATTCTTCATCAATGAATTCACAACAGGTATGTGTGAGAAGATGAACCAGGTAGTGTTCGACCTGCTGAAAACTCTACATCTTAAAGAGCGAATCCTGTGGCCAGAGAAGTTGTCTGATCTGGTCGTCCTGTAAAACCAAATCTCGGTAAACTTGACCAACTGTACCCCAGCCTACCTGAAATGGGCAAGACCTGGCAAGTCACCCATTGACCAGGACATGGGAGTCTTAACACATGAGACAGTAACACCAGATGCAGACTGGGATACTGAGTGGAAACAACAATACCGCAAAGTCCAAGAGTGTGTGAAGAGAAGTCTGTCCCTAGTCAGGCAAAAGCAAAAGAAGAGTTACAACCAGCATGCCCCGGCTACTCCCTTAGTACCAGGATAACAGGTGTTAAAGCATAAGAGGTGAATGCCCAAGCTGGATGACCAGTGGGAAGCTGAACCGTACACCATCTTGCTCTCCCACTTTGATAACAGCAAGGTATGCCTCATCAGCAAAGATGGAGGAATTACCTCATCGGCAGTGGCAAAAGATCACTTAAAGGTATGCCCAGAACAACTGAGAGAATAGGAAAAAATCAAGACGCTCCTCAACAGACAGGAAAGGCTGAAGAGAAGGTAGGTCCGTACCATCCTTGGAGAGTACAGGACTCAAGTGAACCAAGCGATCGTGGTACCTGTCTTGACCTTTCCCTAGTTTACTGCACCGGCAGCAGCAGAGACTCTAGACCAACCTGAAGACCAGTTGGCTTCAGAAACAGATGCCACACCTGCAGTGGAACAAAATAATATATCCCCTGCTAGCAGCAAATCTGTCATGCATATGGTAAGTCTAAGAGGAAAACTGCCCAGCATACCTGTACTATGGAGGTGTACAGGTAGCGGAGTCACCAGTGAGTCCACATCACCAGTTATAGACACACTAGACCAGGCTAGGTCATCAGAAACACGCATGCTGCGAAGGTCCTGACTTGTGATGAGCCAACACCTTAGTGTTCGAATTCGATTTGATTCGCCGAATTGGGGTGTGTTTGACGAATTGTTTGACAAATTTTCGTCGAACCCAATTGGAATCAATGGCAGGCTACAGCAAACACATAGAAAACACCTTCAAAGGTGTATAAAAGCCACCAAACTACTCAGAATAGACAACAAACACCAGGAAAAGTGACAACAATCTACCCACTGTACAAATAGTCTCATGGCATAGCATGGGTCCACGAGACATGGTTTGTGCCAGCCTGCACACTCTTCCAAAGCACTTAAAAATAGAAGGTGGTTACCATTCACCTAAAATTTCAGAGGTGAGTGAAACTGACTTTGAATTGACAAATGAGTTACAGGGGAAAAGTGGCAGTAGTTTTCTATATTAAGTAAAAAGATGTGGATGAGTAAAAAGAGGATGAGACACAGGTATAGGCATGTCACGCCCTGCACAAATCATGTAACACACAGTAAGGGGACCCAAACAAGTGTCCTCCCTCTTCCCAAAGGGTCAGACTACAGCCACAGGGCATCAATTGTACCAGACCAAAAATTGCTGAATGGCCCAGCCTGCATGCATGGCACAGGGACTGGAACAGGACCTGGCCTAGCATTTCAAAGTTAAATATTGCTCAGCAACTATACGTTTTGTGGAGTATTACAGGAAAAACTACAGAGGCAGGTCAGTGACCGGTATAGGCCTAGTGGGCCGGATAACCTTAAAGCTCATACAAGCGCTACCGTCAATGTTATGCCCTGCCACACACAGGTGGGACAACTATAAGTTTTGTGGAGTATTACAGGAAAAACTAGTCAGGTAGGTCAGTCACCAGTTTAGGCCTACTGGGCTGGATAAACTCAAAGCTCATGCAAGCACTCCCATCAATGTTATGCCCTGCCACACACAGGTGGGACAACTATCAGTTTCATGGAGTATTACCGAAAAAACTAGTCAGGTAGGTCAGTGACCTGTTTAGGCCTAATGGGCCGGATAAACTCAAAGCTCATGCAAGCGCTTCCATCAATGTTATGCCCTGCCACACACAGGTGGGACAACTATAAATTTAATGGAGTATTACTGGACATAATAGAGAGGTAGGTAAATGACCTGTTTAGGCCTACTGGGTCAGATAAACTCAAAGCTCATGCAAGTGCTCCCATCAATGTTATGCCCCGCCACACACAGGTGGGACAACTATAACTTTTGTGGAGCATTACAGGAAGTCAGATAGGTGAGTTACCTGTATAGGCCTAGTGGACAGAGGAGATTGACCAAACAATGCAACTGTTCATGTGTATACAGCAAACTATAAGTTTTGTGAAGTATTACAGGAAATAATAGTCATGTACTGTAGGTCAGTGACCTGTTTAGGCCTAGGTGGCCGGATAAACTCAAAGCTCATGCAAGCACTTCCATCAATGTTATGCCCTGCCACACACAGGTGGGAGAACTGTACATTTAGTGCAATATTATCGAAAGAACTAGTCAGGTAGGTCAGTGACCCGTTTAGGCCAAGTGGGCCAAATAAACTCAAAGCTCATGCAAGCGCTCCTATCAATGTTATGCCCTGCCACACACAGGTGGGACATCTATATGTTTTGTGGAGTATTACAGGAAATACTAGTCTGATAGGTCAGTGACCTGTTTAGGCCTAGTGGGCCGGATGAACTCAAAGCTAATGCAAGCGCTCCCATCAATGTTATGCCCTGTCATACACAGGTGAGACTACTATAAGGTTCGTGGAATATTACCGAAAAAACTAGACAGGTAGGTCAGTGACCTGTTTAGGCATAGTGGACCGGATAAACTCAAAGCTTATGCAAGCGCTCCCATCAATGTTGTGCCCCGCCACACACAGGTGGGGCAACAATAAGTTTTGTGGACTATTACAGGAAATAATATAGAGGTAGGTCAGTGACCTGTTTAGGCCTATTGGGCCGGAAAAACTCAAAGCTCATGCAAGCGCTCCCATCAATGTTATGCCCCACCACACAGGTGGGACAACTACAAGTTTCGTGGAGTATTACAGGAAAAACTAGTACCATCTTCAAGCCAAACTAAAATGTTTACAACTTTTCGTGGACAATCTGCTATCATCTCTTTCTTACGCAGCAGAGGATCGCTAAAACTTGTAGATGAGGCCCAAAAGGAGCAGGTGCTGCAATGGATATCAAGCACTCCATCAAGCTCTCCTCCACCTCAACTTCAACATCACAATCACTCCAGTTCTCAGAGGTGTCACCCCAATTGCCCAATTGCACTTGCTTCCTCACAGCTCACAAATCTCCAGCTGCCCTACTGACTATGGGTTAACACAGATGGGTGAGTCTGCAGAGCTGTTCACTCATACTATAGCCTAGAAATCAGAGGACTGCTCCAAAGCTTCAGTCAGTCAAGACGAGGAAATGATCTGCACTGATGCCCAAAATCTTTATGAGTCAGATCCAGGCCCAGATGAAGAAGGGTCCGAGCATAATGTAGTTGTATTGGGACGAAGTGTCTCCGGATCCGTACTGCTGAATGAAAGAAACCAGAAACTGGAACACTGGTTTTAACTAGGTGAGCGAGTATGCTTGTCACTACTCGGTACTCGCACGAATATCAGGGCACTCGGGGTACTCGGCGAGTACCGAGTAATCTCGCGATACTCTTGCTATGCTCGGGGTCCACCTCCCTGCATGTTGGCGCTCTTTTCAGAGACAGCTCGCATGCAGGGATTGGCTGACGGACACTGTAATGCCACAGCCATGTTGGTTGTGGCATTACAGTGATTGGCTGGCTGCACAGCATGATCAGGTCTTTATAAGGCCTGACCGCGCTGTGCTCGTTACTCTGCGCCATTAGACAGTCAGTGTAGGGAGAGCTGCTGCTGATTGAGGGACAGATTTGGGCCTTTCAGTTAGTGTAGGCACAGGGCTGCCAGTCTAATTACCACAACAGTCCTTCTGAGGACTAATAGAGCAGTATACAGGCAGGCAGGGAGGCAAGGTATCTACCAAACTTCGCTGTGCCAGTATACCAGTCTGCATCGCATCTGGGGCAGGTTTCCAGGCTCATCCATCCCAAAAACCGTGCTTTTAGGGATTTATTTAGCTCACTATAGGCAGGAGTAGGTTTTAGCTCAAATTAGGGTACACCAAAAGCCTTGTGCTAAAAACCAACTCTTGTCTGCACTAATTTGGCATCTAATTGCTGCTACTGTAGGTTGCAGCATTAATTAGGGTACACCAAAAGCCTCGTGCTAAAAATATACTCTTGTCTGCACTAATTTTGCATGTAAGTGCTGCTACTGTCTGTTGCAGCGTAAATTAGGATACGCCAAAAGACTCGCTATTGTAGTCATCGTTTGTGTCTGACTCGTCCACCTGCAGGGCATTCATTTCAAAACTTAGGGTCGTGCTAAAAACCTACTCTTGTCTGCACTAATTTTGCATCTAAGTGCTGCTCCTCTAGGTTGCAGCGTTAATTAGGGTACACCAAAAGCCTCGTGCTAAAAACCTACTCTTGTCTGCACTAATTTTGCATCTAAGTGCTGCTCCTCTAGGTTGCAGCGTTAATTAGAGTACACCAAAAGACTCGCTATTGTAGTCAGCGTTTGTGTCTGACTAGTCCACCTGCAGGGCCTTAATTTCAAAACTTAGGGTCGTGCTAAAAACCTACTCTTGTCTGCACTAAATTTGCATCTAAGTGCTGCTCCTCTAGGTTGCAGCGTAAATTAGGATACGCCAAAAGACTCACTATTGTAGTCAGCGTTTGTGTCTTACTAGTACATCTGCAGGGCCTTAATTTCAAAATTTAGGGTCGTGCTAAAAACCTACTCTTGTCTGCATTCAATTAACTTTTGTGTGCGGCAGCAGTGGCTTGTAGCTCCAAGTTGTGTACGTCAAAACACGGTATACGCGTCATCGTTTGAGTCTGACCGTTCAAACTGCCGGGATTAAAACGCTCTAATCTGTAATCTCACTGTCCAGTTACAAACTAACTCTTGTCTGCATTCATTTACCATTTTTGTGTGGCAGGAGGGGGTTGTAGCTACAATTTGTATCCGCCAAAACACTCAGTATACTTGTGTCAGGGTTTGTGTCTGAACAGTATAGCTGCTGTAATTTAATCTTCAATCTCAGTATCCAGCTCAAAAACAACTGGTCAGCATTTTCAGTTGACAGGCGGGTGCTTTTATCTGTAATGATTCCACCTGCGGCAATAAAAACACGCTCTGACAAAACGCTAATGGCAGGGCAGGACTTCCAAGGCGTAGAGGGACAATTCTAGCCACGTGTCCAGTTTGGATAACCAATAATTAGAAGGCACAGAGGAATCTAGGAGCACTTTCGTACGATCGGCAAGGTACTCCTTCAGCATCTTTACAAACTTTGCAGTCCTTGTGACAGTACCCTGCTCCTGAGGGCCTGTGCTATGGGAGGGGCTAAGAAAACTCTCACAGATCTTTGAGAGTTTTCCCCTACCTCTGCTGGATTTGATTTGTGCCTCTTTCGGCCGGACACCTTGGTTGTCCACCGAACCGCAACCTCTGCTGCAAGCGTTTTCAGAAGTGAATTTTTTTACTAATTCTGCAACTAGGGCCTTCTGGTACTGCAGCATTTTTGTAGACCTCTCCGCCTCGGGAATTATTATTATTATTATTTATTCATTTATATAGCGCTATTAATTCCATAGCACTTTGCATACATGAGTAATTCTGTCCCTCTTGGAGCTCACAATCTAAATATCCTATCAGTATGTCTTTACAATGTGGGAGGAAACCGGAGTACCCTGACAAAACCCACGCAAACACGAGGAGAACATACAAACTCCTTGCAGATGTTGTCCTTTGTGTCCTTGGTGGGAATTGAACCCAGGACTTCAAGCCAAAGTGCTGCAAAGGCTGCAGTGCTAACCACTTGAGCCACCGTATAAGAGAAATAAAGTTCTCCTTGTAGCTTTGATCTAAAAGTGTCACCAACTAGTAATGAGTGTCCGCCAAGATGTTGATAACGCGAGGGTCACAAGACAGGCAGCATCACATAAAGTCAGCCATGTGCATAACACTGTTAACAGGCAAGACTTCAGGTCCTCAACAACATGATGATTGACCATGCTGTCTTCATCATCCTCATCCTCCTCTCCCCTGTCCTCTGGCCATCCGACGGTAAGATGGTTGTGCATGTATTACCATCAATTCCGCATGAAAGGAGCTCCATTTCTTTATCCTGCTCCTCCTCGTAATAGTCCCCCAATGCACGTTGGGATGACATGAGGCTGGGCTATGTGTAATCACCCCGTACGGTTTATTGTTCCAACTCATCGTGGTCCGCCTGCAATGCATCGTTTTTGATTTTGAGCAGACAGCATTTTAGCAGACGGAGAAGCGGGATGGTGACGCTAATTATGGCATCATCGCCCCTCACCATCTTGGTGAAGTCCTCAAAGTTTTGGAGGACGGTACATATGTCGGACATCCATGTCTACTCCAGAGGTCTTATGTGTGGAGTTTGAACCATATACCGACAGCCTAGTTGATGCTGGTACTCAACAACTGCCCTCTTCTGCTCACAAATCCTGACCAACATGTGCAGCGTGGAATTCCAATGCGTGGGGACATCACAGACCAGTCTGTGATACGGAATCTGCAAACGCTGCTGAAAGCTGGCAAGGGCGGCTGAAGCACTAGGTGACTTTCTAAAATGGGCACAAAGGCGGCGTACTTTTACGAGCAGATCACACAGCTCCGGGTAGTATTTAAGAAACCACTGAACCAAGAGGTTGACCACATGGTTGACCACTCCCTTCTTCTCCAGATCCTGGAATCCCTCAGCATCACCCACCTTGCCCTCTCTTGGATCTCCTCATACCTAGCGGACCGGACCTTCAGCGTCTACCACTCCCACACCTCCTCCTCACCCTACCCCCTTTCTGTCCCCCAAGGTTCGGTCTTGGGATCCCTACTTTTCTCCATATACACTCTCGACCTAGGGAAACTCATTGAGTCCCAAGGCCTCCAGTACCACCTCTACGCCGACGACACCCAAATCTACCTGTCCAGCACTGACATCACCTCCCTACTCTTCAAAATCCCACAATGCCTTTCCGCCATCTCATCCTTCTTCTCTGCTCGCTTCCTTAAACTCAACATGGACAAAACTGAATTCATAGTCTTCCCCCCAAGAAATTCCCCCTCACTTCCCAACCTATCCATCTGCGTTAACGACTGCACCCTCTTCCCAACCTATCCATCTGCGTCAACGACTGCGCCCTCTCCCCAGTCCCCCAAGCCAAGTGCCTCAGGGTAATCCTTGACTCCTCCCTATCCTTCAAGCCCCACATCGAGGCCCTCACCACATCCCTCCGGTTCCAGCTCAAGAACATCTCACGGATCCGGTCCTTCCTCACCCACGACACCGCTAAAACACTCATTCATGCTCTTATCGTCTCCCGCCTTGACTACTGCAACCTCCTTCTCAATGGCCTCACGGCTAACTCCCTCACACCTCTCCAGTCAATACTCAATTCCGCTGCCCGACTAATCTACCTGTCCACCCGCTACTCCCCTGTCTCCCCCTCTGCCAAGCCCTTCACTAGCTCCCCACCTCCAAGAGATCCCAATTCAAAACCCTAACCATGGTGTACAAAGCCATACACAACCTGGCCACACCATACATCTCCAGCTCCAGATAACGCAAGTGATATTGTAAGCGCTAAGGTACAGTAACAGGACTCGGCTCAATTAAGTGTTACCTCTCAGCTTTAATGGTTCAGCAAATGGATCCCTTTAGCTTGAAAAAGGCGCAATTGGCGCTGAAACGCGTTGTGGCTAAAGGGATCCATTTGCTGAACCATTAAAGCTGAGAGGTAACACTTAATTGAGCCGAGTGCTGTTACTGTACCTTAGCGCTTACAATATCACTTGCGTTATCTGGAGCTGCAAATTTCTTCCCCGTCGGGAAGCGTGATACACAGCAGCTTTGGATTTCAGGACCTGGCAGATGTCACACCACCACTCCCCCTGAGCAGTCACATGCACCGAGATCCACGGGGAATACGTGCACTTTCCACCATGCCGCTCGGAGCTTAACAAGGAGAGCCCAGCTGGGAGAACCACAAACCCTTACTCCAGTTGTGCGGACAGGGACAACATTAGAAGGTGAGCAGAGGGGATCATTGACCGACCCCACAAATTATTGAAAGCAGTTTGGCGCAAATCTTTGTGTTTTTTTGTACACCATACAT